>QLTV01001320.1:188787-249269 GCA_003457575.1 Thermophis baileyi | reverse complement strand
CTAAAAAAAAGCCTAAAAAAAAAAAAAAAAAAAAAAAAAAAAAAAAAACAGTGGTGCGAACAGCAGGAATTGAAATTACACCAAGAAGCATTCAGCATATATTGCAGTATTAGTGGTCCAATACCATAGAGAATAATGCCATATTTATATTGGGTTGTCCAGTAGTGTTGACATAGTAATGTAAACCACTTGCTGGCTGTGAATTCTTATTTCAACACATTTGTACACAGAGCAGTTTTGGAATGGCTGATTTACATAGCTGTGTTTTTTTTTCTGTTGCGTCTAATTTCAGAGTAGCTGCTAAAATACACCTTAACAGGCAATCTTTGAGGAACAGACCTGAGTGTGCCACATGCACTTATATGCAAGATTGGTAGCCCAAGTATATACATGTAAGAAGCTGGAGCTTCACATGGCTGATTAAAACACACTAATACATGTACAGTAGTTCTTCTTGCTCCTTCAGTGCACAGCAGCTAGCAGCTATACTCTCTTCAGCTTCTCAATGGATATGCCACATCTGCACCTTAATTTTATCACTATGTTTTCCTATTAATTCTATATCAAATTTGCAATAATGTGGAATAGGCAATATTGGGGGGATCACACTAAGGTAAACAGGTTTTTTAACCTTAAGGGAGGGAGAAGCAGCAAGATTTATTCCATAACTGGTTTTTCTTTTAAACCAGTAAACTATAAACATAGCTCCCCAGGAGTCCCATTAACCTTTATGCCAATTATCACAAAACATTTAAATGAATAAAACATTCCTTGTCAAAGATTCAGAAAAACTAACATACTTCAGAGGAAAGGTGGCAGGAGTCTCTCTTTTTCTGCAATATGTCTTGGACTGCTAGACACTGGGAAATGTTGAATGAGTTTTAAGAGAGAGCTCCTTGCTTCAAATACTTATACCTGTATATCAGTCCTCCTCTTGGTCTAAATCAAACCTTATGCCATCTATATCATAAGATAGGCAAAATAATTTTTGACTACCCGCAATATTTACTCCACTTAAGGGGTGTCCTAAACATTTAATCGGATTTTTATGTAGGGTAGTTTTAATTCTAATGCTGAGTTGAAAATATCAATAGTTTTAAAAAGCAAACATAAAATCTCTGTATAATATGGTACAGATAGCAGAAGAAACAGATACTGAAAATGCAAGCCTGTAATAACTTACAAACAGCATGGCATAAAATTATGACAGCAAAACTTGGGGGAAATGAAGAGACTTGTAGACAAGTGACTTATCCCAATCTCCTATTCTACTCTCTTATCCCAATCTCCTTTTTTTCTAATCTGTTACTGAAGCATATAGCACCCAATTGGCTGAAACCACAATATTGTTGATGCTGTCACACCTGTATATGGAGAAGGGTTAACTGACTCAGTTTCTTTCTCATGTTACTAAGATCCAGCCCATTGACTTCAATGGAATCCAAAGAATTTAATCAGAAGAGGATCTCCTTTTTTCTGTGTTTGTATGTTGTGAAATGTCTGAAGTGTTCTCTCAGTTCTGTATTGATTTGGATGTTACACTTCTTAAACTGATTTTTTTCTTTTTGTTCCTTAAACAGAAATTATTATTGATCATTGTTTTTATATGTCTTTTGTGACATGAGGATCACTCAGGAGGAATAGGCGAGCCAGACTCCCTCCCCCCCTATTCTAAATTATTACATCGATTTTTTTTCTCCTGCAAAAAGCCAAATTATTGAATTTACAGCTGCAGCTGGGCAAATGATTCTTCCACTGCTCCTGCACTTCATTTTTTCAGAAGCCAACCCTACGCCAATTGGGATCAAATTTTATTTCACCGCTAGAGCAGCTGTAGAAGATGACATCCCGAGTGAGCATTTGTTGCTTAAAGCAAAAAAAGGAAACAAATCTCCTTTGTGATTCTGTTCTCTGTAGCATTTCTCCCACTCACAGGGAGTGTTACGTCACTCGCCATCCCCGCTGTTATTTTAATTGTAAGGGACACAGTCTTGCTGGGGGAGAATATTGGATCAGACTGAAGGGTGCTGGTTCACCGATCCCTTGTTGTCACATGACTTTCCGAGTGTTCTCCGCCTGTTACTCATCGAGTGTTATCTATTCATTTTAAAGAAACCCAGTAAACCTGGCAGTGTTAAAACTGAACGAGCAGGGGCTTTTGGACAAATTGAAAAACAAATGGTGGTACGACAAGGGCGAGTGCGGCAGCGGGGGAGGTGACTCCAAGGTCAGCCTCAGTAAGAAAACCTAGTGGGTATAAACCGCATGGATAGTAACCAGCAACCACGTTGCCTTTGCATTCAACCACTTGGGGAGAACAAGCCCTCTTGGATAGCTCTCTCTTCCTCGGTGAGGATATGTGCTCTTGATTAATGGTGACATGGGAAAGGAGTCCACGGGACTAGATGCGCCTGCATGGCCATTGTGGAAACTCTTCTTCTATAAGAAGGGATTGCAACCACTGCTGCTCATAGCACTAAAGCTTTCCTAGGAACACATCCCTCCTTTCCCCACTTCCCACCCTTAAAGTTTCATTGGATCTCTTAAGCATGATCATGGATAGGAGACTGAGATACTGTGCAGGGTTCTGCTTTGGCTGATTGCCCGGCAGATGTTAATGGTCTGCAGTGGTCAGCATTAGCAAGGCCACTTGCAAGTATCTCTTGGCAGATGGCTGAGGTTGCTGGTTACTCAAAGTGATATAGTAATACTCATCTTGCTATGCTGGAGAAAAGAAGGGTGAGAATGTGTTGGGAGTGGTGGGGCTGGCTGGGATGCTGGAGGAGGGTGGGGTGGCCAGATGGAGTATTCAATTGTATCACTTTGTCAATGTATAACTTGTATAATGAATGCTGTGAATGAACTGTATGTGCTGAATAACATAAAATAACATTGGTAATGTTATTTATGTTATTTCCCCCCCTGATTTGAAGAGGTGCTGTAAACCTAGCGGTTTTGAAACTCAGTGAGCAAGGCGTCTTAGACAAGCTGAAAAGCAAATGGTGGTACGATAAAGGGGAGTGTGGAAGCAAAGACTCCGGAAGTAAGGTCAGTTATCCCTGAAGAGGTCATGCCTACCCATTGAAAACAAAAGTGTATTGCTAAAGCCCCCGTGGCCATAATAGTACCAGAGTTTTGAATCTCACAGCAGGCAGATTGTCCCCCTAGAAAGTGACATATACTCTTCATGTAGAGGGTCATATCAGTTTAATATGCACACATAGAGGGAAAAGTAACAGGTGCCATATAGAATTGGAACAAAAAAATGACACTCCAAAGGGAGCGTAAAGGGAAATGTGATCTTACTGTAATAGCGCTGAAAATAAAGCAGAAAATTCAACATCATTTATAATACTTTGAAGGAAAAATGATTTCCAGAGTGGAATTTTCATTCAAAATAATGTGACATCCAGGTAGAAATCACATAGTGGCTCTTACACACGCTAATCTTACAAATTATATTAGAACTTGGTGAAGTGTTAAAAGCTCAGGGCCCGAAATAGGGAAACTGTGAGTTCTAGTCCTATGTTTAGTGAACTGGGTGACTTTGGGCCCATCTCTCTCTCTTGGTCTTAGGAAGAAGGGGAATGGCAAGTTATTTCCCCAAAACATTGCCAAATAAACTGCATATACTTGTCCATGTAGTTGCCAGGAGTCAAAGCTGATTCAAAGCCAAATATACTGTACATAATTTACCAATAATATGGTTCTGCCTAGTTTCCAGTTATTTATTTTAATGTTTCTACATTGCTTCTCCATAAAATAATGAAAATTAGTACAAATCCAGAGTAATAATAGAAAAACTAAAGAAAAAATTACAAACAATTGCAAAAAGAAAGCTAACATGTTACACAATATAACCCTACCCCTCCTCCCCACAAGTAAAGGGTTACAAAACAACAAAATGGAAAAAGAGATCTATAGTACAGGGTTATTCAAAAAGAATGAACCAATTTCATGACGCAATGTTTTATTAAGGAAAAGTAATACAAAACTCCAGCCAAGTCACAAGTATTCTACTCACAATCAACTTTTATTTCCTGTCTTACAAGTGTTCAATGTGGCCACCACCTGCAGCACGGGCAACATCAATGCGATAAGAGAATTCCTCCCAGGCACGTATCAGCATATCACAATCCACTGAGTTGATCACTGTTGTTATTCGATGTTTAAGATCATCGAGGTTAGTTTCTTTGGAGAAAACACCGTTACAGGACAAACCTATCTCGATATGCTCCAAAACTGGCTCTTCACTTCACTGAAAGCAGATTCGCATGACTTCATTTTTCAACAAGATGGAGCACCGCCCCATTGGCACCTGATGGTTTGAGCTTTTTTTAATGAAAAAGTGCCCCAGTGATGGATTGGTCGGAAGGGGGCCCAAGAACTTTGTGCTTGGCCTGCAAGATCCCCAGACCGAACCGTGTGTGATTTTTTTCTTGTGGGGATATGTAAAAGATCGCGTTTATGTTCCACCACTACCCACTAACCTCGATGACCTTAAACATCGAATAACAACAGCGATCAACTCAGTGGATTGTGATATGCTGATACGCGCCGGGGAGGAATTCTCTTATCGCATTGATGTTGCCCGTGCTGCAGGTGGTGGCCACATTGAACACTTGTAAGACAGGAAATAAAAGTTGATTGTGAGTAGACTACTTGTGACTTGGCTGGAGTTTTGTATTACTTTTCCTTAATAAAATATTGCGTCATGAAATCGGTTCATTCTTTTTGAATAACCCTATACATTTAAATTGATCATAGGAAAAGGCCATTAATGGAAGGATTAAAATAATCTAATGCAGGAAACCATACAACTTAAATTGTTTATAAATATAAGTTTTCATTATACATTCATTTCCTGTTTCTTTTCTTATTTTTATATGTCCTCTTCAAATGTTTAATTTAAAAGGGGGGAATGGATAAGGCAAAGGATTTTTTTTAAAAAGGATTGGCGATTTGAGGATTTACATCTATAGATCTAAAGCAAGTCTGTCATGGATTTTTATTAGATTGAAATGTGTGATCCTCCAAAGAGGACATCACCAGGACTTAGGAAAGAGAAATGAATGGAAACCATGCCATCCATTACCTTTCATTTGAAAAAAATGTAGTATATATTTGAGAAGCTAATTAGAATAAATGTACTTTTTAAAGAAAGTTCCATAATTTTAGGGCTTGGTCATGATTAAATTAAAACCTATACTATGGAAAATTGTGTTAAAATGTAGATAAAGTTAAATTGTGTTGAAAAGAATACCAGTACATTAGTGTTGCTTGAATTTAAAGGGTAATACCAGATTAATTTTGTAGTTCATGTGGAAAGTACATTCGTAATTTGTACAACAATTGAAAAGTTTTCAGATTTTAAACCCTTCTCAGTGTAGGCAAAATAGTAAAATATATGAATTCATTTGGCACTTTCATTAATGAGATTTAGACTGATTCAGGCATTCATAGCTAGAACAAGAAAAGAAAAAGAAAAAACAAACAGAAAATTTGTCTTGGTTTGGAGAATCTAATTTTTAAAACATTACAAAGATCTTGGATGCCCAGAGCTCTGTGACAATGAGTATAAATATTTCTTTGGATTTGGATAGTGATGAATGAAAGTAATATAGTGTTGTAGATAGAACCCACATTTTAGGAAAACAAATGAGTTAAAGGAAAGCAATAGACTGTATTTTTTGTCTTTTAAAGTAATTTGAAGAGCAATAAGCTACCCATCAGAAAGGCAAGAGACATCAAAAGATTAGTTCTTTTTTGAAGAACTAAATCAGGATCAGATCAGTTCTAAAAATAATCTACAGAGTTTCCTTTGTGATATAATCATATTCATCATCTCTGTTCAGAAGTTAATCCAACTTCAAATGGGTACAAGACTAATTTCTAAACAAGTATAAGATAATCTTAATAAACACTCATAGAAAACATGATTAGCAGTAATAATACCAGTGGACATCTAGTTTACCCCATCCATATTTTTAATTTCTTGAAAGGAATGAAAATATACTATTATTTCTCTTTTTAAAACTTAACATAGCAATAGCAGTTAGACTTATATACCGCTTTACAGTGCTTTACAGCCCTCTCTAAGCGGTTCACAGAGTCAGCATATTGCCCCCAACAATCTGGGTCCTCATTTTACCCACCTCGGAAGGATGGAAGGCTGAGTCAACCTTGAGCCTGGTGAGATTTGAACCGCTGAACTGCAGCTAGCAGTCAGCTGAAGTAGCCTGCAGTACTGCACTCTAACCACTGCGCCACCTCGGCTCTTATTAACATGATACATGGCTCACCCACCATGTATGCAATGCACTTTCCATCTACTTTAGGGACTGCTTCCGTTTGTTATTTTTATTCCACCAATAGTTAACCATGGAAATAAACAGGAAAGTCACTATGAAATAAAATTGAAAATTTAAACAATGGAAAGATAATGCAGAAAATAATAATGGTTGGAAACATAGCTCTTGTAATGGCACCTCCAAAAGGAAGAAAACTTTAAACAATGAATGAAGGCAAATATACATGTCCCAAGATAATGTTGCAAGATCCAATCTGGATCAGTACTTAGGAGCTGAGGACTTAGTAGCACAAGAAAAAAACAGCCAATCACCGGCCACCAACACATCAATCAATCAATAGGAAGGCACCACATAAATATGATGCATAGAATAACCCAAAGCACACATTCCTGTAGAGATAAGTTCCCTAAGGATGAGTCCCTTGGGAGTTGGGCGGCATACAAATTTAATAAATAAATAAATAAATAAACATGAATCCAAAAGCTCAAAAAACTAAATCTGTGGTCCCGGCGAATGACCTAGATTGGGTCTTGCAACTTTAAACAATGTGTATTTTGCTAAATTCTACTCCATGATTTGTGTAGTAGATGCCTCCCTCCCTCCAGCGGTGGGTTGCTCCCGGTTCAGCCCAGTTCTTAGAACCGGTAGCAGCGGCAGCGGGAGGCTCCGCCCACCCACCCGGGACACTTCTGCACATGCGCAGAAGCATTGTGCATGCGCAGAAGCGTTGCACATGTGCGCGAGCAAGCGTGCGAACCGGTAGCAACAGGTTTTAGAACCCACTACTGCCTCCCTCCGCTACCCCAACACTAGTCAACTATTCAATATAAAATATAATGAAGGCAAAGTTTAACCATCCATAAACAAATATTAATACTGAAATAGGCAACTTATTAAAATATTAAAAACTACAAGAGTTCAATAGTCTAATTACAAAGATATGAATATTAAGTTGCATTAAGAGCTATAAGTTTTCCTTGTCATTTTTTCTGACATTCAGCTAATCCCTAGAGCCCCAAACTGGGTCAAGCTGCAATCAAAAAAATGAAAGACACCTTCAGTGAAAGAGCTTTGATGTAGGCAGACACAGATTTTGTGCTTCTCATTCTGTCTTGCTCCGTCTCTTGTCAATTTCTTTGTTAGCTGTTTTCTCCCGAATGATGAGATTAATTCCAGGTAGACCATTAAATGTCTACATACAAAGAGTATTCCCAATTTCTTTTTCCCCAGCTGACTTCTTTTAGTCTACTTCCATCTTCCACCTTGAACAGAACACAATTCCCTTTCCCTTCCTATTGTTTGCCCTGTATGTTAAATAAGGTAATTCATGCTACTTGCCCTTCTGCCTGCATCTGTTTTAAAATCTATGACTGTGTACAAAACCCAGTCAGATGCCTTCTAGACCTGGATTACCTATACAAGTGCATTAGCTTCATAGTATATAAATACTGTCAGGTACATAATTTTTTTCCCCTAAGAGTTGCCATGTCATTTGATCAAAGAGAAAATGCTTTAGAAATATTGCAAAGGAAAAGAGATTTAAAAAAAACATTATAAAATGCATATTCTAATATTATAAGTGATAAGGAAACCAAAATATATGTGTCTGTCTGCATGTCTGTGAATGTCTCGTCTTTCATCTGCAGCTTCCCCATCTTCCTGTATCACAATTAAATCCCAACAAAAGCCTTTCCTTAGATCGTCAGTTTGTTTTGCAGTAGTTGTGGTACTGTTCCTACTAAGGAGGAATTCTGCCTTTGAGAAATTGGAGAATGAATCTTTCTTCTAGAGAACATGAGAAATTATCCATCCAATTTCTCGGCGCATAAATAGCATAGAGAATTTCAAAAGTCTATTTGTTCCTAGCTTTAATATATAATTTATTTCTTCTATTGGCTGTCAGTCCAGTTTCACACTAGTATAACAAGTAGTGTACTGTACAGTGTTTGACACCATCATTCAGCATTTCACAGAAGTAGACTTCTTGCCCGCATTGCTAGTAAGGCATGCCCAGAGGGAATCAACTTGCTCTCTAAAGCAGGGGTCTCCAACCTTGACGACTTTAAGACTTGTGGACTTCAACTCCCAGAATTCCTCAGCCAGCTTTGCTGGCTGAGGAATTCTGGGAGTTGAAGTCCACAAGTCTTAAAGTCGCCAAGGTTGGAGACCCCTGCTCTAAAGGATTCTCCTTAACTGAGCATCAAGAGCTTACTCTCGCCAAATCTATGACTATAAATTCTTGCGTTTCAAAGAATCTTAAATTCTGTTTTAGGAGATGGGGGAAGAGAGGTCAAGGCAGGCCCCTGACTTGGGAGGTCCCACACAACTTGATACTCTCATCCCTCCTGTTTAAGATGCACATGAAGCCACTGGTAAGGCCATTTATGAACAGGTATCATCAGTACACTGACCTCTCAAAGAATATTGTTAAATTCTTGTCCCAGGGTGATGTTGAGGTCTGGATGGGTGGAAACAGGCTTAAACTCAGTACTGATAAGACAGAATGGCTGGGTGTTTCTGATTTTTCTAGTACCATGGGTTTTGAGTTCTGAATGAGGTTACAATCCACAAGATAGAATTGGTTTGCAGTTTAGAGATCCTTGAAGAGCAGTTAGCAGCTACGGCCAGGAAAGTTTTTATCCAGATTCATCTGGTGGAGCCTGAGAGTCCTCATAATTATTCATACCTTCATACCTTAGTTACGTCATGTCTGTCTTCCCTGTGTGTATTTTTTTCACATTAAATGAGATTACTATTCTGATATAATGTCCCATACAGATATAAATATCCCGTTGATGTACCCCTCTTCCAGGAAGGCAATTAGAAGTTTTATTATCACATCTCTTGCTTTATCAGTGTAATATGGTTACTTCCACACATACTGTAGAAATGGGCACTTTTGAGAAATGACTTTATCAAACATTGATCCAGAAAAAATCCCTTGTAACACAAAGGAATAAACAGTTGGTGAATCACAAATAAAAGTACCTAAAAACAACAGCTTCACTGCTCAGGGTGGATCCAGGGCATTGGCCACAAGCATTCGATATCTATGTCTATATCAAAGAGCAATGTTAAATGCCTCGGTCTTGTTCTCACTGATGCAAAAGGTGAAAGGAGACCCAGGAAACCTGAGCCTGAAGGACTATTTGTCATAAGACCCCCAGAATAAGATGATGGATAAGCTGCCCCTGATTGAAGAGAAGCAAGCAAGGCCCAGTCACCATGGCAACGATGCTGGTGTATTTCTCAAAGCCTGGGCTGGCTGCTTAGTTTTTACCTGCCAGTCTTCCTCTTCCCTCCGATGTCACTCTCCCTCTGCAGGAAACAAGCTGTGACATTTACACTCCCACTAATAAGCTGGCTGCATGATGGGCAGGCTCCTTGGGAAGGCATCTGTCACAAAGCACAAATGGCAGAGTTCTGCTGCTCCGCAACAGGGTTTTGATTCTCTTGGGCATTATTGTGTGGGATTGGTGCCTTTCCTTGTGCACGGTTGTTATTAATGCTATTAAATCAGGGGTTGGGATCGAAACAGCAAGTAAGGCCTTATAGAGTCAGGAAGGTAAAGCAAGCCACAGCAGGCAGGAATTACTTCCTTGCCTCTGCAGTGTGTGCTTGTGACCCTGGTGCCAATTTCCAACCAGGAAAGACCAGTGACAGCAAGACAATCATCACTCTCCAAAGTATCTCGTTGCAATTAGAAATTACATCCTTCTATCAGAGAAAATGTGAGAGCCGAAAAGCTACAGGAAGCATCAGAAGTACTTTTCCAATATAAATCTACATTGTGACATTATCTCTTTGCATCTGGCTCAGTATCTTTCTCCAGGCAAGCTTCAGCCAGCCTTGGGAATCCTGTTTTGCGTGCTATTTCCATACACACACACACACACACACACACACACACACACACACACACACCGTCTTGTGGAGTATTGTGAGATTGGGGATTAACAGGCACATGCTCTCTAAAAATGAGTCTTGTTCAGGTCTGAATCTTTCTGCAGTTTAAATTAAACCGACTTCAACAACAGAGTGGTCAATGCCTGGAATACATTACCTGACCCAGTTGTTTCTTCCCCAAACCCCAAAAACTTTAACCTTAGATTATCTACCATCGACCTCACCCCATTCCTAAGAGGTCTGTAAGGGGCATGCATAAGCGCACAATCGTGCCTACCGTCCCTGTCCTAATGTACCCATATATTCATACTTCTTGTACTCATAATCATGCTTGTACTAATATATATATATATACAATCATGTTTATACTTTGTCTATACTTTGCTTGTAATCATATATGCTTGACAAATAAATAAATTAAATTAAATTAAATTATTTAAATGCAACATATATCAACATTTTGTGATAATGTCTCACTGACACCACACAATCCCATTTAAAGGGTTACAACACTTCTATTCAACTAAACTACTACCTCTCAGACTTTAAAAATCTTTAAAAACCCTGACATTTGAATGAAATGTAAACACAACTAATCTTGAAAGTCTCATTCATTCTTCACATTTTCCCTTGTCTATGTGCATCCGTGTGTGCATGTTTAATGTAAATATAAAATGAATGCTAATCTAATCCTTGAAAGTAGGTTTATTTTAAAATTATTTTATCAAAGTTTTTAACAAACAGTAAAAACTAATACTCACTTAAAAAAAAGAAAAAGGAGAAAATCCTATTCTATAACATTTAAAATAGCAGCATTTACCCACAGGAAGGTTTCTTATCATTAATTTCAGTATCTTATTTCAAAATAATTGCATCCTTAGTCCATTTGTAAGTTTCCAAAATCAACTTTCCAATCACTCTTTTTTGCTTACTCAGGGGAAAAAATATTTTTTTTTAAGTCCTGAAATTTGCATTTAAAACTTCTTTTGCTAAGGATTCAAGGAAACTCACCCAGTTTCCTTGCTGGAAATTTGCTGTTATGAAGATTCTTAATTTCTGAAAAGCAATTAACAATGCAATAGTATGTAGGTTAATAGCTCAACAACATAGTTTACTGAAGCCACCTATCGTGAGCTTGTTTTGTACTGGAGTTCCTTACTTCTATCTCAAAATTATAAAGTTCTGATGAAAGTTGGTTAAACATGAACATATCTAGAAAGAATAATGATAATATAAACATTGTAAGCTAGGCATAACCAAGTCACTCTTTACCAGAAATATATATG
Organism: Thermophis baileyi; assembly: GCA_003457575.1. Lineage (NCBI taxonomy): Eukaryota > Metazoa > Chordata > Lepidosauria > Squamata > Dipsadidae > Thermophis > Thermophis baileyi. Next base: position 237,766 of record QLTV01001320.1, on the reverse strand, counting down.
TGAAAGATCTCAACACCGTATTGCTGAGAATTCAGAAATAGTTGGAAATACCTGCGTTTCTCTGAGAAACATGCACATATGTTAAATCTTTCTGTGCTATTTTTTAACTCTGAAAGCCCCTTATAGGAATGTTTCTGTGACTTCAAAAATTTGTTTTTGGTCTGCTCAAGCACTTTTTGTTAGATTTTCAGGTAAATCCCAACAAAATAATCTCTCTTTTATGCATATAATAACAAGAAGAGAACCAGCTTACGAAGTTATTATGGAGAGAAAAGATGTTTAAAATAAGCTTCTAATAAAAGTGTTTAATTGGTAATTAACAATTCCCATTATCAATAAAACATTGAGTTTTAAAATGCACCATAACATACATGCAAAATCATTTCTCTATTAAAGACAGAGGCAATGAAGGCAGAACCTCTCTCTTAGTGTCACAGCAATAGAATATTGAACAAAAGGCAAGGAACATGTTAGGATTAAAACAAGCAGTTTTGATTTGTTGCTTAGCAACAGAAATTGCGGGGGAAATAGTCAAAGAACAGAAGAAAAAGTATTTCCAAGAGAGAGAATTATTTTAGGAGAGGGAAAGTGGAAACTAGTAAATATTAGCTCAGAGTAGCTATCTTTTTATCAATAATTGAAGCAACGTGTTAGTTTCCTCCAATCTTAGTGCCCATTAGATATATGGGAATGCAATTCTCATCATCTTCAGATAGTCTGAATGATCACAGTGCAGCATGACTGGGGAACAATATCTTGGCAAAAGGTGATCAAGCAGTTAAGGGTGATAATTCCAGATGTCTTAGACTTAATCATTTCCAAAGGTTGCAAACGCACTGAAATCTTTAATCAACTCTGTGTGTTTGGTGGGGTAAGGCTATTAGTAAAAACCAAAGGAAATTGAGATGTCATGTGTTTTTAAAAGTGGTGACTCCCCAGTGTTATCAGGTTAAGCTTTCCTTTTGTGTTTGTCAAGATAAAGTACAACTTTATTCCTTCCTCCCCATCCCTTCTTCCTTTTCCTTTTTCTTCTAGGACAAAACAAGCGCTCTGAGTCTAAGCAACGTGGCCGGGGTTTTCTACATCCTCATCGGTGGTCTTGGACTAGCCATGCTGGTTGCCTTAATCGAGTTTTGTTACAAGTCCAGAAGTGAATCAAAACGGATGAAGGTGGCAACACATTCACAGGCCTTTCACACCTTCTTTAGGATACCAGCCAGCCTCCTAATATGCTTTTAGAAATGGATCCAACCAGGATGGTGATTAGGATAGAAAGTCAATATTTTAGGGACAGCGCTGACTTTTATCTGACTGATCTGTTTAGCGTTCAGCTGAGTGAGGCAGTTTACTGAAAATGACATGTGGCCAGGATTGTCAAGAGCTAGGGAGTAATATTTTTAATTTGACAGTGATTCTGCAGGCATCCTTATTTCAACAAGTCCCCATCAATCACAACAGTTAGTAAATTGCCTCACGTTTTTTTTAGTAAAATGGAAGTGATCTAGGCTAATTGGGCTGGCCTTGGAAAACATTTTCAGAGTCCATCCTTGATTAGTTAAGAACAGAGTTTGATCTCTACAAAAGAGAGAAAACTGCTTTATTCCAGCTTGATTCCTTTTAGTTTACGATTGTCTACACTGATTAGAAATAACTTTTTGTGGCTCCAAGAAGATTCTGCCCCCGATGCCAATTTTCAAATGCCAGAGAATAAACTAGGGACTATTTGTTTGCAAAGCATGCAGTCAGTCAACACAATACTGTCTTTCCCCATAGTATAAGTTGCTTTTAGTTGCTCCATGGTACTGAGAATGCCCAACGAAGAGCCTGCTCAGGAAAAGTTCACAAATTTCAGATATGTGTTTTTTGCTGATATGTATAGCTTAGATAATCTTAAAAAGCCTTATCCTTCCTATGCAACTGTGAAGCGGTTGCATACCTAAACCTGGTCAGGCTACTCTTACACTGTCATATCAAGCATGCATAGTCTTGACTTGAGTATCTCAAAACCAGCTAATTATAGCAGCTGCATACTTAATTACAACACTTTTTGCAAAAAGCTTGGAGATTTTATTTATTTATTAAATGTATATGCTGCCCATTTTATCCAAGGCATAGCTTTATTTTAGATGTAATATTAATTCCTTTTCCTATGTAGAAAAAAGTCTTAACTTGGCAGAATCAGAAAAATGTGTCGTTGATTTATATTTGTAAGAAGCATCAGGAGCAGTACAGCTTTTGCCCTCTTTCAGTTCAGATGTCTAGGAAATAATGGAATATTTAACCTGTGCCTTGCTTGTTGTAACTAATTTTAGTAAGTTCACTTCGCTTCTTAATATACATATTTTTTAAAGAATACCATGAAGGCACTTTTCTTTCAGTGCAGCTTTTCCTTTCACCACTGAGTTTACAGAAATGAAGATCTTAATCATGAAATAAGACTTGTAAAAACCAATTTTGCAAATGGCTGGTAATCGACAATAACCAATCTTCCTAACTGATATGCCACATACTTTCAGATGTCATGTATCTATCTATCTTGATGAGGAAAAGAATCCGAAATGACCATATCTGAGCCAAGCATTTTTCCGCATAACATAGGCATGGAATCTAATCCTCAATAAACAAACCCAAATTCAACCTTTGAATTCAGGGTTTGTTAAATCAGATAACCTGTTCATTGCACCATTTGTATTTAATTTTCTCAGCTTATCTTTGGCTATTATTCTTCTGACAATGGCCAGGCCTTTTCATAACATCAATACATGCAAAACAGCAAGTTCCGAAAGTTTAATCCTTACATGATAGTCAAAATGTTTATGGAGATTCTGTCATCCAAATCATGGTTGTACCAAAAGTGCTTTTTCAAAAGGCAACTGGGCTTTCTTTGTTTTTGCTTGAAGACGTTATACTTCTCATCCAAGAAGCTTAAGAACTGAAGAAGCTTCTTGGATGAGAAGTGAAACATCTTCAAGCAAAAACAAAGGAAGTCCAGTTGCCTTTTGAAAAAGCACCTTTGGGATGATAGTCAAAACTGATGACATACTTAAGATTCAGGAAGGCGGTTGATATTAACAGTATTAAACAATTAACAAAGTAATTATTTGTTCATTAAGGGCGGAACCTGATATTATCCCATGATAACAAGAATTTGGAAAAACACATTTTCAGAAAAGAATTGGCAGGAGGGAGAGAACTTGATTCCCCACTCATGAATACCAATTCCTAACACTTCCTTCCAGTGTTGGAAGCTGACCAAGAAAGAGAAATGAAAACTTATTCGGTTATTTGTTTATTTTGTTTCAGGCAAGAATTAGGAGGTGAGAAAATAATGAAATCCTATTATGCCCACTGATTTTTCATTTTAATCAATCCCCCCCACCTCCATATTAGTGTTATATTAAAAAATTAATGGGAATCTAAATTTCTGATCAGGCTGGCCGTCACTTGACCAAAAGAAACTTTAAATATGATGCAGTTAATAATCAATTAATGTGATTTTTCATTCACATTCCAGATGAACTATTTTCCCTTAATATTGTGATTTACGATAACCTAAACTACAATCCTATAAGAGGATTCATTAATGAGCCTTCCCAAGCTCAAGACATTGAAACTAGATGTATGTATCTTCTGTGTCTATCATAAGCCCAGGCATACATAAAGCATCTCCTAGTGATAATAAACAAAACTTCACAACCTGCTGGTATTGCTGGAGATAAATACGACTATTAGTAGCAGTCAGGAGTATTTCCTGGATTACATAAGCTGTATTTTAGAAGCAAATGTGTTGAATATAGAAGTTATAAAACTGTACTGGAGGGGGAATTGAAGAAATTGTGTATATTGTTAGTGTCCAGCCATTACCAAGGACAGGGGGGAGACCCCCCTTGTTTCTCTTAAAAAGGGTTTTTGTTTGATCCCACAGCAATCAATCAATGAAGCCATACGGACATCAACCCTCCCCAGAGCATCTGCAGCAGGAACCAGCAGTGGAGAAAATGGACGGGTGGTGAGCCACGATTTTCCCCAAACCATGCAGGAGATTCCATGCATGGGTCACAACTCTGGGATGGCCCTGGGAGCAACGGGATTATAATTGTCCCTTGATGGATCTTCTGGATGAGACCAGGGTCTCCCTTACCCCAGCAAGGGGCCAAAAGCAGACCATTCAAGAAGAGGGACAGTGCAGTGGATCTTCTAGAAGAAAGCAGATCCATTTCCTTTGTTTTCTTTGTGTGTTTGTATGTGTCTGTTTATTTTGCAGTAAACCCACAGGCAGAAGAAAGTACAACCTGTACTGCAATAAGGAGAGGGCAACTGGACTGAACATAATTTGGAGATATCCCTGAGACACGGTTACAGAAACACTGAGGAAGACAGCGCCATTTTGTTTTTAACTTGGTTGTTAATAAGTTCTTAGTGTGTGCAATATATATTTTTATTACTAATTCCCGTGATGTCAGGGTAATATCAGCCCTGCCCTGCTCAAAAGTTTTAAATCAGGTTTAGTTTGGGATGCAAACCATAAATGTCTACACTACTAACAGTGAAAGGGGGGAGGACACTTGGAGCAACAAAATGTGTTAAAATTGTTGCAACGAGTCTGAGTAGGGGTATTGAAGGAGTTCACCATTTCCCTGTCAAATGGGAAAAGGACTTGAAAAGGACAGTTGAAAGAAAAGCCTAACTTGGAGAAAGAAATAGGAAGATATTTTTTTTTAAAAAAAAGAGTTATGTTGCATATTCAAATTTTCAAGATCCCAAGTATGTAGAGGTTAGTGCCACCTAGATTGGCACTAATTGCCAATTAATTGGTGTTCTTGGAATTTGCATTTAATAGGCTATCACTTGGACAGTTTACCAGCCAACCACCTAAGGCGAGGGCTATTTCCTATACATGGGAAAAACCAGGAAAATGTGTTTATTTGTGTGTGTGTGCACACACACGTTTGTATGCATGTGCATGTGTACACACAAGCACATTTCCTTGTCTGCCTTCTCAAAAATGAATAGGCAAATAACAGCCATTTTCTCATTCTTGCACTTCTGTAAATGTTCCTTCCTGTGGCGATTTTTGAGTAGAGAACCCTGCATTGCCAATTAATGTTAGATATCCAAACTATTTTGAATACATTCAGCTTTTTGGTCTTTCTGGAATACATCTAAAGAATATCCCATGGAGTAACTGAGCTGCGTATATTCACTATGACATGAGAATAAATCCAGATTTCATTGAATGATGCCAACAAGGAAATGCATTCACCTAGATTCAGCCTTCCTCAATATTTGCAGCTGGTTCCATTAAAAAAAAACTCAACTAAAATCAGATTCAGGAATCAAATCTTGGTCAGCAACCGCATCTACAGAAAAGCCAACAGGATGGTTTTCCAGCTCATCCATCTTCATGAATAAAAGTGGAACACTCAAAGCATACTGGCTGATACCTTGCTTCCTACTTTGTCTCTGATCCAAAACCCAAGCTTCCAATGAATTTCTGAAATTTACAGAGATATCCAAAGCACTAGAAAGTGGACTTGTCCACAGTATTTCTCCCAGTCATGTGCATGCTAGCACATCCAATGAAATAAAAGCTCCAACATGAACATAAACTACTTGAGCAGAGCAGAACACTTTTCACTGAAGAGAACTGTGTTAAAGAAGAGAATCTTCCACTTCATCATTAGTCCAGAGGAGGCCCAGCTCTTCTTACATTTCCCATCCTCATATATGCATTTGCTCATGACTGGATCATAACACCAGATTTTACAAGGGGCTAAACCTTTATCCAAGTGCCAGTGCAAACTCCACAGGGATTTGTAATATCTAAGACCTGCAGGTAACAATGTGCAAAACATAAGACTTGCATAGAATGGAGGAAAGATGGTCAAGGCTTCAACACAGGCTATAGACTAAAATGACTTCATGGTGGGGTTTGATATGACATGGGTTTGTTTTGTTTCACAAGTGTGACTAACAACTGGCTCTAAAACAAACATTCATATATCACATATGCTTATAAAGTGTAAGCAGCCACTGAAGTCTGATTTCTAGAAACTGATTTTACCATTCAACACTGTGTTGTTCCACCCACTTCCTCCATTCCTCTTAAGATGGCACTTTCATAAGACTGGCGATATGGAAAATGCAGATCCCCTTATGAGGGCACAGCATGCCTAATAGCTATTTCTTTCTGTCAGTGCCACTGGAAAGCTTTTGTCTCCATCACTTCATCCAGCTATCTGTCAAGACTCAGATCTCAGTATCTGATATTAACTCTTCAAGGTCTTGTTCTTGGTGTATTATTATTGTTATTATTTTATGTCTGCTTTTGATTATATTTTGAGTTTAATTCTGTGTATGTATTTATGGTGCACCAAATTCACTAAACCGAACCTGCTTTTTTGTTAAGAGAGCTTTTGAGTGTCAAGGACAATCTGATATTTCTGGTAGTCTCAAGAACTTTAAAAGTTCCTGCAACTATCTTCCACCTTAAAACCCAATTTAAGCAGAGTGCAAGAATTTCTTTCTGTGTGGTCCAAAAAAAACAAAAAGCCCCATGAAATTTAAAGAAATGCAAAGTCTTTGAAGCAGAAAGTATCAGTGGCGTGCCTAACAACTGTACCAGCCAGTTAAATGAATCTGTGGAAGGACAAAGGCTGTGATAATAGGACATGGATAATAGGACTCATCTTTAAAATGTTTTTTGATCAATGAAAGGGTGGGAGGAAAGAAAGAGTGATGCTGAAGAAGTTGGGAAATGTTAACTTGTAATATGTATTTTTACTACACTTTTTCTTAAATATAGAATAATGGGGATTGGGGAACCCTTAAAGACATTGACATTTTCTCAACAAGAATCCATATTTAACAGTTTTGGCTTTCATTAAATTTTGCTCTTTGGTACCTGGATATATATTTATTTTTTAGTTTAAGAGTTACATTTGTTTTCACTCACTATTTTACTTGTCTTTTATTGATGTAAAAAACAAAGAAAGAAATATTGCCTGGGATTTTTTATAATATGAACTGTGTTCCCCTTTTTCTTCCCCGACCACGTTGCTTTGTCCCAAGACTGGATTAATGGAAGCAGAACAAAATAGGTTGCAACTAGTGTTTGCAAACCTTTGCCAATACAGAAACCAAATCACATGTGAATGTGTAAAGCCCTCTAAATTGTAAAAGAAAAAGTTCTCAATTCGCAAAATATTGTCTTCAATATTTAGAAAGTATTCTAAATAGTTAAATGGCTATGGAGATTCTCAGTCATCCAGGTCATGGTTGTCCCAAATGTGGGGAATGGAAGGATTTATACTCCTTGCAGACAGCTGACCAGACAAATGACCAGCTGTTTACAAGGAGTATAAAGAGTTCCATTTCCCACCATCCAGTTAGAGCTTCTTGGATGAGAAGCGAAACATCTTCAAAGAAAAACCAGAAATTCAAATTGCCTCTTGAAAAAGCACCTTTGGGATATTCTAAATAGTAGATACTGACAAAGTGGTGCTACTTGAAACTCCAGGCTATAAAACTCAATCTGCTTTCATTTCATACTGAGTCTAGCTTTTGAAAATGGTTTAGGAACTGATTGTTCTACTAAATTGTTGCCAGCAACTGATTTGAAATGGACCTTCAAGGTAAACACAAAAAAACTATATTCACTGGCCAGGTTTTAAAGAGCTTTCTGACACAGTTACAATGAAGCAAATCAAATTGCATCTTTCAGTAGAAAACAGATTCTTACAGCCCAATGGATGCAACTATAACCACTGTTGTCCATTCCTGACTTGGAAGTTTATTATTGTTTCTGTAATTCCCAAACCTCTCAACTGGCAATACTGGTAGTTCTTGCATGCCAATCGGCTGTATGATGTTAGATCATGCTAAACTGGAGCCTTCTAAATATGTCTTGTGGTCATTGTGCCCTGAAGGTCTGGATGTTGGTTCCAGTTCATCTGGAAGGCTGTGGTTTCAGGAAGGCTATTCTAACTGCACCACTAATAAAACTAGGGACATGTCAGTATATAACCAACAATTTTTTGTGTGATTACTCATTCTTAACAGCAATTATTTCTTGGAATTGAACATAATTTGCAAATGGAGGATCTACCAAATATTTAAAATGGTCAGGAAAAATAGAAAATTACCGTATAGTGAGGAACTGTATTTTGTTTTATACAGTTGTACACTTGAAACAGATTGACACAATTTGGAAAAATACTTAAATACTTAACATATTTAAAATAATTCTGTACTTCAGAAGTTACAATGTTTAGCTTAGATTCTTAACTATTTGCACAGAATATATAATTATCTTTAAAATGCAGCACACAGAAAGAGAAAGTTATATAATATAACTTGTCAAAATGACAAAGCAACTTTTATCAACTTATGGAGTCTGTTATTTGTTACACCCAGTTCCAGCCTAGATATTCAATTTAATATAGCAAATGATCAACATTGGGACTGCACCTTTCATTCTAGTTCAAGAATTAGCAGCTTTATACAATGTTATCACATTTGTAGGGTGAATTACACAATAATGGTGTCATACATATTTTAAACTATGAGTGTCTGTTTTATTTTGCTTTGTTTTATTTTGCTGTATGATTGTGTATTCAATTTATTCTAGGGCTACAATCCTTATCAGGTTTACAAGCAGGCTAGTTCCATAATAAATCAATGGAGCTTAATTCTGTGTGTATCTTGTAAGTCAGAAGTGGGGGTGGGGAATTGGCACTCCAGATGTTGCTGAATTATAACTCCCAGAATATTAAGATGTTCAACGTGTTCAATGAAAGTAAGATTTAAAAGTCATCCATACTAGCTATTTACTTAGACTTAAAGCATGGTTTTCTTCTCAGACTGTGGAGTTACATGTTAGATCCAATAAGGAAGTACAGAAATGGCATCCATGGCTGTTTGATTTTGATCGTTATCTGACTACCTAAAGAATAAATATTTTCTGTTTTCAGAAGGATAAACTATTCTGGCTTTATGGAACCTATTGCTACTGGTGTTATGCATGAGACATTAAAACTGTTCACTTTTATAAAATGATCAAATTATACAGTACAGACCATTCCCTTGGCATCTGCTGTTTCAGGACATTCTCTCATGGAGTATATTTCTTTGTCCCTGTGAATGTATCCTCTAGAAATGTTCCAAATATAATTTCCCGAATTGGGATGCCACCTGTCTGGAGAAGGTGATTTTGAAATAGTGGATATTCAGTACTATTTACACAGCTATGGTTCAGTCACAATCCTCTTTATTAAAATGTATCCAGCCACTTGTGAATCCCTTTGAAGTTCCTTATGTAATTTAGTAGTTTACTTGTGAGCACAGCTGCCTTCCTTGACATGGGTCATCTGTCAGACTGGGTAGTGGGGAGTTAGGTAGGTAGAGGACACACAGAGAGAGAGATGGAATTTTAGTGGCTGGTTGAAAATCTATTAGCCATAGTTGAGCCATAATAACCAAGTCGGGAAGCTACATTGCTTTTCTAGGTAGCTGTCACCAAGTGACATTTGCATATCCCATTAATCCATGTTGTCTAGAATAACTATTATCCTTATACAATAATTGTATCCCGTAAACTTTGTAGACTTGTACATTTTATTACTTATTTTGCTTTCATGATTTAAAATGACCAGGGTAGCATACAACTAGACAATAAACTCCAATATAAAATAGAAATTAAGAAAAAAATTATTGCAGAAACCTCACAACATTTATTATTTTCTAATGTTGGTGGAGAATTATATCTTTGAAAGGCTATAATAACAAACCTTGCAGAAAAAAATGAAACAAACTAGTTCTAGTTTGCTCATTATGTCAGCCAAAAAAATAGGGTTTTTTTTAAAGAAGCAATAAAGAAAGAAAGAAACAACCAAGCCCTGATATAAAGTGATACACTTTTTGTTTGCTCATCATTCTCCAAGGTCATGTTTTCTAGATGTAGTCATCTTCCATAATGTCCTGTTAGATTACCCTTTATTGAAATCAACACATCTGGAGGGTACCATTTGAGGTCTGCTGTTCCACATCTTCCTGCTGTTCATCTATTCCTGTCACAAATGAAGGTGAATATATGTTTCCCAGGTAATGTTGCAGGATCCAATCTGGGTCGGTCACCGGGACCGGAGATTTTATCTTCTGAGCTGTCAGACTCATGCTGGAGACCATCCACAGAGAAGTACCCTGAGGATGGGCTCCCAGCATGAGTCTGAAAGTTTGGAAGACAAAATCTCTGGTCCCGGTGACCGACCCAGATTGGATCTATTCCTGTATTTGCAACAGCAAACAAAAAACAAAAAACCTCATATTTTCCCAGATATTGGTGCAATAAAGTGAAGACAAGGGAACCAGCAAGCCCCAAATCATCAACTTTATTGCCTCAAGTGAATTTCAAAATGCTGGCTATTACCTTTAAAATCTTGAATGGTCTAAATCTATTCCTAAAGACCTTGATGAACTCACTTCACCCATAAGGTTCTGCCTACATGCTTCAGATCACTGTCAGGATGTTTAACTGGGTAGTTAAACATAAGCTTTCTCAGTGGTAGACTTGGAATCGCAGAACAGCCTTCCTACTTAGTACATTTCAGATTCACTGCAAGCCTTTTAAAAAGCTATAAAAATGAATTTGTTTGCATTCATCTTTCCCGAGTACATGATTTATGCATGACTTTGAATTCCAATAATATCAAACTTGGCTTGATTTCCACAGTTTTATATTACATGTGGCTTTTGTATGTTTAGATAAGCTTGTGCTTGAACAACCTTTATTACTAGTAAGTGATTTTACGAGGGCAGGTCTCAGAGGCAGGATAAAATATACTGTATAAATAAAGTAGTGCTTAAACAATTGTTCTCTGACTATGATCTGCCAGCCCCAACTATAAGGCAAGGCTGGTTTGCCAAATGATTTAAAAAAAAATAGAGAATGGTATTTTTCCAAATATCTAATCTGATTTGCAAATGTGTAGTGTTACCGCACTATATGTTCTTTCAAAAACTGTTGCTTGACTATGAGCTCGGCTGGAGTAAGCAACACTGGAAGTTGACTTGTCAATATTAGATAGCAATAGCACTTTAGACTTATATACCACTTTATAGTGCTTTACAGCCCTCTCTAAGCGGTTCACAGAGTCAGCATATTGCCCCCAACAATCTGGGTCCTCATTTTACCCACCTTGGAAGGATGGAAGGCTGAGTCAACCTTGAGCCTGGTGAGATTTGAACTGCCGAACTGCAGCTAGCAGTCAGCTGAAGTAGCCTAATGAAATCCAAGTAGGTAATTAGGAGCTCAGAACCCTGAGAAATGTATTTACTTTTATTTTGCACATGTCATTGCTCTACCTTTATTTCCCATCCACCCACCTGCGGTTAACCATAGGGCAGGGAATTTAAGGTTAAGCCTCTGCTGCAAGTTATAGTATCATTATTTCCATTCATTCATGGTTCATGAATCAATGATCAATGAGACTTTATTTTTTTAAGATTTATAATGTCTAAACAATGGTGGATTTTGTGTTGCCAGACTGAAGGAGTTTAGCAAATGTTACATCCTATACTTCTTAGCACAGCAAAATCACGTAAAAAACATATTTCTCTATGAAAGCGCTATGAAGAACTTCAGAACTGAATCTCCAGGTAAAATTCTGTGATTTCACTTTCATGCCATGATTCATCACGCTCTTAGCAATTTCTTATTGGGCAGCAGCAGTATGGTGGTCTGTTCAGTATTTGGGAAATTTAAATAAATTGTATCAGAAGATTATCTTTCTCAGGTACTAGAACTGCTGTTAAATATGTAGGCTCTTCTTATTTGTTTAGGAATCTGTGAAATTCTCTGAATTCCTTTAATCTTCAAAGATCATTTATATTTTTATTTACACTTATATTTACATTTTTTTTCTTCTAGGATCATATGCAGAAATACATAACTCGCCTACTCTCATTTTATCTCTGCGTGGTAGGCTAGGTCTCAAAGTTATCCAGTGAACTTAATCATGAAAGAGTATTTATCTGGGGTATTAGCAGTCTTTTTAAAATGTTTATTAAATATTAATAGAAATATGTAAACAAATATAAAAAGAAAGAATAAAAGTAAAATGCAAATGAATAATTGAAGGATTTGGAAATGTCATGGAGGTTATAATTTTCTAGTATGAGCAGTCCTAATTAAAGACCCAGATATTTTTTCTTCTTCCTGGAACACAAAATAATACATGTTAAAATATTTGTCTGAATTTCTAGGGAGATTCTTCTGCAAAAGGAATTAGTCTTGGATTATATTGGTATCAGCATGGCCATGACTGAGTATAGTTGTGGTTATGTTTACGTCTGGTGCAAGAAAGATACACCTGAAAATCCTGACTAGTGATGGCTCTGAGCCCACTTCAAACTCAGATTCCTCCCAGGTATTCATCAGACAATTTCCTGATTAGCAGTTCTGGGCACCCTTCAGACTTAAAGCAAAACGGCTGCCAGGAAATCAGGAGCAATATAATTTTGTAACTCCATGGAAAGTAATGTGTTTGTCTAAAGTGATGTTTAATTGCTTTAGAGGTTATTCACCATGCGAGTACAACTGAACTATGTCAAAGTAGATCTCCACACTACTATTTTGAATGTGAATGTATATATGTCCTCAACAACATTTGAAGCAATTTAATTGCTAATCAGGAAATTGTCAGCTCGAAAATGATGACATTAAATATGAAAAATACTAGTGATTAGTGCATTAGCTACACATATAATTTGTTATGGCCTTGGGGCTTCAATATGCCAATATTGGGCTCAGGAATGACGATGATGAAGTTGCAGACATCCCTCAAACTCCTTGGCCCACTACTAGTTTTTTTAAGACTCTTATAAATGAATAGGAAACTAGCATGCTATAAAGCAAAACACCAGCTTTATAGGTTATAATCTATATTTCAAGCAATACCTCTAGTCTCCATATAGATGGCATTTTTAAAGATAGGCATTTACCTTCTAATATTATACTGTGAGTGGCCACATCTAACAACGGATCCTTCTTTTTTTATGATAATACCTATCATACATGTTCAAAATTCCAAATAGGCCCACTGGCCTCAAAAGGTCAGAGAGATGTGGACTAATCTCTTTTATTAGAAACCCTTCAAAGCTTTTGAAATGTGCATGCTTTTTCAGTGGCAGTGGCAGCGTCTTTTTTTTTTTTAAGTATTCCAGCTGTTTATTTAGAAAGGTCTATATTTGTGCATGCAAAAATGTTCAGAAGGGAGTTTTTCTTTATAGTACAACATGATTTAAAACTTTCATCCAGATAGATTCAAAAAGAATTATTCCCAGAAAGAAGTTTCCAGAAAGAAGTTACAGCCAGTCTTGCTTGAACTAAGACTAAGATGATGTTTTATTTCTTAACATTACATATCATACACAAAACAAAGTAGAAGTGGAGACAAAGAACCTTGATCGATAGAAAGCTTCTAGTCTGCACATAAAGGTGTTTCAGGCCCAAAGGCTTATAATATAAACATATTATATTGCTTTCTTTCCTATTCATAAAACATTAAGGACATCTTGCTGTGATCTAACATTCCAAACACACAACAGTGCCTTTGGGAAATTTCTTTATTTCTTTATTTCTGGCTATCTGTTAGTAGTTGCTACTGAACCCAGCAGTTTCTACTAAAGAAAAGCCACATTTCGAGTGAGTTATTGGCTCCGTATTGATCGAATTGATCAAATTGGGTCTGTTTGTTTTTGGTACTGCCAGCTGAATATTCATAATATTTCTTTCCCTAGTGGATCCCCCTCAACCCCAATATTGCAAAGGGTGAGGTGCACATCTATCTTCTCACTCCACACCTTGATTACCGGCCAAGTTGACAATTAAGCTAGAAGATCTGATCTCTCTTTTATTGATATCTTGTCTTATAATCTTGAAAATGCCAATCTTAACTTTTGAAGGCGTGTTAATTCTCTTCATGAATTTATCATTATAATTTTTTTCATGCTCCTCAGTAAGGAGATGGTGATGCTTCTTGAATGGTGCTGCCCTGGCGTCATTTTGAAGCAGGTGGCTTGATCTGTAGAATGAGCATAAGAGTCCCTAAATAGAGCAGGTTAAGTTTCTACTAGTAAGCTTGAAGTGACAGCATTTGGACAATGCTGACTCCATTGGCTAGGAAATGGAGCTGAACACCGCCTCCTAGAGTCAAACACAACTGGAAAGGGGAAATCTTTAGCTTTACCTTCAAAAAATAAATGTAGGATCTACACCAGGGGTGGGTTCCAACTTACCTCGCTGCTGGTTCGCTCCCTCCCGTGCCGCATGGGCGCGTGCGCGCATGCGCAGTAAGAAAAAATATGGGGAAAAAAAACAAAGCCAAAAAAAAAAAGATGGCGACTGCATGCACAGTGCCGGAAGTTGGCTTCTGCGCATGCTCAGAAGGAAAAAAAATTTTTTTAAAAAATTCAAAAAATAGATGGCGGCCCCCATGGACCGGCACCGACTGATCCGGTTCGGTGACGTCATTGTGACGTCACCAGCGGGCCGCTACCAGTTCGGGAAAACCGGTCCGAACCGGGAGGAACCCACCCCTGATCTACACCGATCTCAGTTACTGGACAAACTATCCTAAGACTTTTTAGTTCATCATACTGTTCTTCTGTACATGATCACCAGTGTCAAAAGCAGCATGACTGGGAGAATAATATGTTTGGCCATGGAGAGAGATAGCTGACCTAGATAGGATTTTGCTTTAAATGTTTAAATTTCAGAAGCTTTGTGAGCATTTAATTCTATGCTGAATTAAACAGAACAATTTTGGGTGTTCATATCCAAACCTAAACATGCATGTTTTATCTAGATTTGGAATGAAATGGGCTTGATATAAGACCCTCTCAGGACTCCCAAACTTGTTCTCAAATGGGAACTTGTAATGTGCCAGTGTGGCACATTAGATGGAGAGTAATTATATCAATTACATTTAATTTTAATTGGGTTTAAATATATATGAAATAAATTTAGCTTCACTTATAAATTCAATATAGGTTATAAATTAGTGCCTGAGCCACTACTTTTCTAATTGCAGCACTCAGCACACCACTCAAGGGCCGAGGGTTGCAACTCAGAAAAAGAATGCTTTTCTGATTTCCGAGTTATTGACTGTAGATTGTGATTTTAAAGGCACAGGAAGACTTCTCAAAGAAATATGTAGCTGTAGCTAGGATTTGGAAACTTTCACATGCAAACTATATTCTCTTCCATTGTACTAAGAACATTTGCTTTGCTTGATTGAAATAGAAACATTCAGAGGTACATGCATGATGATGCCAAAAGGACAAAACCTGCATCAGGACATCATGATATAAACTCTGCCCCTGTCAGGGTTCCAAGTAACACCCCCAACGAAAGAAAACTCCGAGGCTTGAGTTTCCTCAAAGTTCCATTTTATTAGAGATGTCATATTGGCACATCTGGGAAAACCCGAATCTGAAAGCTTCCGGGTTTTCCCCACCCAAAAGAAAGTTCAAGTCCCTGCCCCAGCACCCACTATGTCCATCACATGGTCCAATCAATGCACCGTCCCAACTGGAGATGCCTCCCAGGCACACCCCTCCAGGTGCAGGGCAGAGTGACCTTGACTCTCGGAGAAAGGAATGTTATTATGACTATATATCTCCCCAGCTCCATACAATCCCCCCTCCCAGTTTCCCACAGCACTAAATGTGGCAGGCCTGAAGATTCAATGCCCAAAATGGTTTCCAGGCCTGACAGCCGCATTGTACTTGCACCTCAATATCATTGCACACATAACAGGCAGAGTTTTCATCATGTCATTGTGGCCTATGTTTCTTCATTTTCCCTCCCCCTCCATCCTTCAGATGTTTGTGCACATATTGCATTTTGTCTCCAAGATTCAAGAGATATGTTCATGAGGTATTTTTAATATATAGATTCACCATCACTTTGAGAACTAACACATTAGCGCTTTCTCTAGTGCTTATATTGTTTTGCAAGATAAAATATAAGGTAATAATTGCTTAGGAATCAACAGTGTGAAAACACAAATGTGACAGTGGGTTTTGTGTCTGGGTAAGAATTTACAACAACATTGATGTGTCTTGTGATAGAGTGGTGTGGTGGCCTAGAGGTGGAATTCTCGCCTCACAATCAGGAGGCTGTGAGTTCAATCCTAGGTAGAGGCAGATATTTCTCTCTTTGGGCACACTGAGAATATATCTGCTGAATATAACTCTGCATTGGCAACAGGAAGGGCATCCGGCCAGTAAACACTCAGCTCCATTCAGTTGCCCAGATTCCACCCCGCAAGGGATTATGGGGTCATTAAAAGAGGATGATTGATGTGTCTTGTGATGGAGTCAAAGCCTACCACAGTACTCAAAGCTTTGCCACATTATACAAAAATTATGTTCAGTATGAAGCTGGAAAGAAGTCCGTTGTGGTTTGATTCTGGAGTTGCCCTTCCTAGATAAGTTGCCAACCCTTATTATGTCTGTTAGCTCCCACTTGTCCTCAACCCATTTTCCATTATTCTTCATTTTACCTCTTCTTTCAGTTAGCAAGGATGATTCCCGCAAATCATTGGAAATATTGATCCTATCTGTGACATTGTAAAAGCCAACTCCTGGGACATGATGGCAAATCATTTCCATTCTATTAGCAAGAAAACATATGTGCTTGCCGTGGATATTCAGGCAAGTTTGGGTACCATATCAGGAAATCCCACCCCTACTCCCGGTCATTTAAAGCACTTGAGCTACTGAAAAGGAATGCTGTGTTCTCATAAATAAATCTGGAGGTACTTATATGGCCAGACTAAACCACAAGAAAAACTAGTCATTGATTATGCCACTATTGATACCAGGCTTTGATTTTTAACAAGGACATATACAACTGGAACATGGAATGTGAGAAGCATGAACCAAGAACATCTTGAAATAGTCAAAGCATAAATGAAGCATCCTAAAGTTGTCCTAAAGGTTTTAGAAATAAGTGGACAATATACTATTCCGGCCATTAGATCATATGAAAGAATAGAATGGCAATAATACTAAAAATATTTTTGGAGTGGCTGTTTAAGTTGTGTGTGGACATTGCATCTATCCGTGATAATTTGAAGAATGCCATGATGTTTTACTATAAAAACAATATTCCAAGTGTGATAAGACCAACCTTGAAATATTGCATCCATATTTGGTTGCCACAATATTAAAAAAAGGTGTTGAGACTCTAGAAAGAGTGCAGAGAAGAGCAACCAAGATGATAAGAGGACTGAAGGCTAAAACATATGAAGAATGGTTGCAGGAATTGGGTATGTCTATTTTAATGCAAAGAAAGACTAGGGGTGACATGATAGCATTCTTCCAATATCTAAGGGACTGTCATAAAGAAGAGGGGGGGGCAGCCTATTCTTCAAAGCACCTGAAGGCAGAACAAGAAGCAATGGATGGAAACTAATCAAGGAGAGAATCAACCTAGAACTAAGGATAAATTTCCTAATAGTTAGAACAATTATTAATGGAATGGCTTGCTTCCAGAGGTTGTGGGTGCTCCAAAACTGGAGGTTTTAAAGAAGAGATTGGATAACCATTTGTCTGAAATGGTATAGACTCTTCCTCTTGAGTAGAGGGATGGACTAGAAGACCTCCAAGGACCCTTCCAACTCTGTTATTATGTTAATAACAAAGACAGTGAGCTACAGTTTTTTTATTTTAAAAAAAGTAGAAAAGGGGTTATTTTACTTTGAATCACAGAGCGAAGCAGAAGGGAAATCAGAAAAACTATTTGATTTGGCCTCAAGCTTTGAGACTTAGGCCTCTGAACCCTTTTCTTTCAACACTTCCCTTCTCATTTGATTGTCAATATATTATCTTTCTTTTTATGGTGAGGGATCTTAAAAAGTTGTTTGACCCTCTCTCAATATCTGCTTTTCTGGAATTTTGATTTCTTCAAATCCATCTGGATCCAATATCATCCTTGAAGCAAATCAAGATTCTGAGCATGACTGCAACTTTTATCTGCAGTCTGTCCACTTCTTCGAAATTTAGAAAGGAAGGTTTACTTGCTATATTGATTGTTTCCTTCTTCCGGTGGAAAAAGAAGAATTAGCGCTGGAGGGAGGAGGCTAGAGTTAGAACTGGGGAGAGCAGTTATGATTCATTTGTCCAGGTATAGGCATTACACCAAACTGGTTTAGAAAATAAATTGATAAGTTCCAATTTTTTCCTTGCGGTCCTAAAATAAACTGCAGTTTAGTGCCGCATCCAAATTTAATACAATAGCCTTGAGTCATCATAGAGCAGTAGGTGGAAGATGCTAATTTTTATTGTTCTGTAAAACTCTGGTTTTTCTGTATGATGCATTACAGAGACTTGTATACACAAAGAAATGACATATCTGGAAATGGAAACATCCAGAGTGTTGAAACTGATGGAATTGTATTCTGGATGGATTGAGATGGCCATAAATTTATATTCAGGATGCAGCATGCATTTTGAATTAGAGAATGGCAGTTCAAAACTGGAGGAGGGAGGGTTATTGCAAAAGCAACATCGTTGCTTTTGCAAAAGGAACAATTCCTTTAAAAACGTAATTTCCAGGTTTTCTAGTTCACAGAACACATGTAGCTGTAGATTTTATTATTGATTGATTAGGCTGGATTGAATTAGATTTGTTCACTGCCTGAAACATAAGTATGCAGAGCCATCCAGATCTGAACTACTATTCCCTAAAATCATGCAAGGCACATTCATTATTCTGTGCTCTACCTGCTAGTCTGAAATACATTTAATTCCTATCATGAGAGTTATTTCTGAGATTTAATAAGTTAATGTTAACACAGCACTCTCTCTGGAATAATAATATACAGAATGCACATCTCTTTTATTAGCCACATGATCTGTGTGATGGCACAGGCTGATTGTCAAAGTATATTTTCATTCCTGAGAATCAATATGAGATAATATAACAGTCACATCATGTGTTCATTACTCTATAGGGATGGTTTAACATGTTCTCTAAACTGCCTTGCCAGTAATTCCTTCTTCATTCAGGCTGGCATCAGAATTAATGGCACATTGTCATCCATACTTCTTAGATAAAAGGTACATGATGTTGTTTGTATAAGCAGAATGAGAAATCAATGCGTTCTTGACAGAAGCTTAAAAGCCACTTTGTCCCAAGGGCTGATTTGTTGATTTTGACACCATTTTAAAACATTCCATTTATTAACAGGAGTTACTTTCAGAAAGCAGAAATTGACAGATTGGTTCAGTTGGGAAATTATTGTGAGTGATTTCCAGTTTAGTTTGCCCCCCAGCATCTTCCCAATCAATTGCTAGATCCAGATTAGAGCAAATACACCCAGACGAAAGAAGAGAGGAGGAGGAGGGGGGGGGGAGAAGGAGGAGGGGGAGGANGGGACAAGCAAAAACAAAGAGAGAAATGAATTGGCAAGAATTTATATTATATTTTTGTCTATATACCAAACAGTACAGAACTTTCCTAGAAGTATTATTGTGGGTAATTAGCATAAAAAGTCCCAAAGGAATTGACTTTGGATTGTTTCAGAGATTCCTCCTCTGTTCTGCAACATAAAGATACAATTTGGTGGACACGGATGATGTATCCAGCACAGGAGTCCCCAAACTTGGCAACTTTAAGACTTGTGGACTTCAACTCCCAGAATTCTCCAGCCAGCTGGAGAATTCTTCCACAAGTCTTAAAGTTGCCAAGTTTGAAGACCTCTGGTTTAACTAATCAAATGCAATGTAGTCAAAACAAGTCAATCCCCTCTTCTTTGTGACAGCCCCTCAAGACAGTTATCATGTCCCCCCTGATCCTTCTCTTTGATAACTAGACATACCTAGGTCCCTTAACTGTTTGTCATACAATTTAGCCTCCAGATCCTTTGGTATAAACCAACTTCATGTTTGGAGGCAGAGTCCATAATAAAAATCAACCTCTCCAACAATTAAACACTTCTATAGCTATAGGTTCTCAAGCCTGTGAAACCCAAGGGACTCCAGTAGCAATATTATAATCCTTCTCACTATGATTGAAAAAAGTGGGGTTCTTTTTCTATTATGAGTTAAAAGAAAAAAAATCAGCTGGGATAGAAAGGCTCTGTAAAATTTCTTAGAGTAATACATCTAGTATATGAGCTACCGGTTGGATATCTCACCTTAAGCAACTAGCAGTATAATTCCAAATCAGACTTGGTGCTTTGTAAATGATACGATTTACTTAAAAAGTATTTATGATAAATAGCTGTATGTATATATGCATATACAAATTGTGTACACACAACTATTTATCATAAATCCCAAATTTATGAAATAATGCTGTTTTCCTTCCCATCTTCTTTTGGTCTATATTTATCCTTTGGTTTTGTAACTGCCAGATATTCTATCATGTTAGTTTTTCATAGACTATGTGAGAACTCTCAGAACCTAATGCTCAGAGAATGAAAATGTGTAGGGGTAAGTGTTTTCTCTTGGTGGACATTCTCCACTAAAGTGGACCGTTAATCACATGAAGATCTTCCAAAGACAAAGAAAATTGTCCATTGTAGTTGCTTCTCCTGAATACAAGTTCAATCTCACAACGCACTGCCTAAGGAAGGCTAGTCACTGTTGTATACCTGCAGTTCAAAGGAAGCCCAAGTAGTATACCCTGAATATATTTTATGCTGGCTTTACAAACCTGATAAGGAATTAGATTCATGGTATGAAGCAGTCTTTTCATGCTAATGAAACTTTGCCAGTCCAAAAGCCTAATCAGTATCTTTATTTCGGTTTTCTTCTGCTTTGGTCTCAAAATTTCAGTTCATAGCTTTTCATAGTTCCTAACATTGACATAGTAATACAGATTACTGCTATAAAACTGAAATAATGATTTATTATTCATTCATCTTATGTAATGAATTATTCAAGCATGTATAATTATTTCTGAAAGGTTTAGGCCATAAACAGGGGAAGTGTTAAGATGGAAGTTAAATGAACCAAATGGATTCATTTGACCTGCTGACATTTCGAAGTCTGTACATTTTTCAGATTTGTGCCAGTAATTTTTACAATTATTTGCTGTGAATAGCACTAGCTTTTTTATTCTACTGAAACAATCACACAGACAAATAACAGATTTTAAGGTCTTTTCTTCTAAAGCTATATTCACTCAAATAATTATATATAGAGTGTTGCATTAGAACTTCTAAATTACCACCATCACATGCTGCGTATTTTTCCCATGCAAAATTAAATCCAAAAATTACAAAGCACAATGGACAGTTTTTATAAATTAAATGCGAGACTTCCCCTTTCATCAATAGTTTTTCTTTCATTATCTGCCAATAATTCTATGTGTGAATTTGTACTGTTGTGCTCACGTCTGACTACAGAACCTGACTCCTTGGAAATCTTAGCCTGTTATTTTACATATAATCTAGCTAACTGATCCATCATCCCATATTTCACTCTCCACACAATGAACTCAACATTCTAAAAGGATATGAATGGATTGCAACAAGGATCTGTAAAGAGCTCCAAAGGTATCTCTGCCCCTTAGGGGAGTGGGCATCAAAGGGGCAGATGTCATTCCTCATGAGTGATGCACATTGGTACCCCAAAGATTCATACTATTCATAGGATTCTTTTTCCTCTACCAATAGGATTCTTTTACTTCTACAGTACTTCCTTGGTTTCCAATTTTAGTGCACCCTGTTGTTTTGCATTGGCATATAATCATGGTTTCTTTGGTGAATGAAATGTAGAATCACTTTGTCTGTAGATTATAGATAATATCTTATATTAGGCTTTTCAGTTCATTAACTAGTCAATGTTAGCAAAGTACTTTTAATTAATTTCAAAAGCATTGCAAAGGTAGTTAAAGTATTCTAATATATGTGTAGGGTTGTCCTACATAGCAGGCATGCAATGAAGTCATGAGTGAAAAAGGATGCTCATTACATGTAAATATATTTTTACATGTCACTAGCCTACATGTCTAACAATATATACTACATACATTCATACATACATACATACATACATACATACATACATACATACATACATACATACACATTTAGGTAGGTTAATAAAACAAATGCAACTTTAAAAATGCCTTTTAAATGCCTTGGTTTGAAGAGAGCTTTCTAGCTAACAAACCAGGAAGGGAATAAATAAGAATGCTATGACTTAAATTTCCTATGGAAGTAATTAAGTGCAAATTTATGGATCTCTTGGCATCTTTGCAATGAAATGCCTCCAGTTTAAAACAATAGCTTTCACATTGTGATATATAAATGACACCCAATATGGGGCATAATCCTGGGTTTAAGAACTCCCACACTCTACTGACTGATCTAGCTGGACTTCTTTCTTATCTTTACTGTCCTCTCCCTCTTTCCACCTCAACTGGCAGCATGTCCACAGCAACTGAAGAGATGGGTGTGCTCCCCAAGGCTCTAGTCCACATCACCTATATACCTTGCTGCATCAATGGAACTGCTTGTCCAAAATCACTCCGCACCAGTCCTGGCTACCAACTAGGCCAGCTCATCAGGCTTTGTGACAGTGCAGCTGTATTTCAAGGCCAAAACTAAGCTGCTTTTTCTCTTTTTCTTCATTCATGTCAATGGTTGCCTCACACTACCAGAACAGCAGCCATGCCAGCCATGTTTAAATGTAGAAACAAAAGTGGGATTACTTAGCCTCAAAGAAGGAGTGGGGGAGTGATTTAGGACAGAATTTAACAACTTCCAAATTTTCTCAGTCTCAGAATTAGAACTGATATGTCATAAGGCCCAAAGATGATGGAATCAAAGCATGGCTGCCAAGTACCCAGAACTCAGAATGGCAACAAAACACTAACATCAGAAGATGGCACTGGGTGCTAGTCTTATTTTGTTCTCAGAAGCTGCTAACTTTAGTTGTGAGCTTATTTGTCATTTTGCGAACAAAATGTGTGCTTAAAAAGCCAAGCTCTACTGCTCTGTGGCGACCCTTCAAAATGACAGGACCTACTCAGCTTTAGCTCAGCTGAGATTAGCTCCAATAGTATGACAAGCAGTCTCCACAGCAAAACCAATGTCGTTAACCATGAAATTGGCATTATTAATATTTCCCATCAGGAGCTGCAAAAAGAGGCTCTCCTGGACTGGTGACAGCTCATCTTCGTTTGATTCTAATCAAATATGAGTTAAGACGACATCATTAAAAGTACATTAAGTTTAATTATGCCAGCAGCAGCCACAGACAGTATGAGCCACCATTTAATGCAGAATCCATAATTAGATAAGACCTAATCCATTAGATTCTTACTTGTTAAGAAAATATATCTCATATATACAGTAAGTGCCAGTACCAAGTAATCCTTAACAACTGACAGGAGCTTAGCCACTTTCTTTCTTAGAGGTTGCTGCTTCACTTCAAATTTTCCATCTATATGTATGTATATGTGTCTCTCTCTCTCTGCGTGCATGTGTAAGAGAGAGAGGGGGGAGGGAGGGAGGGAGGATGTATCTGCTCTAAATGAAGTATTTAACTACTTTGATTTTTATTTCTCTTGAAAGAAGAATAAAAAACGATAGATGTATCACTCATCTATCTCAGACTCATTTAATTACAGAAGATGGTTTATTCTGTGGTTATTTATCATGATTAGCATGACAGTGCCCAAGTGCCTGGAAAGAGTTGGTGCATTTTATAGTAAGAAGATGTTTTAGACAAAGTAGTAAACCAGGAGAAACCAATGAGCATCATCCAGACATAACTAAATGTTCATATAGAAAATAGCTGCAGACAAAAATCTATGAAAAAACATATTGCCCCAGGCAAAGTAATACAGTCCCGTGCACTCTTCCTCATTTTTTTTTCTGGTATTATGACTTCCACATCTTGCACATTAGTACAGATGACATGAAAATAATATGTGTGATCTTGCACAAAGTGACAACAAAGATTTAATGAAGGTAAACTGAAAAATCCTCAAGATGAAGGGAAGAGGTGCCCACAGGTTTAAAGAGAAACAGCATGTAATGTGATCCATGGCACCTGCTAAAATTTATCAATATCTATTTTTTTAAATCACAAAACTCAAAATATATTTGGTGAAAATTCAAACAAACTTGCATTCGTGTCAGCCCTCCTGGGTAAGCCAGACAGGAAAGACAACTAGATGAGCTAAATTTACTTTATGGTAAGGCTACATTAACAGCATTTGAAACTCTAAAAGTAGAAACTTCCACCTGACACATTTAATTGTCAGATGAATTAGGGCAAGTCCTTCCTAAGTTTCTTTTCTGACCATTAAGCCCTTGGAGGATGCCCCTTCTCTTGTGTGACTGTTTCCTAGGCAACACCTCTTTCTCTCATCCTCCAGGATCGTCCACATATTCCGTTACATCATGTTAGCAAAGTGGTTCTCAAAATTAGCAATACAGAGACTGCTTAAATAATAAATGAATTAGTGTGACATCCCTTCCCTCAATGAATTAAAAACATAATTCCGTTGGGACTAGCTAGCTTTGGGCAAGAAATAAACATAACACTGACCTTTAAAAATTACATGTTCATCTATATGTGGCAGATATTGTCATGCCCCAGCATATAACTTTTATATACTGTTGTTGCTCTCTAGCCTCATCTAGTGGCCAGAGGGATAAATACCAAGTATATTGTTTGAAGCTGACCCCAGCCCATTACCCATCAGCCCGCACTCTCAAAACAAGTGAACGCTGGAAAGCCAGACTCCATTTCCTTTAGCATTTGGAGAAGACAGAAGCACAAAGAAGAATCCATCTTAATGTGTGGCACATGGTCATCCAAGGACAAACCCACACCCCACACACAGAGCATCGCTGGTGATATTTAAATTGCTTGTATTTATTAATTGTTATGTTCAGCAGTAACTCAATACTGTCTATCTTGTATTTGGTTCTCATTGTATGTATCCCTATTTTCCCCAGTTTCACCATATCATGTTCTTTCAATAAAGCATTCAGATCTACGCACATGGTCTGTTTTATTGGAGGATAGGTGGGTTTAGGATAGCTGCATGTCGAGCTGCACACAGACTAATGTGTAGTGAGGACAGAACAGGTAGTCTTAAACTTATATAAGAAAAGTGAGCAGCCAATCCCGAGTTTGGCAGAGCACCAGTTTTAACTGTGCAGACAAAGCAAGAGCACTGCCAGATTTACTCAGGCTTTGCTTGAGTAGAACTGCACTAGTAGCCAAGATAATATATCATAGTTCTTGCCTTCAACTCTTGGCAACTGCTTGAATAAGTCCCTGAAATTTTCTTGGCAGAGATTTTTGGAAATATTTTGCTATTTCCTTCTTCCAAGGGCTGAGAGAATGGGACTGGCTGACTTTGTGCCTAAGGTGGGACGTCAAACTCATAGTCTCCCAGTTTCTAGCCTCATACCTTAACCACTACACCAAATTGGGTCACATTGTAGAGAGTAGTGGGTGGCAAATCTCAGAATGAGTTTTGACAATGTCTCCATTTTCCTATGCAATGTCAATCAAGTTTTCTTTAAGTGAGCATTTTCAAGAATGTAACCCCTGTGGTTGGCAAAGGGTTGCATTTCAGAGAAGGAGGAGGAGGAAGAGGAGGAGGAGGAGGAGAGTTCATTAGGAGAAGGATTTCAATTGTTATGAGGATTTATATTTTTAAAAGCATGGGTTAGGAAAATTTACACATAGAACATATTTTGAGAAAGCAATAATGGCTACTGATTTCCTGCAATACTCACTATAAAAGAAAAAAAGACCAGTGAGATAGGTTAATACATAAAATCTTGAATGCAAACATGGGTGGATTAAGATGGTTCTGGACAATTCCTCATAAATTAATTAACATTTTGAATCAAATGAAATGTAGCAGATAGCCATTCCAGAAATGCATATACATTTTCACAATAGTATAAAAGTAGCAAGCCAGGACCCACATGCAAAGTGCATCACTCAGACAAAGCATCCCCATGATTGTGAGGTAAAAAATAAGATGAAATAGTAAAGACTTTAGAATATATTCTGCTCTGTTGTTAATTTTCAAATTCAGAGAGCCCTAGAAAAAGAGACCCACAATGTGATTCTCCTTCTTCCTTTAACCATCACACCTCTATTCCAGTTACTTACTTTCTTGTAGGTATAAGAGAGCATTTATAACTAAGCCAGAACCAGCAACTACTGCTACTGTTTAGAGTTGCCTGAACCGTGAGATCAGCAGGACATAAATACGATAAATAAATAAGTTGGTTTGTTCATTTATCCACTAGTTTAATCTGTGACTTAGATCATACTGACTCTGCACTAATATAGTAGTCAGATTAAAAACAAAGTACATAAGAAATATATAATCAGAGTAGCCCAAGCCACATTAACAACCTGTCCATTAACATACTCCTGCAGGAGAAATCAAAAAACTTCCCAGACGCTTTGAAATAAATTATTATTAAATTTTTTAAAACTCATGAGGAAGGGGGACATTCGATCTCTGGGGCAAGGTTATTCCAGGGAAAGAGGCCAGCTGTTGAGAAAGCCTCCTTCTGTGGGAAATGCAGATGAAATTGTCTCAAGGGAAAAAACTCAGGGGTAACCTTCTTTTCTATGGACAAATCACTCTGAGGATCACTCACAAATCACTCAAGTCTCCATATATCAGGAATTGATACTTACAGGAATTGGATATGTCTAATTTAATGGAAAGAAGGACTGGGGGTGACATGATAGCAATGTTCAATATCTCAGGGGTTGCCATAAAGAAGAGGGGGTCAACCTATTCTCCAAAGCACCTGAAGGCAGGAAAAGAAGCAATGGGTGGAAACTAATCAAGGAGAGAACCAACTTAGAACTAAGGAGAAATTTCCTGACAATTAGAACAATTAATCAGTGGAACAGCTTTGTTTTCAGAGGTTTGGGTGCTATCATCAGTGGTTAGAGTGCAGTACTGCAGGCTACTTCTGTTGACTGCCGGCTGACTGCAATTTGGCAATTCAAATCTCACCAGGCTCAAGGTTGACTCAGCCTTCCATCCTTCTGAGGTGGGTAAAATGCGGATCCAAATTTTGGGGGGGGGGAATATGCTGACTCTGTAAACCTCTTAGAGAGGGCTGTAAAGTACTGTGAAGCGGTATATAAGTCTAAGTGCTATTGCTATTGCTATCTCTAAGAGAAGACCCTTATAAATGCATATATCCAACTAAAATTACAATGCCCAAGATAATGTGAAGAAAAAAATTATTTCAGTGGTACTAATGCTGTACTTGGTTATTATTTTTGTCAAGATTTGGAAATGTGCTAAATGATACGCCACCAGTTTCAGTAAATAGCTAAGTCTCTGCAACCATTGTGATCAATTAAATGAATAGATGAATGCAGTTATATCAACATTTGGTTCCAATTGCAACTGAATGGAGCTACATTTTCATCTAACAGGCTTACAAAACACAGCATTTGAAGCATGCATTATAATAAATGGAATCAAGTTAAGAAAAAGAGAATTAGATTCCAGAATGACAATGGAACATAAAGTGAGCACTGGACTAGAAAGCCTCTTGAAGAAAATCACAATCTGGGGGATTATCTATGTATCATGCAAGACAATGAAGATACTACCAATTTAAATGACAAGCATGCACATAAGGATTAGCATCATTTTTCAGACAGAGGAATGCACGTCTTTCTCTTCTTCCTGATTGCAAGAGGTGTGATCAGTGGCATTATAAAGTCACTGGAAAAAAATTGACATTTGGGGTACTTGCATTTTAAATCTTGCAGAGGCTAAGGGTTTCAATTCATTCTTTTAAAAATGTCCAAAATGGTGGGAAATGGCACAATTTGCTGGGTTGGGGGAGAGAAATTAAGGGAAGAAATATATGTCTTAAATTTCTGCAAATAACAGCCTTCCATCCTTCCGAGGTCGGTAAAATAAGGTCCCAGATTGTTGGGGCCAATATGCTGACTCTGTAAACCGCTTAGAAAGGGCTTCTCCCATCCGGTTAGAAGTGGTATACAGTATAAGTCTAAGTGCTATTGCTATTGCAATTGCCATCTTTGCTGCAGAAAGGGGGGGGGTGCATGCAGTCCTCAATTTTACCACTTCTAACATAAACAAGGTACTTTATTTTATTGCTATATTAGCATGATTGCTACTTATCTTTTCTTAATAGAATATTACTTAGTATCTTCTTAAGGACCCAGAAGTCTAGCATCAAAGTCGCAAGTAGTTACACCAAGTATTGGTACTGTGTAGTTTTGGTCCATTCCGCAGACAAAATACATTAATTGGTAAACTGCACTATCCTCAAATTTATTGGAAAACACACCTAAGGATGCACTAGAAAGCAATAGAACAGAACAGAATGAAATTAGGAATCCTCTGTTTTTGTTTCTTATCTAGTTCTTCTTCTTTTCCCCTTTCCTCTTTTCTCCAGTTTTCCCTTTCTGTTATCGGAATCACATAGGGGAAGATTTTTAGGAAACAGAAGCTGAATTCCAGTTATTTCCATGTCTCAGCATGATGTCAATTTGTCACAAGCTTTAGGGGGCACTCTGATGCCACACCAAGAGCTACTAGTTTATAAACTGGTGCACCAATTGCGACCCTACTTGGATCAAGAGGCTCTCCTCACAGTCACCCATATCCTTGTCACCTCACGGTTAGATTATTGCAACGCGCTCTACATGGGGCTACCCTTGAAGAGTGTTCGGAGACTACAATTGGTCCAGAATGCGGCTGCGCGAGCTGTCGTGGGCGCACCTAGGTACACCTTTATTACACCTATACTCCGCGAGCTGCACTGGCTTCCTACACAGTTAAATACTATTATAAATTTACTTCTTACTCTAAGGTTATAACATGACTCTTTTCTTTCTATAATTTATCCTGTTTAATCATTAAGAACATAAATCATAAGTTCATTTTCTTGTTTTATGCAACAATCCATAAGAAGTTTCCAGTCAACAATAAAAGTATACCTTTTTTTCTGACCAAATAAGTCATTTTGGCCAAGGTATGATTTTCTTAAAGATGCAACCATATTTTCAGGAAGAAGCTTGATTTTAGTAGTTTACAATTAAAATTTGATTATAGGGAATTATACAGGCAAGGGTAACTGTGTATGAGTTTTTTAATTGTTTTTAACTGTTTTTATTATGTTTTCTTTTAATAGGTTTTTATATTGTTGTGAGCCGCCCATTGTCCCTTGGGAGTTGGGTGGCATACAAATTTAATTAATTAATTAATTAATTAATTAATTAATTAATTAATAATAATAATAATAATAACAACAACAACAACAACAACAACCCCTGAAGAAATGTAATCCATTAGAAATTAGATTCCCCATTTACTCAGACTGGCATGTTTAGGAAAGCCTGTATTAGCTGGTTGTCCTATATCTATGAATAAGAGCCTTGGAGAAATCCAATATTCCATGAATAAGAAGGTGTCTAATGCTTTCTAATAGATACATTTATATTAATATAGTATTTTTATTGACTATTATCTATAGATCTTTTACAACAAGGTTAGGGTCATCAGCAAGATTTGCCAACAACCACTGAAAACTTCATGCAACTCTTTCCATGGGATGTAGAGAATGGCTGGTGGGTACAGAGGTATATTTGCCCTTGGAGGCTTCCTTCTTAGAACAGCATAAAGCTCACCTCAATAATTCCTCTGCAATAAGAGCTCTGGCATAAACAGAGAAGTATGACAGCATGTTGGAGGTAAATCAGGATAGATATTAGGTTTGTAAAGTCCTCCTTGTTATCCTGATCCACTCAGGAGGAACTCATAAATTATGTCAGCACTTAATCCCAGGACACTACTTATGTCAATGGGAGAAGATGTGAAAATAAAAATAGTGATGAAGAAAGCAAAAGGAACAAACAAGTCTAAAACAATTGAGCACAGAAGGCAGAAGATAAAATGAGATAATCCCCATTTCTTTAGTGTTGGATGGTTCTGCCCACGAATCTTGAATCAAAGATATTACAAGCCTGAGCCTCTTAGATTTAACAGAATGTAAATCAGTATAAATTATCGAAAACCCAAAGTGTCAAGAAAGTATACAAAATGAAACACTTCCACATAAAATAAGTTTTTCCCAAATAAGTTTTTCCCAATATAAATGCTTTACATTTTTATATATAATTTATTTTTGCTGTGGTAATCTATATTACATTAAAAAGGCATATTCTGATTCTGATAATTGTACTTTCTAAAATTACCCAGTTATGGTTTTGAGACAAGACCCATGAAAAGCTCAAAAAGAAAAAGTAGTTATTTGGTAGAATCTGTCAGTTCAACTTAGTTTTATTTCATTGTTGTTTGTTGTTTTTAATTTGCTACATCTTCTCCAAGACCCATAATCATTCTGGGAACAACTCATTCTAGAACTGAACAGACTGAATTGAAATAATGTTTTACACACACACACACACACACACACACACACACAAATAACCAGTGCTTTAATGGCAATATAGAGAACTCCACATAATACTGCACTCTATGCACTTGTACAATGCTTGGTTACTGTGACCTTTCAAGTGTTCTGCAGAACAGGCTCAGAAAAAAAATATTATTTTAATTCTCTTTCCCTCTGTGAGGTAGTCTTTTTTTTCCCTCCAAAGTTCTTTGGTTTATTTTATCTCTGTTCATACATGGAAAAAAAATAACTGTGATGGGGGGAAAATTTGCAGATCAAAGCATTAGCACATATTAATTATGTAGGATTCTAACTTGTCTATGTTTCATAATAAATGCTATGATGATTGTGTAATTCAGCATGTTTCCAGATGAATTGTGCAGCTGTCCTGCTCTGTTTGTGGAATTTTAGTACAGCGTTATCTATCATCCCTCTCAAATTCACCCATTTTTTAAATATTTCTTCCCTTTTGCTTCTTATTTAAGCAACTCTGCTAAAGAGGGAAGGATGAGATGGCTACATAATGCTATTTGGTTACTAATACTACATAATGCCACTGAAGCACTCTTAAACCGATTTGCCCCAAATTGTAGCATCTTGCTAGGAGTTTGATACGCTTGAACAGCATTACATATTTGCATGAGCAATAAAATACAATTTTCCAAAGAAAGCAACCCATCATTGATGCTTTCCAGAAACCCAGTCAGTGCTTTAAACACATTCCTTCCGCCATTTTAGGTTAAGAAAGATAGATATGTAGGATTTGGCGATAAACTGAGAAAATATATCTGTCTGTATTTTTATGAATGTAATATATAGAGAGGCCTGTTTTTAAAAATAAGATGGCAAAAGAAACATGTTTAAAGAGGGGGAAAACACAACTCAGATTTAAGCTTTACATTACATTTTGTGCTGATTTTTTTAATTTCACTAAGAAATCACAGCAGTTCCATAAGCTTTGCTTTGTGAAGAAGGAGAGAAATGGCATTCTGATCCTGAATGGATCTTGACCTGCTCAAGGTTGACTCAGCCTTCCATCCTTCTGAGGTCAGTATAAGTATATAGAGCTGTGGTGGCGCAGTGGTTAGAACACAGTACTGCAGGCTACTTCTGCTGACTGCCGGCAGTTTGGCAGTTCAATTCTCACCAGGTTCAAGGTTGACTCAGCCTTCCATCCTTCCGAGGTGGGTAAAATGAGGAGCCAGATTGTTGGGGGCAATATGCTGACTTTGTAAACTGTTAGAGAGTGGGAATGACCACAGGAGACTGACTTCAGAACAGCTGTTTGTATTAGCTCAACTCAAGACAACCAGCAAAGCACGGTCTGACAGCTAGCTCTTTTATAGATGGCTGTCAGACACAACAACCAATAGCGTTTGAGCATTCAAACGCTGGACCTGAGTGAAAACATACAGTTCAGTTACAATTCAACTGAAACATAGCAAATCAGGGTTCATTCAGAGTTCAGCTAAGCATAACAATTTATAGTTCATTTAGAGGTCAGTCAGAACACAACATAAACTGCTTAGAGAGGGCTGTAAAGCACTGTGAAGCAGTATATAAATCTAAGTCCTAGTCCTATTGCTATTTTGCAATGCTGGGAATTGCTCAAAAACAGCTGATTCTGTTGAACAAGGATGCATTGTAGCAAGGAGAAAGTTGCACTGACCCCCTTTTCCACCCATAATTACAGAGAAAAGATGAAGTTATGATTGTCAACTTTTTTCTTTCTTTTTTTTTTAGGGCATCTTTTCTTTCAGCATCTACATAGTATACAGAATTTCAGTAGGTGAAGTTCTTCCCAGAACAAAGATGCAGCAATAGAGAACACCTCATCTACAGGTAGTCCTCGACTTACAACAGTTCATTTAGTGACCATTCAAAGTTACAACAGTACTGAAAAAAGTGACTTATGACCATTTTTCACAGTTATAACCTTTGTAGCATCCCCATGATCATGTGATTAAAATTCAGATGCTTGGCAACTGGTTCATACTTGACTACTGACAAGCAAAGTCAATAGGGAAGCCAGATTCACTTAACAACTGAGTTACTAACTTATCAACTGCAGTGATTCACTTAACAACTGTGGCAAGAAAGGTGTTAATGTTTTAAGGCAGCTTACAATTTTGAATTTGTAAATAATCAATAAGAACAAATAATTCTGCAAATGGACAATAAGCCTTAACCAACAGCAAAAAAAAAAACAGTTCAGATCCAATTTTACTTATACAGTCAAATGTAAAATAATCAAACATCTTAATTTTAATAAGGGAAGTAAGGAATGAAATAAGGGCATTTTATACCTTTGGTAGTGGACTAGCAAAAAGGTCTTAATCTCTTCTCATATTAACCTCACTATAGAAGGAAGGTTAGGTGGGAGGTTACCCAAAAAGGAGCCTTCTCCATCATGATCTTCTATTATTCCTTCTTAGGATGAAAGAGTCAGAGGAGATCCCAGGATGTACAGCTACAAGGATGATCTATGGTATTCTTCTTCCATTCTTTCTTTCTTACTGTCCTGCATCTGGATCCAGATACCATGTTAAACACATTAAGGGGGGGGCAATGAAATTCACAGCTATCTTTATAACTTAGAGCAGTTGCTTCTCAAACTTGACAATTTTAAAATATGTAGACTTTCAACTCCCAGAATTCTACAGCCAGCCACCTCCACACTTTTTAAAGTTTCCAAGTTTGAGAAACAAATGAACTGAACTGAACCAAAGGAAATTAAAAAAAAGAAAAGAAATGCCAAGTGCTTCACATTGGAAATAGGAAAAAAGAACTATTTATACCATGGGGAGAGTTGATTTGGCAATGATGTTTGAGAAAATGACCTTGGAAGAATAATTAAAATAAGATGCATCTTAGTTAGGGTGATGTGGTTTTTTTTTTTTAAAAAAAAGGCAAATGCAAGTGAGAATGATCATATGAATATATTTGTGAAATCACAAAAAGTGATATTCTCCAATTCACAGGTTGTACAAATTCCATTTCAGCCTCTGCGTATCAGACCCTGCTTTAAGCATTTAGTTCTGAGCATGACATTTCAAGAAGAAAATTGGGAAAATCGGAACAGATTTAGAGAATAGCAATGAGCTTGATCAGGAAACTAGAAATAATAATTTATAAAAAGTGATTGAAGTGGCTAGGTATGTTTGGCCTTAAGAAAAGACAGCTGGAAGTGATACAGGCAGTGGCAATTGGGACTGGCAACTTCATCACGAAGTGACATAGTCATTAAGCAAGAGTCACATGACTGCAACAGACTTATGATTTACCTTCCATCAAGATCATTAAATGAGATACCACATGACTATGACTTGCAATTTCCTGCAAGCTTCCTTATTGGTTCTGCTTGTTGGAAGCCGGCTGTGAAACTCGCAAATGGCACTGCGAGGTGGCGCAGTGGTTAGAGTGCAGCACTGCAGGCTACTTCAGCTGACTGCTAGCTGCAGTTCGGCGGTTCAAATCTCACCGGCTCAAGGTTGACTCAGCCTTCCATCCTTCCGAGGTGGGTAAAATGAGGACCCAGATTGTTGGGGGCAATATGCTGACTCTGTGAACCGCTTAGAGAGGGCTGTAAAGCACTATGAAGCGGTATATAAGTCTAAGTGCTATTGCTATTGCTAATTATGTGACCGTGGACCATGCTGCAATGGTTGTAAATCTTCACCAGTTGTGAATGGCCCAAATTTCAATCACGTGACTCAGTAGGAAGCTGTGACTGTTACTAAGTGCATGTTCTGGTTGTAAAGTTACTGTTTCGGTGCCATTGTAACTTTGAACAGTTGCTAAACAGGGCAGTTGTTAAGTGAGGACTACCTGTAATGGGGTCCCCTTTACTGGATGTGCCCCAATGAAGGATAGCCATCTACCTATATGGATGGCTGCTCTTCCTGTTCCAAATAAGGGGGTTGGACTCAGTAATTCTTAGCTTGATTACTAGAATGCATCCAGTTGAATACTTTGCATGCTGAATCAGAATAGAGCTGGAAGGCACCTTGGAGCTCTTCTAGTCCAGCTCCCTGCTCAAATAGGAGATCCTATACCATTTCAGGCAAGTGACTGTCCAGTCTCTTCTTAAAAACCTCCAGTGATGAAGCACCCACTACGTCTGAAGGCAAGCTGTTCCATTGGTTAATTGTCCTCACTGTTAGGAAGTTTCTCCTCAATTCCAGGTTGCTTCTCTCCTTGATTAGTTTCCATCCATTGTTTCTTGTCCTGCCTTCTGGTGCTTTGGAAAATAAATTGACCCCCTCTTCTTTGTGGCAGCCTCTCAAATACTGGAATACTGCTATCATGTTCCCCCTCCCCAGTCCTTCTTTTCTCTAGACTAGCCAAACCCAAAACCTCCAACCGTTCTTCATATGTTTTAACCTCCAGGTCTTTAATCAACTTGGTTGCTCTTCTCTGCACTTTTTCCAAAGTTGCTATTAGCAAGTACCTATAAAACCTTTTGAAAGTTTCTACTCAGACAACTGGAATGAAAAAGGGCCTCTTAATATAAGCATCAAACTGAAGGATCATTAAAGAGTAGACTCTCAATTTCTTCCAATTTCTGAGCTTTAAAAAAAAGTGATCAACTTTGCCATTTTAAATAGAACATTTAAATAGCAATAGCACTTAGACTTATATACCGCTTCATAGTGCTTTACAGCCCTCTCTAAGCGGTTTACAGAGTTAGCATATTGCCCCCAACAATCTGGGTCCTCATTTTACCCACCTCGGAAGGATGGAAGGCTGAGTCAACCTTGAGCCGGTGAGACTTGAACCGCCGAACTGCAGCTAGCAGTCAGCTGAAGTAGCCTGCAGTGCTGCACTCTAACCACTGCGCCACCTCGCAGTTTGGAGCCTGGACAGGAACAATTGCCCAATCAGAAAGAATTATCACTCTCCTGGGAGACTAAAGAATTCATGATTACATCAGAACATGTCTACTAAATATTATTTTTTTAAATACCGTATATCTAAATGTGATCAAGGGGTTTTCTAGGCCAAGAGTTGTAATTGGCTTTGAGTACTATCCATTTGAAGAATTAGGCAGGGCCAGGGCCACAAAAGGCAGGCAAAAATGAAATATGAATTATATAGTGGTGATTACTTGCTCCCTAAATAGTTTTCCCCTTTCTGTTACTTTTTTTTTAAAAAAATAGGATAGCATCAATTTTGCACAGATTATTTCTCCTTGATTTAGCACTGTGTTTCTTTTCATTTATTTGTTTATTCTTTTATTGCTTTTAAAATAATGACAGAGTATTTCCCCCAGCCAGCAATTCTAGGAATTGACATCTACACGCTTTAAAGTTTCCAAATTAAAATAACACCGATTTAGCATTTCTGTAAGGGCTTTTTCATTGATTAAAATATATTTATTCTTTCCTTCATTCACGCCGTGCTAAGCACAGTCCCAGATTCACTGTACGACTTTAAAAAAAAACCTCTAAAAGTCTGTAACTATCTTTGAATTGGTTGAGAAATGTAGAACCAAAACATAAATATGTTGGATGTTTTATCCTTTTAATCTCTAGGAATGTTAAGAATAGTAACAGCAAGCAAGAAAACCCCTTTTTGGTGCCTCTCTTTTATTTCACTCTGTTTGATATGTTTAGGTTCTCTCTTCCAACCCATGCAATACCTATGCAATACCTTTTGCACACCATAAGGAGAAAAATTTGCAAAATACACTTTGTATCATAGCATATATCTTAATAAACTGGATTTTAAACTTTTAAAATGTTCTTAATGGTCATGGCTCTTCTCATATGTGTACACATTGCTAAATATAGATAGTCATAAATGAACTGGAGAATTCCACTCTACATTATAACGACATGCTCTATCAAGGTGATTTTTTTTCTTTGTTTTTATTGCCCATTTCTTACTATCTAATTGGTTGTTTTTCCTTGAGTGCATAAAACTTGATTCCACAGGACTAATTGATCTGTGGTCAATTCCATTTCTACGATGAGAGTCCATTGCTTATTTCTTTATATATTTATTATCTCTTCCACTAACCATAAAATCACTTTATCTCCCAATAAAGTATTAACTTAATACTTTCAGTTCCATATGTTTTGGGTTCTTAACTGATTGTTTCTTTTAACTGATTTCTATTTTCTACCTTTATTTCAGTTTTCAATTGGAAACAAACAATTGCAGTGAGGAAGTAGGGGATCTAGAACTCACAGAAGTTTTATCTGAGATCTCAAATAAATTGTAATTCTCATTCCACTATTAAATTTAATTTTAAAAAGAATTGTCACAAATTTGGCTTAATAATTTAGCCTGCATTGTTTTCCAATAATTGTTATTTGGAAAAACCACTTTTAAGATCATATTGCTCTGTATTGGACCCAAAGATATGAGGTCCTTGTTTCTTTTAGCAAATCTGTGTCAAAATTCTGTAATAATTTTTTTTAATTCTCCAAGAATAATTCCCCAACTTACAGTATATCTTCCCAACTTTGTAATACTAAATTGCCTATGCTTGTGTGTGTTCTTAAATATATACAATAATCTTGTCGACCTTTTGTACTTTATTTATTTGTAAAATTTATTAAATGGCCATCTTGTCACATGCTAATTCTGGGCAGCTTACCATATTAAAGTACTTGTGTATTTTGAACTGATCATTCCATTGCTGATGGATGCACATTGGTGTAAGTTGAGAATTTACACTACACTACTATTTACATTATAGTTTAATGAAACAAGAGTGAGTAAATATAACATGTGTACGTCACAACTCAAGAAAAATATCCCTTATTTCAGTACCTGGTCATGCAAATCTTTGTATATGTATAATTGAAGGATGCATGGGAAATCAATTATAACATTACTGCAGTAATAAAATGATTATTCCTTGAGTTAAGCTCAACCCCAATGACTAATAGATCAATCTATGTGGGGGGGGGTGGCAGCAATTTGGGAGGCTCTACCATTGCATGTCCTGGTATGATTTTTTTTTAACCTTTATTTTGTAATCAACCCTACCTTCCCAGGCTTCCCTAGTAATTTCTAATCTAAGTATTAAGCAGATTTCATTATGTTTTGCTTTCTAGGGAGATCAGCCCATACGCTGATTAGCCACCTGTTAATATACTGCTGATATTGTATTAAGAATTCTCTATAATGAGAGGTGAGTTTGCCATGAGCTATGTTCTGTTCCAGAACTCAAATATTTGTAACCCTAAGCTCAGAATTTGTTTCTTTAAGACTATGCATTTTCCAGCAGATTCTACTTGCTAAATTTTTAGGATTCCAGTAGAAAGAGGAAGATGTATACTACAAGTCTATGACCCTTTCCCTCAAAAAAGTTTATTTTAATGTTCAGAACATGATGAACATAATGAATTCACTATCATAATACAGTGATGCCTATTAGTTCGTAAGGGTCTGTTTAGATAAAGTTATGAAGATTCCATAGTGGAAAATATATGTAGCTCAGAATTGAATTGTTGGGTTCTTGGTGTTCTCCGAATATGCTTCATAGACAATGTTACCTAGCATGATAAAGAAACATCTGCAAGAAGAGGTTCAAAGAAAATTAAAAATCTAATGAAGTTATATGGCAAACAGGCTAACAAACCATTAGTTATATGTCTACTTTCAACCAGATGTTTATGAGATAGTGAAAAAAATATGACTGCTGCCATGGGGAAAAAATTGGCCACTGTTATATTTGGCCATTGTTATATTAATGGAAAATGTAAGCTAGGTGGGGTTATGCTTCTAAAAGGACTCTCTATTACATTTCAAAAACAGAAAGTAAATAACAATAGCAATAGCACTTAGAACTTATATACCGCTTCACAGTGCTTTATTAGTGTCAGCATATTGCCCCCAAGAATTTAGGTCCTCATTTTAGACATCACCTTCTTGTTAACAATAAGTCCATGATATGTGATGCCATTACCTTTGATAAATCTTTTCTCCTAAGTGTTAAAAATCTTAGATTTCTATATTTTTAATCTACACATAGTTTCATCATTTTATTAAAAATGCAGTGAAGTGTATTTTCTGTAATATTTAGTGTCCTTGCTCCTGGTTCTTTTTATTATTACTATGATGATGATGATGATGATGATGATGATGATGATGATGATTCTTGGCGATTCTATGAGCCAGGTCTTCCCACATCTTTCGATCTTGCACTACTTCTCTGAATTTTTCTATTCTCTGTCTGGTGTGAGCTTTGATGGTGTCCAACCACTGTGATGGATTATGGATTATCTATGAATCTACCTATGTTAAATTAAAAAGCCTTCCCCACTATTTATTATATTATTATTATTTTATTGTGCAATTTCCTTTGTTATATATAAAATTTCCATATCCACAATGACAGTGTACTGTCTGGGTACAATCTCTTTTAAATACAGATAATAAACCTTATACACACAATAGTTGTAACCATTATTCTCCTGGTTCTTTGAGGAACTTTATCTTCCATCCATGTAACTTTCCTTGCCATCCTTATGTCTGCATTGATGCCACCGGGTGTACAGCTATTAAGTGAAGGGCCTTTGCTGGGGGGGAAAAAGCACCAACAAGAAAGTAAGAGTTTGATAGGAAGCAAGGAACAGATGGAGATGGATATAAAATGCAGAAGAGAAAACTATGCAAAGAGAAAACTATCTGTACAGTAAGTATAAAATAAATGACATTTTGGAGCAAGCAATTCTGCTGTCTAGAAACCTCTCACACAACCCACATAGTACATAATACATTAATGGAAAAAGAGGCCAAATGGACAGAAAGAATAATTGCTATTTGTAGTTCTCACAGGTGCTGTTTTTCCTGACTGTAATGGCTTTGGAGCCTTAATGAGTAGCTTCCCTTTGGAAGTACCAACCTCTTATCCTGCTGTGAAACCATTCTTGGTCCCCCATTGTTAGAGAGACTTGAAAACAAGTAATGGCTTGCATAAGTCCCAGATTCCCATATCTCCTGCCTGAAAAACTGTGCACTGCCTGGGTTCTGAAACTGTCAGAGTAGCTCACAATTTCATTGTTCCCTGGGTAGAGATACAGAGATCAAGACATGAAAACTTCATTGGTATGGAAATCAAAAATATGACACCCGCAGATGCTCCATCAGTCAGCTTTAAAGCAATTAGATTGGTATTGGTTCAGTAAGGGCAGCTATTACTGCTCATTGATCAAGGGGGGGTCAGCATTTCTCCTGCAATGACAAACTAGACATGATTATTTTTAGCAAGCAGGCTCTGAAGCAATGACAGTCACTTCTGCTGGGTTGTAAGATGAATTAGAGCCCAGCAACACATCCCTACCAGCTCAAGAAAGGCCTGGATGTGGGAAAAAATCAATCCTTTTACTTCCCACTCAAAACAAGGAGGCACTAGAATGGAATGGAATGGAACGGAACAGAACAGAATAGTAAGAATTGGAAGGGACCTTGGAGGTCTTGTAGTCCAATCTCCTGCTTGAACAGGAGACCCTGTACCATTTTAGACAAATGGTTGTCCAGTCTCTTTTTGAAAGCCTTCAGTAATGGAGCATCCACAACTTCTGAGGTTGGACAGACTTATATCTGGGGGCTGTTTACAAGGGTGGTGGGTGGAGATATAACCATTGACCCTCTTCCCAACGTTTTTTTTCTTTTTCCCTTTTTCTGTTGTGATTTTACTCTTCTCTCTTTCTAACCTAAGGAGCAGATGGACAGGTGCCCAGATATTTGAGCTAAATGTTGATGAAGGGATTTGAAATTGGACAAAGACTGCATGAAATTAGAGATTTGCAGCTTTTAATCTCTGTTCAAGAGTTGGGAAACCTATTCCCTTTGAGACACTGTTGAACTTCAGCTTTCAATAGCCAAGCAGCATAGGCCAATGTGGAGAGAGGCCGAAAATTGTCTTTCAACAAGTAGGCTCAGACATTACTGATCCCTGATCTAGAGAAACCTACTAACTTTAGAGCTGTGCTGCATTTTTCTTTAGATCTTGGGTATGAGTTCCAGTCCCACTTTAGGCATGAAAGCCAAGTGGGTGACTTTGAGCCAGACATTCTCTCAACCCAACTTACCTCATAGGGTTGCTGTTGTGGAGAAAATAGGAGACGGGTGTTAAACTCGCTGCATCACGTTGCTGTCACGTGATGTTTCATGACATTTTTCCCAATCACGGAGCTGAGGTGGGCGTGGCCTGCGCGTGATGCATCCGGCCCATGGGCCGCCATTTTGACACCCCTGAAATAGGAGGAGGAATGAGAATTAGGTATGTTTGCTGCCTGTTGTGGCCCGCCAGCGGCCTGTGCAGCTGGTGGCTGATTCCGACAGCGAGGAGGCTGGTATGGTGATTCGCCAGTGGCCTGTGCAGCTGGTACCCGAGTCGGACAGCGAGGAGGCTGGAGAGGACTCGGTGCCAGAGGCAGGGATTCAGCCAGGGCCTTCAGAACCTCCAGAAGATCCCGTAAGTGAAGAGGAAGAAGAGGAGGAGCCTCTTCTCAATGCACGGGCGCGCAGAGCTGCCAAAAGGCAGGAATGGCTCCTCAGGAGGAGGTCTCCTCAGGAGTAAGGCTTGGGACTAATTGGCCACTCCCTTAGCCTATTTAAGGGATCAGCTTTTTTTCTCTCTCTCTCTCTCTCTCTCTCTCTCTCTCTCTCTCTCTCTCTCTCTCTCTCTCTCTCTCTCTCTCGTCATCTTTCCTGCTAATTGCTTCTGGGCATTTTGCCAACCACAGTAAGATTACTGTTATCTGAAAGACTGTTCCCTCAGAATTGAGTTATTTATCCTTGGACTCTTGCCGGCTGTTAATAAAGTTGAATTAACACCCGTGGTTCAGAAAAGGCTGATTTAAACTGTATTTGTGTTTGAACGACTACTAAGAAAGCTCATTAGTAGTACTTATTTAGTAAACCAAGGTTTGTACAGATTTTGTGTGTGCTGTGTTCTTTTGGGTTGGCAGCTGGGGCAGAACACTGCCTTGAGTTACCTATAAACATAATAAAGGTGGGAAATAAATAAATAAATATTATATTTCTATCCACAAATGTGAGATGTCACAATCTCAAGCATCTCATTAACTGGATCAACCCTTTTTTTCTTTGGTAGCATTCTTTTGCCTTTAACACCTATATGACATGCTGATTTATGAAGAGAAGCCACACTTGACAGGTAGAAACAATGATGAAAAACGCTAATACTGGTCTACAATGCTGTGCCAAAATCTCACTTTTCCATTTCCTACAAGTTTTCTACCCTTGTGAAAGAAGGTTCTTGTCAGGCCTGCCTCCATTCAAAACCCAAGAAAGAAAATCCCCGACTCCATTGAAGTAGAGAAGAGGTACTTTTACTGAGTATGAAATGATAGCAGTGAAAGAAAAGCAAGATCTGAGCCAAAAGGCGCAAAAGTTACATATTGAAAGTTTCCCCAAATCCCTCCCACAGGGACCCAGGCTGAATGTCCAATCCCCATCCCA
The DNA here is from genome assembly GCA_003457575.1 of Thermophis baileyi. Classification (NCBI taxonomy): domain Eukaryota; kingdom Metazoa; phylum Chordata; class Lepidosauria; order Squamata; family Dipsadidae; genus Thermophis; species Thermophis baileyi. The sequence continues at coordinate 195,857 of QLTV01001320.1, read as the reverse complement.
CATATTGTCATGTGGGGCACATCTTCAGGTGTTTTCGTCCATCTGGAGTTCCAGGACAGTTGACCCATCTGGAGTTCCAGGATGGTTGGCCTGGATGTAAACAACCCCATTCAGCAGCGCAGTAATTTGTGAGAGCAAACCTCCCTTTTTATTCACATGGGCCATCTTCACACCAGCTCTCTTCCCAAACCCCAATGCCATGCCTCCCCTCTCCCCGTTATTATGGCAGCCGATAGCAAGCAAGCATCAAAGGGAAAACCCATGCTGGAGATCCAGCTGACACTTCTGTTTTCCTACCTCATTCTCAAATAATGTTTGTGTGTGTTTCATTAAACTATCAAATGCAACAGTTGCAAATATATAACTCTGTTAAAAATCTAAATTTGTAAACTACCTTAAAACCTTCCTGTGATTGTCTAAGTATCGCCATCTGAAAAAGTCCCATAAAATGATGCCTGTTGTATAACTGAAGGTTGATTGGCCACAAATCACTGGGTGGGTGATTATACAATGAAAAGTAAGTAAGTAACCTATCCAATTGCTCAGTCACCTTTTAATTATGATAAGTGCAACTTTGCATTCTACTCATGAGTGTTTCACCTCAAATTTTCCCAAATTTTCCTTTGGGAAAAAGAAAACATTGAAAGTTGTAATTTTTTTCCTGTGCATCTTTTGAGTTATCATTTTTACTTTTACCAAATTTTACACTCTTCTAACTAATCAAATGTATTCATTTGACTAACTTGTGATCATAGACCAAAATACAGAAAGAAAACAAATGAAAAAGAAAAAAACCTGTGTTATTATTTAAAAGTCAGCTAAAAGAAAACTGAAAGACAGGGAGCAGTTCATTTAAAAAAAACAACCCACAGTAGAATATTTCCCTTTTGGAGCCAGAATTATCAAATTGTGTGGTACAATTTTCTCAAATCCACATAGGAGTGGGAAGTATGCCTAAAATGTACTGTATGTATTTTTTGAAATAATTTATAAAGCACCTTTAAGGAAGGTTGCTTACTAAAGGTATAGCAGGGGGTTGAACTAGATGACCTACAAGGTCCCTTCCAACTCTGTTACTCTGTTACTCTGTTACTAAGGTATATGTTAGGAAAAAAGTGCAGTCAAAATGCATATCTTAAGAAAAACACACACATCAACATGCATATGAAGTTTAAGCAAGCCATTCTTTTAAGAAAAACATCTCTAATTGATGAACTGAATTTATGACTGTAAAGAGGAAAAATGAAGTAAAGTGAAATTAATATGTCTGCCTATCCATATTGTTCATCTCATTTTGTTTCCTTTAAAAATCATGTTCTGAATAACAGTAAGCATCACAATTTCAAAAACAAAACAAGGGTTTGTAGCTTGAGCCTTATAATTAAATTTGAAAAGATAGTTTGATTCCGTATCAAATATTCAAATTGGATGCTACGCACAAAACATTTTCTTGTCTTGTTCTCCAGCAGGATGCTATGTTATTTACAGATGGATGAATCTTTGCAGCTGCTTAGATGGACAGTTTGCTCTTAATCTTGATGAGAATTCATACAAGTTATCACTGTGTCAAGTATACAGTTTGTGCACTATTAACAAGAAATTCACATGCTACTTTTTAGAGGTTTTATGAGGACTCCAAAGTGAGATGTATTGCTTTTAAGCATTTAAACAACAAGAAATTTTTAATGTCCAGAAATAGATGAGGTGATATCAATAAACATTTGCAGCTGAATCTAACTCAGAAGAAAGCTGCACATGGTTTTATTCTTAATTAAATAGTTACCAAATTGCTGTATTAGTTGATTTGAATTGAAAGGTTTTTCAGTGTTTGCCAATGCTTGATAATGGGCGGGGGGGGGGGATTCACCTAAGACAGTTATCAGATATTCACTTTAGGAATGAACAGCTATTGTTGAAAATAGATGCAATTTGGAGACTAATGTACTTAGAAACTACATTTTATTAAGCTTCCAGTGCTGTTCTTTCTCTGTTTAATTTTTCTTTGTAAATTTGTACTTAATCAACTACAATCGATCTTTAGCTTAGTTCAGCTAGCACTGAACTAACAAACACAGTCTTAACTCATTAAGAATTATGGGATTGAGTTTAGTGGGGTTTATTCTGGATATGTTTGCATAGAATGCAGACTGAGTCATTTTCATTCAGACTTCACTAACATAATAACCCAAAATGATACTTACTTTATTATTTGGTGACTATTTTCTACATTATTATTCGACCTTTGAGGTACTACCTTTGTAAAAGAAGTAGTAATAGTAGTAGTGAATATATTTTCATATCCTGAGAATCTTACTCTAACTCACCAATATTTTTTAATAACTTTGATTTCCCCAGTTCAAGCATGCAGAAATAAGAAACAAATGAAAATCCTTACAAAGAAAGATAATTATTGAACTCATAAGGTCAACCTGGCAGGTTATTTATTCCTATTTCCTAATCATGCAGAATGCCATTGCTTGACATCAGTCCATTGCCTGCTACTGTAGACCTCTTCAATTCCACATGATGAAAGTTACCTGGACCATTGCTTTCCAACCGGGATGAACATTGTCTTGTCCTATCACCCTAACTGGTTTCCTGATACTTGCTTGGAGATAGCAAGCATGGCATTTCTCCAGCTAGCTAGAGAAAAGAGGTGGACTTCATATCCATAAATCATGCTCAACTAATAGATGTTGAGGCCTTAAATAAAGATAATCTAAAAGTATCAAATCTTTGTTAATTGTTGGCAAAGCCTTTCAATAACAGCTCTCCTAGCCATAAATGGACTATATATCTCCCAGCAATAAATCGACTGTTTAGATTTCAATTAATTTCCCTGTGTTAAATGAACTGGGTCCTATTGCTTTTAGCAATAAAAATCTCACTAATTGAAAACATTTGCTTTACCTGCTTGAGAAACAAAGGGCAAAGGTGGAACTGTGCACTGTGGGATAGGCACGAGCACACAGAACCCTACAGCTAAACCAATTCTTCCCCCACTTCACCTCCCCCCCCCCCAAAAGGAATGTTAGAAGAGAATCTGTGACTCCAAGGTTATGTCTTGCATATCTTTCTAAGGGCATTGTGTCTTTTCCAGGAGATTGCACAAGTCCCTGAAACTGAAAGTGAAATCCTGAGCAAAAAGGTGCTTAAGGAGTTGAAAACAGGCACTTGTGCACATCTCCACATGCTCCAAAGATTTTGTCTTTTTGTCTTTAAATATAGATTAGAGAAAGTTGCATATCTTAAGTAAAAATTATATGTACAAACGCAGACCAGGGGGAAAGGGGCATCCAACATGAATCATCATCTTTTAACGAGCCCATAATCCCTTGTGGGGTAGAGTCTGGGCAGGGGTGGGTTCCACTTACCTTCCCTACCAGTTCGCATCGTGACGGAAGTGTGCGTTTTGCACGCGCATGCGAGTGAAGTGAGCACGCGCGCCCCCGTCATGTCGCACAAAAGACCAGGAAATAACCTTCTGCGCATGCGCAGAAGCCTTTGCACATGCGCAGAGGGTTTTTTTGCAAGCTGTGGCGACCAGAGGACCGGTTCGGGAGCATGGACCGCCAGTCATCGCTGCCGGTTCTGCGAGCAGAGGTAAATTTCCGCTACCGGTTCTAATGAACTGGTCCGAACCGGCAGCAACCCACCTCTGAGTCTGGGCAATGGAATGGAGCTAGTGGAGTGTTTAATGGACGGATGCCCTTCCTGTCGCCAATGCAGAGTTTTGTTCAGCAGATAAATTCTCAATGTGCCCAGAGAGAGAAATATCTGCCTCTATCTAGGATCGAACTCACAGCCTCCTGATTGTGAGGCAAGAGCTCCACCTCTAGGCCACCGCACCACTCCGGGCATCCAACATGAATGTATCATATAAAATCACATATATAAACATGTGAAATTTCATGTGGTTTATAGAAAAGACTGATGATTAAATCAACACAGTTCTGAGACAAGCTCGGAGGGGCTGATTTGTTTATACGTACTGATGCCTTTGGGTTCCATTCAGGTTAATTTCCGTATTAACATTTTGGGTTCTGATTCTTTTTTTTTTTAATGTTGTTTTTCACCTTGAATATTTGTTCAGGTAGAAAGACAGGAAATAAATCAAATACACAGAATAAATAAATGGTTCAATTTTGCACTTCAGCACTTGATGGGAAGGTGAAAATGGGGGAAGATAAAATCTGCAATATATTTATATCTTGCCTTTTTTCTCTTTCTCTCCTCTAGCTTTGCTCCTAGATAAGGATTTAAAAGTATTATTTCTGACACAGACTCTTGTTTGCTTGATTTACTGCATGAAGGAAATTAGAATGGGGGAGGTAAAACCCTCTTCCTTTAAAACGCATAGACCTTCGTCTAAATAGATGTTATTTTATTGAGCTTCACAATCTTTTCAACAGCTTGCCAACCTTTCTTTGAAAGGAGCATTTCAAAATGAAATGCAAAGCCCCAGCCATGCCCGACTTTCCCTGAAAATTATTGTGGCATCTTGCCACCAACTGAAGCTGAAAAATAATTCCTTAAGAAGTTGTGCGTGCTTTTACTCCTTTCCTGTCTGGCCTGTTTATTTTAAGCTCCCTCTGAGTTTTCCACCAACTGATCTTAATGTTATCTTGTTCACACAGTAATAATTTTATTAAAGGGAAATCAGAAGACTGTCTTTAATAAATGTTAACAGCTTATATAAAAAATAGCAATTAAAGCTTTTGCTTCTGGGCCTTTCAGAAAGATACAGAACAAATCTCAATGATTAGCATTATATAGCATTATATCAGTGGTGGGTTGCTACCAGTTCGCACCGGTTTGGTGAACCGGTAGCAGCGGCGGCAGGAGGCTCTGCCCACCTGCCCAGACGTCATCAAAAACGCTCTGCGCATGCTTCCATTCCTGAACCGGTAGCAAAGATAAGTGAAACCCACTACTGAGATAGAGATAGAGATAGAGATAGAGATAGAGATAGAGATAGAGATAGAGATAGAGATAGAGATAGAGATAGAGATAGAGATAGAGATAGAGATAGAGATAGAGATAGAGATAGAGATAGAGATATAGCACTTAGCACTTAGACTTATATATCGCTTTACAGTGCTTTACAGCTCTCTCTAAGTGGTTCACAGAGTCAGCATATTGCCCCCAACAATCTGGGTCCTCATTTTACCCACCTCGGAAGGATGGAAGGCTGAGTCAACCTTGAGCCGGTGAGATTTGAACTGCCGAACTGAAGCTAGCAGTCAGCTGAAGTAGCCTGCAGTACTGCACTCTAACCACTGCGCCACCTCGGCTCTTGATATAGATCTGGGGTGGGTTCTAAAAAAATTTTACTACCGGTTCTGTGGGCATTTTGTGGGTATGGCTTGATGGTCATGTGACTGGGTGGGTGTGGCTTGATGGTCATGTGACTGGGTGGGCGTGGCTTGATGGTCATGTGACTGGGTGGGCACGGCCAACTCAATGTCACTCACGTCAAGGGGTGCCTAGCCTGGCCCCTCCCCTCCCAGCCATTCCTTGTCACACCCAGCCTCAACGTATCTACAGTTCCTGTAAAAATGTTGTTCACCTTTTTTCAACTTTATTATCTACATACTATAGATGTACTTTCATGGACCACTGAAAGGAGGAAATGGCTCACATGCTTTGCCCAAGAGTGTGATAGGCAACAGGCTTTTAAGGGGCTGCCAGAAAGAACAGGGGGGGAATATATTTTCCAAAGAAGCAGAAGGCAAAACAAGAAGCAATGGATGGAAACTGAACAAAGAGGGAAGCAATAGCAATAGCAATAGCACTTAGACTTATATACCGCTTCATAGTGCTTTACAGCCCTCTCTAAGCGGTTTACAGAGTTAGCATATTGCCCCCAACAATCTGGGTCCTCATTTTACCCACCTCAGAAGGATGGAAGGCTGAGTCAACCTTGAGCCGAAGAGATTTGAACCGCCGAACTGCAGCTAGCAGTCAGCTGAAGTAGCCTGCAGTGCTGCACTCTAACCACTGCGCCACCTCGGCTCACTGTGCCACCTCGGCAACCTAAAGGAGAAACTTCTTGACAGTGAGAACCAATCAGGGGTGGGTTCTAACTTACCTTGCTTCCAGTTTGCTCCCTCCTGCTCGTGTGGGTGCGCCTCATGGGCGCGTGCGCGCAAAGCGCATGTGTGCATGCACAGTGCAAAAAAATCAAAAATATTCCCCAAAAAAGCCAAAAACAAGATGGCAACGCATGCACAGTGCCAGAAATTCGACTTCTACACATGCACAGAAGAAAAATAAATTTAAAAAATTTAAAAAAATTTTTTAAAAAGATGGTGGCGTCCACGGACCGGCACCGACTGAACTGGATCGGTGATGTCATCATGACGTCACCAGCGGGTCACTACCAGTTCGGGCGAACCGGTCCGAACCGGGAGGAACCCACCTCTGGAACCAATATAGGTGCAGAAATATTTCAGTCATAATTTCACATATAAAATAGCCATTCGTGTAATACAACCTGCATATTGTTCAAAACAGTAATTATTATTATTATGGCTGATGTTTGACAGCAAGCGTAAAAGTCAAAGATCACAAGAGTGCTTCTTTCTCTGTATGTATACAAAACACCACATACCAGGAATAGCATATTAAACTGGACTTATGCAACCTGATGTACAAAATAAACACACACATATTTATGCTCTGGACTATAGACATTGAATGCATGTAAATCCCTGAAAAATATGTGGTAGCCCTGGGCAAAAGAAAGGCAGTAAAATCACTTTAGGTGTAAGGACAGTGTAAAATATTAACACATGATAAATAATGGAACAATTAAAAATAATAGCACAGAGTTTTTCTCTCTCTCCCTTCCTCTTTTTTTCCCCTTTCTCTCTTTCTCTCTCTCTTTTTCTTTCTTTCTCTCTTTCTTTTTTCTTTTTTTCTTTCTTCTCTCTCTCTCTCATACACTCTCTCACACACACCTCTCTCTTACACACACATACACACACTCTTTCTCTCACACACACACACACACTTCCTCTTTCTTTCTTCTTGGGTAGAAATTGTACATCAATTTGAGAGAGATGAAT
>QLTV01001320.1:155647-173502 GCA_003457575.1 Thermophis baileyi | reverse complement strand
GTAGCCAGTTTTGTTTTTTTTCCAAAGAGATCTTTTTTTGGATTGAAGCTTCCTTATTTTTTGGGGTAATTTGTTTTTCTTGGTTTTGGTGGTTATTAGTGGTACGTATAGTTTGATGACTCTTTTGATTTCGAGCAAAAAGATATTGTAGTAGTCTTCGATAGTATTACAGCCAGAGAATAGTATTTGCCAATCAAGAGATGAGAGGTCAGTGTCTATGTTATCATAGTTGGCTTTTTTAAAGTTATAATTGGTTATCCTATCATTATGTTGATTTTTATAGGCACGTATATTAAGACAAAAGTCAATCATGCTGTGGTCACTGTTGGAAAAGGGTTCTTTTATTTGTAGTCCATAAATTGAGTGTAGACTGTTGCAGAAAATATGAGTAATATCGAACTCGTTGAGTCTTCCAAGTTTAGCCATTTTGGGAAGGCCCCTGTGGTGCTGGTTAATGCCTGTACTGCTATGGTTAGGAGTCCTGGGGACGGATCCCTCAGGTACGTCTGTGCCTCCAGTGTGTCTGACTGGCAGGCAGGGCAGGAAGCGTGGTCCCACCAGGGCTCTTTACCCAGTCTGACACCCAGTGATTTCAGCGTGCCTCCAGTGTGGCTTACTGGTAGGTGGGGGGTGAGGACTAGTCCTGCCGGGGCTCGTTACCCAGCCTATCACCCAGTGATTTCAGTCTCTTAGCAGCAGCTCTCTCCTCTGCAGCATCCCACCTTTGTCGCCACTATTGAGTAGTGGGTTTCAGTAGGCAAGAAACAAACCAGCATAGCTGCAACAGCATTTATTGAATGAATACTTCTAACTGAGGAACAGTAGGCAATGCCTGTAATTTATACCCTGGGCCCACAGGGCCTTAACAAATCATAATACTTGAAAAAGCCTGCCCAAATATGAATGTTCTAAGTTTCCCTCCAAAACAGTTGGAGTTAACAGTTAGGGTCATCTAAAGGTTAGTTTCACTTTAGCAGGGCTTAACAGTTAGGGTCATCTAAAGGTTAGTTTCACTTTAGCAGGGCTTAACAGTTAGGATCATCTAAAGGTTAGTTTCACTTTAGCAGGGCTTAACAGTTAGGGTCATCTAAAGGTTAGTTTCACTTTAGCAGGGCTTAACAGTTAGGGTCATCTAAAGGTTAGTTTCACTTTAGCAGGGCTTAACACAACTATATATATTCAATACATAATAACCTACTAATGGAGAAAAGGAAGGGAGAAGGTTTCTCTCTCAAGAACTTTGCTTGGCTTCCAGGGTAGCCACTGAAAACAAATTCCTTTCTTAGGGTCCAACCCTGAAAATTGCTAATCAAGCAAGAGAATATCTCTTTCTTGGCAGTTCAACAATGGGGCTGTGCAATCACACCATCTTTTGATTACTGTTTCCTATTGGTCAGCTGAGCAAAATCTGGGAGACTTAGGCTCTCCTAACCCATTAACTCCTCTTTGTCCTGCTTAATTCATCTGCAAGAAAAAGCTGAATTGTAGAGAAAAGTGGGCTAAAATAATAGGAAGATGGAAGTTGAAGGGAAATGCATCTGACCTATTAGTTTCCTGTTCTCTTCTACATTATTAAGAAACCATAACAGTATAAAATGTTTATACATTCTGAGAATGGCTACACCTATACTTTGCGTTGCATCTCTCTGTCACAATGGTGACATTGAATTTATTCCTGAAATTCAAACTACTCCATTTAGTCCTAGAATTCCCAAACAAATTCATCCAAGTGGTTTTTTTAAAGTGGACATTCAGGATTAAAAAAACTTCTTAATGTCCACTTTCAGCAGCACCTGGGCTGGATTTCACCTTCTACAATGACATTTCTGTTTACAGGAAAACTCAAGGTTTCTTCTGACAATGACAGGTTCTACTCATATACAGTAAATTCCAATTCGGGAGGGGAGGGGGGGAGAGAGAGAGGGAGAGAGTGGGAGGGAGAGGGAGAGAGAGAGAGAGAGAGAGAGAGAGAGAGAGAGAGAGAGAGAGAGATTGCTACCCAGTGTGATGGTATCTCTCATACCAATGGCATTGCTAATCTGCATAAAATGCAATCTAGTGGTTGCAGTGGCTGAACCAAAAGGGGGAAAAAGGGTTCTTTACTGGATATATTTTGTTTTATGTATTCTTTTTCTACACAGCTCTTTCCTGGTTCATAGTGATAAGCAATTCTCTCTTAGCTCTATCTCATTCCTGCTGGCTTTTCTTACTTTTGTTTCTGTTTGGCTCACATCATTAGCATTCTAGCTGCAAATGTTAGGAAGGCATCTCACTCATATCCTCCCAAAATAAAACTCAATGGAAATTCAGATTTTTTTTTTAAAAAAAAAGTCTTTCAAACAATGTACATGAGCATAAGAATGTCCTGGATCAGCCCAAAGGCGTAAGAAGTCCAACACCATATCCTTATGATAGTCTTTCAACTGCTTATATTACAGAAGACTCTGTAGCTAATTGCATCTTGACTTTCCTAAGAACATTTGCAGAGCCATGCAGCACTAGACCAAATGCCAACCTATGCCAATGGAAGACCCTGAACTGATTTCCAGTGGGTTTCTGATCCAATTTAAGGGGCTGGTTTTGACCTTTATGGTTTGTTACTTGGACAACTCCTGGACGCTTCTCCAGTCAAATTCATCCTGTCCAAGGAGATCTAGCAGGAAACAATTGCTTCCAGTCCCACAGGAGATTTGGGATACTGAGGCAAAGGGGTGCTACTTTTCTGCTTCAGCACTGATATTTTGGGGCACCCTCCATGTGGAAATCAGGCTAGTTTCCCCTTTTGTTCCACAAGCTTCTTACGACTGACTTTTTCAGAGATCCTTCCCCTGATTTGAGCTGTTGCTTCCATCTTTTATTCTTTTTCTATTCTTGTAGAGTGGTTGTATTTTTAATTTTTATATAGGAGTTGTTTTATATTGTGTTTTAGGCAAGATGCCAAATTATTTTTTAATGTTGCAACATACAAATGTGTCTATGGAGATTCTCAGTCATCCAGGTCATGGTTGTCCCAAAGATGCTTTTTTTCAAGAGGCAACTGGTCTTTCTGGTTTTTCTTTGAAAACGTTTCGCTTCTCATCCAAGAAACTTCTTCAGCCCCTACCATCCAGTCAGAGCTGAAGAAGCTTCTTGGATGAGAAGTGAAACGTCTTCAAAAAAAAAAAAACCCCAGAAACTCCGGTTGTCTCTTGAAAAAAGCATCTTTGGGACTGTATACAAATGTGTTTAAAAATAAATAAAAATAGGACACAAATGTTCCCTGCCATTCTGCCTCCAACAATGAAAGTTATATAGAGCTTGTCTAGTAGACAGCATTAGATTACTGTATTCTCCATTATTTGGTCTAATTACCTTTTAAAGTAGAACAGAACAGAATAACAGAGTTGGAAGAGACCTTGGAAGCTTTCTAGTCCAACCCTCTGCTCAAGCAGGAGACCCTATATCCGTGATGGCGAACCTATGGTACACGTGCCGGAAGTGGCACGCAGAGCCATCTCTCTGGGCACGCGAGCCATCGCCCATTGCTCTTCCAGGTTCCAGCACACCGGCCAGCTGGTCTTCATACGTGCGGGAGCGCCGGTAACCAGAAGAGCAGCTGCGTGTGTATGCTGGGAAGATGATCTTCCAGTTTCCGGTGCGCACATGCGTGCCAGCCACCTGGTCTTCCAGTTTCTGGTGCGCATGCACATGCGAAGACCAGCTGGCCAGTGCGCATGTGCGTGCCGGAAACCGGAAGATCTTTCCGGCATGCGCAAGTACACCAGGCGGCTGCTCTTCCAGTTTCTGGTGCTCCCACGCACGTGAAGACCAGCTGGCCAGTGTGCCGGAACCCGGAAGAACAACAGGTGATGGCTCGCATTCCCAAAGACACAGAGAGGGGATCCCAGTGGTCGCTTCCTAGGGGAGCAGAGCTGTCGGCCAGGACAGGCAGGATGGGGCTTCCCTCCCTCCAGCCCTCCAGCCTGCAGCACCAATGCACGTCCATGGTCTGGAGCGTCTGGCCAGCTCAGACACATGAGGCAGTCAGGCAACATTTGCTGGCTGGGTGGCCGGCTCCCCTGACTGCTGCTCCTGCCGCTGCTGGTGGCGAGGGGCAATGGGGTGGCGGTGGTTCTCACACTGCCACTTCTGGCTGGGATGCTGGAGCTGCCAGAAGGAGGAGGAGGAGCCACTGTCGGGGAGGCGAGCTGCCCCAGGAGGGCCGGAGGAGAGCTCAGGTCCTCACACATGGAGATGCCACCAAGGGCCCAGCTCGCTGGTGGGGAGCGGCTGCGGGGGCTGGCCGGCCACTCCTGCCCCTTGCTCTGTGGCTGCTGCTGCTGCTGCTACTCTTCTGGGGTGGCGGGGCTGTGCAGGAGCTGAGTCCGCACGGGAGGAACGTCTGTCTGACATCGGGGTAAGAAGCACACTGGCCGGGAAGCGATGCGCTCCCTTGGCAGAAGTGGCGGGAGGGGGGCCCTGCACTGGCTTGTTCTTGGTGGCTGGCTGGGGGGGTGCTTCATTGAAACTCTTCCAGTTTCTGGTGCATGCATGCGCACCGGCCAGCTGGTATTCACGCCCTCATGTGCGCCAGAAACCAGAAGACCAGGTGGCGTGCTGGAAACCGGAAGATCATCTTCTCGGCACGCGCATGCATGCCGGGCTGCTCTTCCAGTTTCCGGCATGTGGGCGCACGCGCACTCCCATTTCGGCACACGGTGCCGAAAAGGTTAGCCAACACTGTCCTATATCATTCCAGACAAGTGACTGTCCGGTCTCTGCTTAAAAACCTCCAGTGATGGAGACAACTTCTGAAGACAAGCTGTTCCACTCATTAATTGTTCTAACTGTCAGGTATTTTATCCTTATTTCTAGATTGGTTCTCTCCTTGATTAGTTTCCATCGAGTCCACCAATACATCCTTGGTTGAATATTTAACTTGTGATGGTGAAGAGGTCCTGATTATTGCACCATTCATTATCTTGGATGACTTGCTTCTAAATCAGAGGTGAAATTCAGCAGGTTCTGACAGGTTCTGGAGAACTGGTATCGGAAATTTTGAGTAGTTCAGAGAACCGGCAAATGACCTCTGACTGGCCCCAGAGTGGGGTGGGAATGGAGATTTTGCAATATCCTTCCCCCAGGAGTGGGGAGGGAATGGGGATTTTGCAGTATCCTTCCCCTGCCATGCCCAACAAGCCACGCCCACAGAACCGGTAGGGAAAAATTTTGAATTTCACCCCTGTTCCAAATATTGAGAGAAGGACCAATTTTTTTTCCTCTCCACTTTTATATGTTTCTATACATCTATCTTACCTTCAGTCTTATTTGATCTAAACAGGATAAGATTTCCCCATAAGGAAAATTATCTGGTCTCTTTTTGGGTGCCTCTTCCACAGATAAGTGAGAATAGACTGATAAATGAGGCCTTCTCTTCAATTAACAAAAAAATGTTTTTGCTCTTCTGCTAAACAGATCTTCTAAAATGCATGCAAACAGGATGTGTTCCAGCACTATTAGTTCTGCCATTACTGAGCAATTACATGATAGTCACTGTGATGAAATGATAAATTGCTTGCATTCTGGTGAAGAAAATAAACAGTTATGTGGCACTTCCATATAAGGAAGTTGGGATATAAAGTTAGGAAATTGGAGGGAAGGGGAGGGAAGGGAACTTGTGTACATACAAAAAAAAGAATAAGGAATCACTAATAGCCCTTGTGACAAAGGAAACTATTATGATGTAAATAAGCACAGGCTGTATGCTTCTATTTTTTTTTTCTATTCAGTTGTGTTTGATTGTCAGGCCCATCTTTTATTTGCTTTTATCTAATAGACAGAATCTTGCTAAACCAAGGCTATAACTTTCTAACCTACTAGACATATCCTGATATTCTAGGGTGTAGCTACCATGAATCTCTTCCTTTATCTTGTCAGAGGACCAGGTGATTTAAAATCATTACCCACTGCATAACATTGACATATTAAGTTGGCTTTATTGAAAGGTAAGAACTAGTTTGGTGTAATAATGAAGGCATCAGACTAGAAATTAGGAGACCCTGAGTTCTAGTCCCATGCATGAAACCAGCTGGGTGACCTTGAGCCAGTCTCTTTCAGTTCTAGGCAGGAGGCAATGGCAAACCACTTCTGGAAAAAAAAAACTTTGCCAAGAAAACCGCAGGGACTTGTCCAGGCAATCTCTGAGAATCAATGTGATGAAATAGACACCTGGAGGAGCAGTGCGGGAGAGTTTTAGCAACACAGAGCTTTCCCAGAGAGAGAGACCTGGATTAAGAGACAGCACAGTCTCAAGATCAGAATATAATACCTATTCCCAATGCCCAAAATATTAAAGTATTAGGGAAAGATCCAACAAGGGAAGAGATCATATCCGTTTAAAAACACTAAGTTTATAATTTGGTTCTAGTGGCGGTGAGAAGTAAAATTACCGGTATATTTATCCACAGAAATAAACCTAGGAAAAATCATGCCATTTTTCACTAGACTGCAACCCAGTTTGGCTACAGTCACCATAGTTGGCAGAAAACTGAAAGAATTCATGAGGCATGATTTATTAACTCAAGCACACTAGTCATGTCTATTTCACAAGTGAGGTGACTATGATCAGATTGTTTTATATTTCTTATTCCCTGAATGCTAGGAGAATATCAAGGACCATCTTTTTGTAGCTGGAGGGGGAGATGGAAGAAAGGAGATTCTTTACATAAAAACTATTAGATTGAGATACAGTTTTGGTACATAATTATTTGCAAATATACAAGCTTGGTGAGAGAGATAAGATAGAAGGTAATTCTAATCTGAAATCAAGGTCTTTATGCATGTCTATCCCACCCCCAACCTGTTCCCAAATCCAAGCAATTGTGGGGCTCTTCAATATTGTTTATTCAGTATTCATCAAGGAAATCTATCTATGAGCTTGCTAGGAGTTGAAGACACTTGATGGCACATAATCAATCAATCAATCAATCAATCAATCAAAAAGCAATATTGCTTCTCAATGAAACCTGGAAAATATCCCATCACCAACTTTCAGATTCTAGTGACTTAAAGAAACTACAGGTAGTCCTCAACTTACGACCACAATTGAGCCCAAAAGTTATGTTGCTAAGTGAGAAATTTGTTAAATGAGTTTTGCCCCGTTTTATGACTTTTCTTGCCACATTTATTAAGTGAATCCCTGCAAATTAGTAACATGGTTGTTAAGTGAATCTGGCTACTCCATTGACTTTGCTTGTCAGAAGGTTGCAAAAGAGGATCCCATGATCCATGACCCCAGAACACTGCAACCGTCATAAATGTGAATCAGTTGTCAAGCATCTGAATGTAAATCACGTGACCGTGGGGATACTGCAACAGTCATAAGTGTGAAAAATGGTCATAAGTCACTTTTTTTCAGTGTCATTGTAACTTCAATTGGTCACTAAGCGAACTGCTGTAAGTTGAGAACTACCTGAACAAGCTACCAAAGACTGTTACTGTAATCAGAATTTGATGGTTTATCATTTATGTAAATGTGGAGAGCCTTAAAGAGAAAACACACTGGCATTATTAAGAGTTATAAGTAAGAAATTTGAGGACCTTTATTACTCCAAAGTAGCATCACCTGCAAACCTGGAGGTGGCCAGGGGAGGGGTGCCAGAACTGGGTGAAATCAGTCAGCATCCATTTGCCTCCACTCAAAATTCCACAAAACAAAACCTCTTCATCTATGAATGAGACATCCAGAATAAATGGAAATTACTGAAAGATTCCTCAAAGAACTAAAAGCAAAGAGCTTACAGTGGGGAAATGTATACAACAAAGAAAGATAATTATACCAATTAATGTGAAAACGCTCTCTCTCAGGAAATTACATTTCATATTCTATAAATCAAAAGCAGCTGGTTAAAAAAGACATTGTGCACTAAAATGGCACATCGGTGTAAATTATTCTTGTTGCTGGATTAATAAGATATATATAATAAAGGGACAAGCAAGAATACCGACACCACTAGCCTAAGCAAGGCATAAAGGAGAGCTATCTTCTTTCCCAGCATCTGATGGTATCTAAGCTTGATGTTTCATCTTTTTTTACTTCATGGATACAGGGAAGGCAAGATGGGATTTCCAAAGATCAGCAAAGATGTCTGATCCCTACTTGTTCAATAAGATTCATTCAATAAGATAAATTCAATAAATAAATAAAAACAAATACATAAAGATTAACAACCCTTGCCTTGTCAACAGCCCCTTCAATGGGTTCTGAAAAATTTGACAGGAAACCAGGAATGAGAAGTTGCGTAGAAGGACCTATCAGAACTCAGTTCTGATCCTGAAAATGCATTCCTTGACTGAAATAGATTGGGTTATGGTGGCTCCTTAAATACATTCATTTGTGTTAAGAGACATTATGATTATAATTACATATTGCCATAAGGGCCATCATAACTAGGCTGCAAAATTCCATCAGGCATCAGCAAAATGAGTTTTCTGTGCCTCTTTCCTGCCTTAATAGTAATTTGGCTTTTTCAGGGCCTCTTTAAATGGAGGCTGGTGTTCCATGTCCTTTAAATAGAGTGGACCAATTTAGAATGCAAATGCTAAGAGTTCTTCCATTGTTTCAGATTTCCTCACATGCTTTTGCTTACTGGGCTAGAGATTGCAATAAATCAAAATAAATGGGGAGAAATTGTGTAGGCGTAGAATGCATCAACCCCTATACCTTGTCTGGACTCTAAAGTTAAGCATGGTCAAGCTTGGTTAGGACTCGGGTAAAAAAACCAGGGAATCCCAAGGTTATAGGCTAGACTAAAAAATCAAAAATAATCTGAAGCAGATGATGGCAAATTTCTTCTATCCTCTCACCAAGAAAACCACACTCAGGAAAGAACCAAGAGTCAAGTTTGAAGTAAAGGAGACTTTACTTACATTCCTCTGGTCCAAAATTAGTGGACCAGAGGAATGCTGTGGATATAATCTATGTGGACTTCAGTAAGGCATTTGATAAAGTAGACCACAACCTACTACTTGATAAGATAGAAAAATGTGGGTTAGACAGCATCACGACCAGATGGATTCATAACTGACCAACCACATTCAACATGTAGTCCTCAATGAAACTGCATCTACATGGAGGGAAGTATGCAGTGGGGTACCCCAAGGCTCTGTTTTAGGCCTAGTACTCTTCAACTTCTTCATCAATGATTTGGATGAGGGGACAGATCGCAGTGGTGGGATTCAAATTTTTTTACTACCGGTTCTGTGGGTGTGGCTTGGTGGGCATGGCGTGGCTTGGTGGGCATGGCAGGGGCAGGATACTGCAAAATCCCCATTCCCTCCCCACTCCTGGGGGAAAGATACTGCAAAAATCTCCATTTTCACCCCACTCCAGGAGAAGGATACTGTAAAATCTCCATTTCCACCCCACTCCTGGGGGAAGGATACTGTAAAATCTCCATTCCCTGCCCACTCCTGGGAAAGGATACTGTAAAATCTCCTTTTCCACCCCATTCCAGGGGAAGGTTACTGCAAAATCCCCATTCCCTCCCCACCCCACCAACCTACTTTCCAGCTCCGTTCTCCTGTGCAGGGCAACAAAAGAAGACCCAGCTGATCAGCTGGGACTCGGGAGGCAGCAAATAGTTGGGGGCAGGGCCAGCAAGAGGTGGTATTTGCCAATTCTCTGAACTACTCAAAATTTCCGCTACCGGTTCGCAAGAATCGGTCAGAACCGGCTGAATACCACCTCTGGATAGCAATAGCAATAGCAATAGCACTTAGACTTATATACTGCTTTACAGTGCTTTACAGCCCTCTCTAAATGGTTCACAGAGTCAGCATATTGCCCCCAACAATCTGGGTCCTCATTTTACCCACCTCGGAAGGATGGAAGGCTGAGTCAACCTTGAGCCGGTGAGATTTGAACTGCCAAACTGCAGCTAGCAGTCAGCTGAAGTATCCTGCAGTACTACACTCTAACCACTGCGCCACCACCTTGATGGGGAACTCATCAAATTTTCAGACGACACCCAGCTGGCAGGAATACCAACACTCCAGAAGATAGGCTTAAGATACAGAAGGATCTTGACAGACTTGAACATTGGGTGTGATCTAACGAAATGAAATTCAATGGTGAAAAAAGTAAGTTTCTACATTTAGGCAAGAAAAACCAAATCTACAGGTACAGTATAAGTGGTACCTGGGTCAATAGTAGTAACTGTGGGAGGGATCTTGGAGTGGACAATCATTTAAATACAAGCCAGCAGTGTGCTGTAGCTGCCAAAAAAGCCAACACAGTTCTAGGCTGCATTAACAGAGGGATAGAATCAAGATCACGAGAAGTGTTAATACCACTTTATAATGCCTTGGTAAGATCACATTTGGAATATTACATCCAGTTTTGGTCGCCACGATGTAAAAAAGATGTTGAGACTCTAGAAAGAGTGCAGAGAAGAGCAACAAGCATGATTAGGGAACTGGATGCTAAAACATATAAAGAACAGTTGCTGGAATTGGGTATGTCTAGTTTAATGAAAAGAAGGACTGATAGCAATGTTCCAATATCTCAGGGATTGCCACAAAAAAGAGGGAGTCAAGCTATTCTTCCTTCAAACAAGCTGCCTAAAATTTATTGCAAGAAGAATTCAGTGAAAATGGTAGTTGCCAAGAGCAATGTACTGTGGTAGCTTATGGGGAGCAACAACAAAAAAATAATTATAATTACTGGCACTCTTTAAAAATCCACATCTTATTTTGTCTACTTTGGTTCTAAGTCTACAGATGAGACACAAGACAAACATAAACTTCATTCCTTCAATCCACACAATTATAGGGCTCAGTTTGTATCTAATACTAAGCACTCTTTAACGCTGCAAGTCCTTCTTGCTCATGGAGCAGGTTTTAGCCCAGTGTTTCTCCACCATAGCAACTTTAAGATGTGTGGACTTCAATTCCCAGAATTGCCCAACCAGCAGAGCAACTTTAAGACCTGTGGACTTCAATTCCCAGAATTCTGCAAGTTGAAACCCCACATCTTAAAGTTCTGGAGGTTGAGAAACACTACTTCAGTCATCTTTGTTTTGAGTTGTAGCTATCGTTAATCTACTTTTAAAACATTTTCAAAACGTTTAGCTAGTCACACAAAAAATGGAAAAAAAAACCCATTTGCTGTAGAGAAAGTGTGTCTTTAACAGGAAAGTGAAAAGGCAATAGCAATAAAAACAGGTGGGGGGGCGGAGAGGAGCAGTTCTTTTGCAACCCCCCCCCTCCCAAAAACAGGTGGGTGGGAGTCATCACATAAATTAAAATTTCTGAACATCTCACTGTTGAACTGCAGAATTGCCTAAAATGACCTGAAACAAATGCAGCTTTTCTCATATTGAAACGTGGACTTTTGTACAGATGAGCTATCTGCAAAGGTCTGGCATTTCTCTTTTTCCCACCCACTCTCAGCCAGGCACACATGCGTCACTCTCATTCAACTCAATCTTGTCTGCTTTCACTTCTCAGGCACCAAGACGAGACCAGAAGTACCAGAGAGAAAACAAATGCTGCTTAAAAAGATTCCTCTTGTAGTATGTAGTTCTCCTACTCCCTCTCCTGGTTAGCACTAGCTCAACAGTCTTAATAGTATATAAAGATATTGGCAGAGTTTCAGTAGGATATGAAGTATGCCAGCTATTTTTTAAAATATTATATAGGTTATGATATTTTTTAAAAAATCTTCATGCTCGTGTTCTTCTTTTCACTATACCCATACGCGCTATACCAGATGGTTGCTGTAAGAAGGCATTTATCCTCCCAAACTTGTATTAATTGCTGTAATATTAATTACAATTAATAAAGAGTATTAACATTAGGTCATAGGAGCACATTAAAGATGCTGCTAGTGGAGCACTTGACTTGCTGCTCCACGGTGATCTCTTGGATCTCACTGTGGAGGGAAGGACATCCTAGGAGGGATGCCTCATGTCTGGTTGCATATTGGATCTAGTTTAGATGCAGTTGGTGAGAGATCTGAAAATGGGTGATTTGGTCATTAGTCCTTTGCCATGGCCATATATATTTTTCCTGGACAATATGAGGCTGATCAGCGCCTATGACCTCCATAAGAGTGGAAAACTAATTAGGTTTCTCTGTCTAATTCACCTCTATAAGAGAACATCTACCAAAACTCCAACCTTCACCTTTTAGGGAAGATGTTGGGAAAGTAGTAGGATGTAAGTTACATAAGGTCCTAGACCAGTGGTTCTCAACCTTCCTAATGCCGCGACCCCCGCCCCGCCGCCGCGCCCCCCTCCCCGCCTCCTCCCCACACGTGCGCGTTGCCAGTCACCAAGATGGCAGGCTAGCGCGTGCTTAGGCGACCCCTGGGAAAGGGTTGTTCGACCCCCAAAGGGGTCGCGACCCACAGGTTGAGAACCGCTGTCCTAGACGAAATGTATTATCTGGATTTCTTCCAGTCAGGATTCAGGCATAGGATGATACTGAAACATTGGTCACTTTACTGGATGACCTGCATCTGCATCTGGATAGGAAAAGAGTGCACCCCTTCTCTCAGAAGCTTCTGGTACCATCAATTGTAGTATTCTTCTGGACTGCCTATAAGGGGTTAGGATACTAAGATCAGTTTTGCTGTGACTCAATTGCACAAGCAGATAAGAGTCTGAGACATTGACCCCGTGCTATATTATATCTATATGAAAGCACTGAATGAGATCATGTGTTAGTTTGGAGTAATAATAAATATGCTGATGATACTCAGTTGCACATTTCAACCCCAGACAGGGCTGGACATGCTGTAGCTGCCCTTAACAGGCCCCTAGGGAATTTGAAGGACTCCCTCACAACACATAGCATTTTTGCAATTTTGGAAATACTTTGGGACATAACGCACCTTATTTTACTTGTTCCCTCTCCATTTTGGAAGAAAGTCCTTCCATTGCTATAGTAAGTATATACATTTATATTTAAAAGGCTATTCAGGGAAATATCTAGGACACGGATTAAGATTTGCCATGTAATGGTAATATAGGGCCAGTTTGGTTAGTGGTGGAGGCATCAGGCTAGAAAGTAAGAGAGCATGAGCTCAGATCCTGCCTTAGTCATGAAAGCCAGCTAGGTAGTTTGTGCCAGTTGCACTCTTTCTCAGCCCAGCCCACCTCACAAGGTGGTTGTTGTGGGAAAAATAGCAGGAGGAAGTGTGTTGGATATGTTTGCCACCTTGAGTTATTTGTAAATAAAAATAAAGGCAGGATACAAATAAATACATAATAATAAAGGTGGGATAAAAAATCTAAAACAAAATAAAAATAAATAATTTGGATATAATAAGCCACTTTAAGTGAAGACAACAGATATGATGTCTGATGATTTGGGGATGTGTCTGTATGGACTATTGAAGGCATTGTTGTCCCATGGTCTGAGTTGTTCACATTGACCTAAGTGTGAGTATCAGAATTGTGGTCTAGTATTTTTGATGACAGATAATATTTCATCATTTCTCAATTCTTAAGAGTTTATCCAGATTTAGAAGAGGATAAAAGAGAGATTGTCTATTTTGAATTAGCCCTCCTTATTCCTAAGAGCAAATTCTCCATTCTGTTTTCAAAGGGAAACCACACTAATACCCTCTACACCAGGGGTGTCAAACTCAATTTCATTGAGGGCCGCATCAGGTTTGTGTTTGACCTCAGGGGGGCGGGGGGCATGGCCAGGTGGTGTGTGGCCAGTTCGACATCACTCATGTCGAGGAACCTGTAGTGGCCCAAGTGCTCTGCCAGCGAAAACGGGCTCCCGAGCTCGGGTTTCGGGTGGGATGGCCTCCTGCAACCCTCTGCCAGCGAAAACGGAGCTCGGGAGGGCCGTTTTCACTGGCAGAGGCACCTCGGGCCGGTCTTTCGCTGTTTCCAGGGTGGCCTTGCGGGCCAGATCTAAGCACCCTGTGGACCGGATCCGACCCCCGGACCTTGAGTTTGACACCCCTGCTCTACACTGAAACAGCTTCTTAGATTGTTGATTGTTTAATGAGTTCAGATGGATATTTGATCCTTTGCAAACAGTGACCATAACAAATTCCTTTCCATATCACTTCAACCTTTGGTTGACCAGATAGTTTGGTGAGTCAAATGTGACTTGCTGCTTGGTATTAACTGTTAATGTTCTTATTCTTAGTTGCTGTCCCCTGGTCTCTGTCTGATCTGATCCTAATTAATTGCTTCAGAAGAAATTGGATGTCAGAACAGATGGTGGAAATTGCCAAAAGAGAACAGAAACCAAAGCCAAGACGAACTTAACAAAGAATTTCAGAGAGCTGTTAGAAGAGATGAGAAGCAGTATTACAAAGATGTCTGTAAAGACACCAAAGAAATAAACAGACATGGAAAAACAAGGAAAATATTTTTTTAAATCTCCAATTTCAGAAGAAAGTTCCAACCTTGAATCGGTACATTGAAGGACGCAATTGGTAACTAATTCTGAGGAGATCAAACTGAGATGGAAGGAGTACATTGAAAATCTGTATAGCCGGGATGTCAACATCCAAGATATCTCAGAAGATATTCCCTATTCAATAATACCTCTGATAGTAGAAGTTGAAGTTAGATTAGCATTCCAGTCATTACCAAGTCAGAAGGCTAGAGGAATTGACAGAATAACTACATAAATATGGGAAGCAACGGAAGAAGAATGTGTAAAAGTTCCACCAAAATATGTCAGCAATTCTTTACAATGTCACAGTGGCCAACAAATTGGAAGAGGTCAGTTAACATACTGTACTAATATCAAAGGACGGAGAGTTAACAATGACTGAAAACTATTGCACAATATCTTATATTTCGTATGCTACAAAATAATGCTTACCAACATCCAACACAGATAAGAGCCCAACATGAAACTGGAGATACCAGATGTTCAGTTTGGTTCCAGCCAAGAAACACAAGGTATTGCTGATGCATGCTGGGTATTGAGAAAATCAATGAATACAAAGATAAATCAGTGTGTATTTCATTGACTTTAAAAGACTTTCAATTGTGTCAACCTTCTCAAGCCATAGAATGTCCTTAAGAAAATATGTTACAGTATTCTGATAGCTGAAAATGCAAGATCAAACTAATGGCAACAAGTTTTGGAATTGGCAGCCTTACAATTAGTAAGTATCTTCTACTCTTAGGATCAATGGTAAAAGATCTTGCAGTCAAGAAAATTCAAGTGCTCATTCATTACAAAGAAGGCCTTGGAAAATATATAGAGATGCCCTGATATGTTTATACCTACAAAGATCAGATCACATAGTTTTCCCCGTAACGCTCTAGAGAAGCAAAAATTGTACTCTGAAGAAGCAGGATAGAAAAAGTATTAGCACTTTTGAAGTCTGATGTTGGAGAAGACTCCTGAGAAAACCATGGATAGCAAGAAAACAAGTAAATGATTTCATAGAACAAATCAATTCAGAGTTCTCACTTGAAAAATAAATCACCTGCAAATTACCATGTTTTGAATGCATTATGCATTAGCTCTCTTGAGACATCCGCAGTTCTGAGAAAGGTAGAAGGAAAGCGAAGAAGGGGATTATCAGCATCAAGGTTCATGGACTTGATTACGATAGCAGTGAATGCACGTTGGGAGAACTGAAGGGCCAGGCTGAATATCTATATGTTCTCTAAGACTGAAAATTAACTTGAGGGTACATAATCAAGGCATCACCTTGTATCTAGGTACAAACTTTATTCTTCCATTTCCAGGTAAAGTTGTTTTCTTTTAACATTCCATTTGCCTATTCTTTTAGCTTTCACTAATGCAAGGTTGCTTTCTGTCTCCTGAAGCTCAGGAAAAGATAACCTAAAATTGCTTTGGCCAAATGTTTAGCAGAGTCCATGCTACATACCAATCTGCCATCGGAACGGAAACAAGTTGCGCCTTTCTATAGTTTAGGATGGCTATTAAACATATTTATTTAATGAAGAGCATGTGCTATTACTGTTGTAGTTTAGTTTGGTTTTTTGCTTCCTATATCTTTTAGTAATTCATTTTTACAGATATTTTATCTTACCACTGTAAGGTAAGTGGGCAAAATAGCTTCCTTTTACATAAATGGACAGCATTAGCGACAAGAGTACTGCTGAGTATAGTAATGCTCTGCAAATATATACATGTACAGTATATCTTCCTGTATTTATTTATTTGGGTGCTTTCAAGCCAGTTTTTGTTTCTGGTGACCGTCTGTCCCTGCAGTTTTCTTGGCAAGGTTTTCTGGAAATGGTTGTCCATTGCCTGCTTTTTAGGGCTGACAGACAGTGGCTGGCCCAAGGTCACACAGTTGGATTTGTATTTAAGGAGTGAGAGGAGCTCATGGTCTCCTGGTTTCTAGCCACTACATCACACTGGCTCTGTATTTATTTATTTATTTACTTATTATTTCAATATATATATGGCTGTCTCCTCATCATATGACACAGTGCAGCTAACAAAAACAATTAAAAACAGCAAGCAATAAAAAAAATTAAAACATATTATGTTAAAGATGATTCATACACTAAAGCAATTAAAATGGGCTCACCTAATTCCTATTCAGTTTGAAGACAAGGAAATTCCTTTTGAAATTCCCTTGAGAGTCCAAGAAAATTATAAATAAATTCTCCTGGTGAAATTTGGTGCTCTTGCACTTATTTACTTACAAGGTGGCTAAGTTGATCTGTGTACGAGATCTCTTGTATGTCATTGTATAATTATCTCTGCAATGTCTGCAGCTTCCTAGCTACTCATACTAAATCACTAAATCTCTCCACAAAACTGTTTCCAAGGAGTTTTTCAGTCTGAAAAATGTGGACAGTCAGACTTCAGAGTGATGGAAAGATAGCTAAGAGAAAACATTCTCGCCCTCTTCCATTTCCAACTATGAAATGTGTTAAAAAAAGGAAATGAGAGAAATTCTCAAGATAAAAAGAGAAGATCCTTTTGCATGGATGGAAAGCATGGATTTCAGTCTAACCTTAGTATTTAAGAAGATAATAATTCAGTATTTCATTATTTATTGAACGCACCTGCCATTTATTAAATGTACCTGCCACTTCTGCCCATTTGTCAGACTTCAAATGCATACTACAAACTCAGACAGACCTATCCTTTGAATCAGAGGTGGGTTCCTCCCGGTTCGCACTGGTTCTATAGAACCGGTAGCAAACCGCTGGTGACATCATGGAGCCGGTTCTGTCGGTGCCGGTCCATGGACACCGCCATCTTATTTTTGGAATATTTTGGGGGGGGAACATTTTTTTTTATTTTTGGGGGGGGGATTTTTTACTATTTTTTTTTCTTCTGCGCATGCACAGAAGCCAAGTCCCCGGCACTGCGCATCTTGTTTTTGACTTTTTTTTATTGGGGGGGGATTTTTCGACACTGCTCGAGCCTAACCCTAACCCTAACCCGCACCCACACAGCATGCAATGCACGTGCAGCCACACGGCGCGGGAGGAAGCAAACCGGCAGCGAGGTAAGTTAGAACCCACCCCTGCTTTGAATAGCAACTTTGGCATGTGCTACCACAACTTTGTCCACAATTGGTTTTACAGTACGGGGAGCTGCTATTGATAAAAAAGGAAACCAGAAGAACACTGGCCCTCCAGATTCATTGCATTGTTGTATGGATACTGGCCAGGAGCACCCATGGATTGGTTTAAAAAAAAATCCAAGATGGTGGATGGGACTGCAGTTGAAGTCCTATTCCTTTCTTTAAAATGGGGTGCACAATGCACATAAAAAAGAGGCCACCTCTATTCTCTCTCTGTCTCTCTCTCTGTCTCTGTCTCTCTCTCTCTCTGTCTCTCTCTGTCTCTCTCTCTCTCTCTCTCTCTCTCTCTCTCTCTCTCTCTCTCTCTCTC
>QLTV01001320.1:87321-147321 GCA_003457575.1 Thermophis baileyi | reverse complement strand
TTCTGGGGCCAGTATTTGTAATGTTGGTTCTTCCCACAATATTGCATTTGAAACACACCCTGTCACAGGGAAGGGGGAGCTTCAAGCTGTTCTTCGCACTTCGTAAAAGTATCAGAAATAGATTTGACTCCTGGCTTGTGCATTAAAGTTATTTTTGCAGGGAATTTTTTTCAAGTAGCTCCACTTTTTGATGTAAAGCAGGTGGTAACCTGAGAGAAGGATTCCCTGTAGTGGTGAAAAACTGAAAATGGGGGAAAAATCTTTTTCCCTTATGGGCTTCTAGTGCCATGACAATTACTAATGCTAATTAGTGGAAATGCAGTTAGGCACATTTTTATTTTATTGCAAGATAGCACATATTTTTCCCTTAAATAACCTCCCCCACCAATCTTGATTCACAAAATAAATTTATTGAATATTTATTGAATATTTACTCACAATCTTACAAATTTGGTAAAAGTGCATGCTTATGTTTTTATCTTCAGCCAGGGATCTGCAATAGATTTTCCAGCTATTTTTAAGGAGCCCTCTTCATATTTCAAATCAGAAGAGGAAAAAGAAGAAATCCAACTCATGATCTAGGACAGGGGTGTCAAACTCACATCACGGCTGCGTCACGTGATGTATTGGGACTTTTTTTCCCTTTGCTAAACTGGCCGTGGGCGTGGCCAGCACATGAAGCATCTGGCCTGTGGGCCGAGAGTTTGACAGCCCTGATCTAGGAGAACTAATTTTTATAGGTTGTTCTTAAATATTTAGCAAAACGTTTGCACTCCGATAGAGGTGGCTTAATGATCTCTAGAGAAATTCTATCCCAACTACCTTCAAATATCTTTAATAGCAATAGCACTTAGACTTATATACCGCTTTATAGTGCTTTACAGCCCTCTCTAAGCGGTTCACAGTCAGCATATTGCCCCCAACAATCTGGGTCCTCATTTTACCCACCTCGGAAGGATGGAAGGCTGAGTCAACCTTGAGCCGGTGAGATTTGAACTGCTGAACTGCAGCTAGCAGTCAGCTGAAGTAGCCTGCAGTACTGCACTCTAACCACTGTGCCACCTCGGCATCCTTGAGCATATGTTTTACAAGCATTTGTAAACTTGATGTTTGATGCTTGAGTTCATAAAAAAACTTTATGAAATGAACTGGGACAATAAATATATTGTTGAGAAAGTTGTGGTCTGCTCTGTTGATTTATTGATCTATCTTTCTATCCCAATCAAACCATGCAAAGAAGTTCCAGTATGAGAGGCTACATAGCCAATTCTTTAACTTTAAAACTGACACCTCTTCGATTTGTCATCATGCTCACTAGTCTGATTTCTTCGTCTTCTGTAATGCTCAGCAATCCTTTCTGATTGAAACCCTGTCGATTTCATCTTTGGCCTGACAAGCTACTGTCTTCATTCTGTCAATCAAGCAAATGACTGGATTGTCAAGAGCAGATAGATGGCAATGGGGTGGGGACAAGGGTGAAATCTTCTAATTCATTTTTATGTATTTATTTCATATTCTTATACAGGGGTGTCAAACTGGCGGCCCACAGACCGGATGCATCACACATAGGCCACATCCCCCCCAGCTCCACGAATGGGAAAAACATCGCGAAATGTCACATGATGGCAGCATGACATGGTGAGTTTGACACCTTATATCTGCCTCTTCCCTTCTCCTCCTGGATGTCTGTTTCTACCTTGCCTTTATATCTTCTGCCTCTAAGATTCTACAAAGTCTTCTTATAATTTTCCTCAGTTTTAAGTTTTAATTTCAGTTTATCTCCTGAAGGTTACCTGTTATGTGAAATATTGATGCCTCCTT
Source organism: Thermophis baileyi (assembly GCA_003457575.1). Taxonomy (NCBI): domain Eukaryota; kingdom Metazoa; phylum Chordata; class Lepidosauria; order Squamata; family Dipsadidae; genus Thermophis; species Thermophis baileyi. Next base: position 145,500 of record QLTV01001320.1, on the reverse strand, counting down.
AACGCCCATTCTGAATCTTTTAAAGAAAGTCTGTCAGTTTTGAAATCAAAGACATCTAAAGCAGAGGTAGGTTCCTCCCGGTTCAGACTGGTTCTATAGAACCGGTAGTAACTTGACGCCCGCGAACTGGTTCTTTTGGTGGTACCTATGGCGCCGCCATCTTGTTTTTTGCTTCTGTGCATGCGCAGAAGCTTTTTTTAAGCAATGCGCCCACGTGTTGCATCATTGAGTGAACCGGCAGCGAAGAAAACCAGAACCCACCCCTGATCTAAAGTATTAATGGTAGAAGAATGAATAAATCTAAGTTTTAAAAAAACATTAAAGAACCATTTTCTGCCTAGGTAATGCAGCATATATAGACATATCACATCTAGAACTCTTTGGAGATAAATTCCTGTGTAGCCTGTTGCTATAGAATCAGATGAAGGCTCATATCAGTCTAACATTCAATTTCTAGCAGTAGCCAGACTATACTGGAATCCTGTGATCTTCGCTCTCTATATTTGCTCCTTGCAGATAGCATTCTTGACAATACAGTATGAATGTACCATATCACTAATAGCTACTAAAAAGATTGTCACTCTGAAATTGGTCTAATCTCCACTTCAGTCATATAAGTTTGTGATTGCACAAATCCTCCAGTTGTGGATTCTATTAGCTATAAAGGCTGTAAAAAAAAGGTCCACATTTGACTTCTTTTGAAGCTAATTTTATTGGATCATGCTGACATCAATACATATACACTGTAAGGAGAGAGGACAAGAGCAAAAAAAAAAAAATCCCACAATATCATTTATTTTAATATCTTCTATTGTTATTCCTTTTCTAACACGAAGCAGTCCAAATACTATCTCTTCATTTTTATCAGAAGAGGAAAACAGAGAGCAATTTCCAATTTTTAGGCTTTTATCCTCACCTCCAAAACAAATCTCATACGTATATGTTCCTACCGATTGGTTGGCAGGAGCTGGGGTGAGGACAGGAGCTCACCCTGTCACGTGGCGTTCCAATCACGTGAGTTCCCGTGACCCATCCTCACGCCAGCTCCTGCCAACCTAACAGTTCAAAAGCATACAAATGCAAGTAGATAAATAGGTACCACTTTGGTGGGAAGGTAACAGCACTCCGTGACATCATGCTGGCCACATTGACCACAGAAATGTCTTCAAACAACTCTGGCTCAATGGCCTTGAAACAGAGATGAGCACCACAACAACTAGCAGAGTAAAATCCGCAGGGATTCCTCCCCTTATATGTACCTACATACCAAATAGATACACAAACACACATATACTCCAACAACAAAGACATGAATCTTTTACATCCTTTCTAAATCTTGGTTCACATATTTCTCAAGCTTTTTGTTACATATTTCTCTAAATTTCATACGTGCCCTTGTCTTTCCCAAATTTTCTCCCATGTAAGACTCATTAAAGTTGACCTTCAGCTTACAAACTTATGAAATTGCCACACTTTTCAAATAAAGCACAGTAAAAAGCACCAAAAAAAATCAAGAGTGATAAATATTATTCCCTTTTGTTTTAAATGGGATGTTCTTTTTTAACTTCATAGAGACTCCTGGACAAAGATAGTCTTAATAACATCAATTCAATCCTGTTTAAATGTTCAACTGTTAAAATCCCTTCTCAGATTAATTGGCTATATTTTAATTCAGAAATACATCTCTTAATTCTCTTATCTTTCTGGGAGCACCTGGCACTGTGTCCTATTTAAATTTACCTATCCAGAGCATATCTTAAACAAATAATACTCAGTTTTCAGTCACCCATACCAACACATAAAAAGGTCTATATTTGGTCCATGTCGTTTCCATTTCCCACGGCGTTTGTGAGAGAAACCCTGGGAGAGCATAAAAGCTTTTTAGATAAATTGAAAAACTGTGACCTTGTCCAGTAATCTTCATAGCTATGCATTTAAGAAAAAATTGAGTTCATCACTGTTTTCTTAAATGTTTTCTATAATATATTTAGGCAAAGCAGTGGGAGGGTTTGGGGCAGTAAATCATTTCTAATGGTATTTGCTAGGACTAGAATGGTATGAAAGCACCTTAAACTAAGTAACTCTGGTACTTACTGGCCAGCAAGTGTTTTCTTCCCAGTTTCTTTTCTTTTGCACCACTTTTTTGCCATTTCTTTGCCCCTTCCAGAATAGGTAAAATAATTATGGGACTAAATAAGACTAGCAGTTATACAAAAGGTTAAGTGTATTGCCTCAAAACTTCCTCTTACAGTCTTTCCCTACTTGCACATATACACTCTGGCCACAAGTCTATGGAGATTCTCAGTCATCCAGGTCATGGTTGTCCCAAAGGTGCTTTTTGAGGAGGCAACTGGACTTTCTGTTTTTTTCTTTGAAGACTTTCCGCTTCTCATCCAAGAAGCTTCTTCAGCCCTGACAGGATAATGGGGAATGGAAGGATTTATATTCCTTGCAGACAGCTGGTCATTTGCATCCTTTTAGAAGGTCATTGAAGCACTTGGAGGTTTATCTGTGTCCTCAGGGTCACCTGAGTAGTGCTCCTGGTTCCTATAGTCTGCAATTTTTTCTCTCTCTGGAAATCCATTCCTACTCCCACACCAAAGAGTGTTCATCCCAAATTATATAGCTAAAAGTTTGTAGAGATTCTCAGTCATCCAGGTCATGGTTGTCCCAAAGGTGCTTTTTCAGGAGGCAGTTGGACTTTCTTGTTTTTTCTTTGAAGACTTTTCACTTCTCATCCAAGAAGCTTCTTCAGCTCTGAAAGGTTGGTGAGGAATGGAACAATTTATATTCTTTATATGACTCTGGTCACAACTTTTTATTATTTTATTTATTATTTATTTATTTAATTATCTATCTAATTAATTAATTAATTAATTAATTAATTTTTATGCCACCTACCTCCTCTACAAGGTGACTCTGGGCAGTTTTGATACCCTTTTATAGAGCTTCAGCTTATTCCAGCCCATGAACGAGACTACCATTAGTTGTATTGGTACAAAAGAAGCACTCTTTCTCCTATTTTGACATCCTTTGAAAGCAGATTCCAGGTTTTAAAATCGGTTAGGCTTTGTCACCCTCTACCCTTAGAGGGCAGTCGGGTAGCTGAAAGCATTTGGAAGGGAGGCAGTGGAGGCAGGATAGAGGTTGGTAACCCAGATAGCAAACTTTATGGCAGTATAACTCTTCCCAACTCATAAAGAAGTGAGCAGCAGTTCATCTCAGCAGTGAGAAAAAGCCCTTGGTCTCATGACCTAACCTTACACATCGTATTAGGTTTATTAGTGTAAAGAAGAAAATCTCTTGTCTATACTATATTAGAGTAACTTCTTGTGAAATTGGAAGCTATACAAATATGACTGATAAATGAAAAAAATAAACATCAGTTCCTTTTTCACTGCATGCTAGATATCCACTTTGTTGGTTTCTACTACTAACAGTGCCTTTTTTTAAAAATATGCCCAAGGAGTGTTTTTTTTTTCTGCATAAGTGCCTTTTCCCAAACCCACAAAATAGATTCAGTTTGCCTAGCAAAATGAGACAAGGAAACCACAATAAAGTTTTCAGGAATGAGATACTACAGTTCCAGGAGGTCATACTGCTCTGTTCAACAAGCTTTGTATTGGATTGCTTGTATTGCTTTGGGAAGATGAAAAAGCATCCCCTAAGGAGGAACAATAAAACATTTCTATATTGTTGCCACTAAAACTCCATGGACATATCTATGAAGTCATTACAAATCAAGCCCCTTGAAGAAGACTTTGTAGCCTGCTGATGCGGTCACTCACTGTGATAGAACTACTGATAATTGTATTCTCAATGTAAAAGTCTCCCGGCAAATTTGGAGGGAAAGGGTGGGAGGGGTTCCCTTAAAGATAGTTGGGATTTGTATATAGAGGCATATATAGTCAAGAGGATTTTAATTCCATGCCATGTTTCCTGCCTATTTTTCAAAGATAAATATAATGGAGAAATCAATCTGTCCAAAGCAGGAAAGCTATTGACACAAAATGATGCCTAAGGCAGTTGGAAGTTTTTTGCTTCCTCTGCATTAATCAAGTAGCTTTGAAAAGTCGCACAGGGGTTCACATGTAGAGTTCTCATCTCTAATTGTCTTGGTGTATCCAGATTATAAGTCATCTGAACAACAATTGAATTACCAGGGTCTTCCAAGAGCATCCCTAAGGATATGTCCAAGTTACAATAAATGCTCTGCTGAAATTGTGTTTCCCCACACACAGACACCTTTCTCCTTTCACAAAGGAATCAAACTTCTTCAAGCAAATATTGAGATGACTGAAAAGTTGTTTATGTAAAATTCACAGTGCCAGTATTCCCACCTTGAATACTAAATTTAAGGATATCCTTGCCCTATAAACTGCCTGTAGTAAAATCCGCATCCACTAATATTCCTGCAGCCAAATCTGTTTATGTAATCTGTGGCAAGACTCCTTTGAAATGTCCATCTTATCAGTATTTATGTTACAACAGAATATTGAAAAAACTCAAGGAAGAATTTGAAAGGGTCCAAATAATTCGCTGTCCAGTTTCCAACTACACTTACCAACTCCAGTCAGATTTGATCCAGTATGACTTTGATTATTCTTCTTCAGAGTCCTTCAGGAGTTGGGCGGCATAGAAATACAATTAATTAAATTAAATTAAATTAAATTCTACCTCCATCACCACATGCTACTCCCAACCAATTTCTGAAGGAAGGTATTCTTATTTATTTTATTGATAAAATTTATTTGCCACCCATCTCACCACAAGGTGAGTCTCAGAAAATTCTTAGAAAATGAAGGCTCGCTTTGGCACAATTAGACATTACAGGTAGTCCACACTTACTGATCACAATTGGAACTAACAATTCTGACATTAAGCTGCACGGTTTTGAGTGTGATGTCACATGAGGGATAGGATAGGATCTAGGGGGATCTAGGTGATTTATGCTTGGAGGAACATGAAGTTGATGTGAGGGACCATCCAAAGTGAAAATGATTCCTCTGGAATTATGGCAATAGCATCAGAAACTATCTGGGTGTTGAATGAAATGTCCTACTATCAACCAAAGGGAATAAATGAAATCCTGTGAAATTATAGCCAACTGGTTCATTTTCTTAATATTGTGCTTTGGTTCCTGACAGATCTTTGATCTTAGTGCCTGTGCTGCATATGTATTGCTGAGGTATTTCATTTTGGGAATATGGGGGCCAGCAGGAAGTTAAACTCAGGTCATATTATGTTCTGCTACAGTCAGCTATAACTGGCTTTATTTGCCTTATGTCTGTTTTTTACTAGGTTGCCTCTTGATTCATTTGTTTCTTACTGTCAACTAGAAACTAATTTCTGCTTAAGCATCCTTATTTTCTCACATGTTCTGCTATTAGAATCTCTATATTTCCCAAGAAACCTATATATCTAAGAATAAACAACATTAACTTTCTGCCTGGGCTGCATTCTTTTGTCAAAGAAGTTCTGTATTTTGTTTTCAACTTTCTTAGCAGAGATGTCTTCAGGGTATGGTTAAAGAAAAATCAAGATGGTGATCACAATAGTGCTATTGAAGAGCCATCTGTTTTTATGTGCATTGCCACCATTTTGATTTAAACATTTTAGCTGATTGTATGTCTTCTTTTAGTTTTGTGCACCACCTAGAGTCCATTGGCAGTCAATAATTAATAAAAAAGAAAGAAAGAAAGAAAGAAAGAAAGAAAGAAAGAAAGAAAGAAAGAAAGAAAGAAAGAAAGAAAGAAAGAAAGAAAGAAAGAAAGAAAGAAAGAAAGAGAAATCCTTTTTATCATAATCTGAGGACATCTCTGATCCTTAGTGGGACTCTCATTTCTTCAGCACTATGGCAGAGATTCTTGTAGAGAGACCCTAGGGAGCTGATTAACATAACAGAAAGCAAACACTGAATTTTCCTATGGTGTGGAGAACATGATGAAGTTTCTTCTAGCCAGTCCCTTGAGCATTCAGGAACAGGGGTTGCCAACAAAAGCAAATGCTTGGGATCTCAGCAGTCCAAAACAAGAGCTCAAAAGTAATTCTCAAAATATCTAACCAAGCAATAGTTAGATATGGCAGTAGCAATTTGAGGCTTCTTCTTCTGCTTTCCCATTAAACGGACTCAATGTGTCTTCCAGCCTCAGCTGTGCGTATATAGGAAATTTCCTACTAAGTCTCTGATCCTTTACTTTTCTGTAAGAAAGGCTTTCTAGTATGAGGAATTAGCTCTATTCTGTGCCTGGAAAATGAGCCAAATCTCAGCCAGTCAACTCAGAAGGGTTGTTTATAGGAGTTAGAACTTAAGCTTAGAACTTAAAGGAGTTGTTTATAGAGAACTGATAAGAGTGATCCACCAAGTGCTTTCTTTGCAGGCTTCTTTTTATTGTCCTCCTCCAGTAAAGACATCTGTCATCTCTATCAACATTTTCTCCAACCCCGAGGCCTGTCTTTTTCTTCAGAGCAGCCTTAATGCTCAGTAGGCACTGAATCTGCTGCAGAGGTGGGTTCCTACCGGTTCTAACCGGTTCTTTAGAACCATTAGTAGCTTGGTGATGATGTCACGGAGCCGGTTCCATCGGTGTCTCCGTGGGCGCCGCCATCTTGGATTTTGCTTCTGCGCATGTTCGACCCTGAGCGAACCGGCAGCAAAAGGATCCAGAACCTACCCCTGCTCTGCTGCTTTGGCTTACTCATGTCTCTTCACGGGGCTGGTCTTTTCCCTTCACCACAAACACAGCAAATGCCTCCATTTTAAAAAGTAAAAAAATATCATCCTAGAAGGTTCTAAAGAGAGCCCTCGCTTTGTTAACATCTTGTTCACAGCATTGAAGATGTGTGATGTGCTTCAGGGCCTGAGATTCAAACGGTTAGATGGCCCATTGAGCAACCTTTAATTGTTTGGTTTGGTTTGGTAACCATTGTAATTTTTTTTATTCTTTATAATTTTTTTGTTTGTTTAACATGTATTTAGCTGCCCAGAATTGCATTTGTGAGATGGGCAGTTATATAAATCAACTAAATAAATTTTCTATTTTTTCTAAAGGAGGATACTAAACTTTCAAACCAATGAGGACCTAACAGATGATTATAGCAAAGTGAGTGGCACCCTTGAGGAAAACTTGCTTTTTAATTCAAATTGCAGAGGGGTGAGGAAAATTCAGCTCCATTGGAGCCTGCCAGGATGTCCAAAATCTTGCTGAAATCAGACCAGAAAAGGACTCTGCATACCACCATTAATTTTAAATATCAGTGGGAGCCATAAAGGTGTGAATGCAAAACCCTCTAACCTCTCTCTCACCATATGTCATAAACTGAGACCAAAAAGCATGACCCAAAATACAAAAAAAAAAAGAGGGCAAGATTGATAAGTCAATCTGCTACATAGGCTTGTCATATACATATGAGCCGAGGTGGCGCAGTGGTTAGAGTGCAGTACTGCAGGCTACTTCAGCTGACTGCTAGCTGCAGTTCAGCGGTTCAAATCTCACCAGGCTCAAGGTTGACTCAGCCTTCCATCCTTCTGAGGTGGGTAAAATGAGGACCCAGATTGTTGGGGGCAATATGCTAACTCTGTAAACCGCTTAGAGAGGGCTGTAGAGCACTATGAAGCGGTATATAAGTCTAACTGCTATTGCTATTGCTATTGTCAGGGGCAAGTGGTTTGTACCATTCCTGCTCTCCCTTCAGTCTCCTACTTTGTGACAGAACAAGAAACAGCTGGGATTGAGAAGAGTCACAAAGTTAGCTGTCCCTCCACCCCAACTCTGTCCCTGATGTTAGAGCGGTCAATTACAAATTGGAAATGGTGAAATTTGATCATAAGAAATCCTGGGCCTTTGTCTTTGTCTTTGTAATATAATTGCCTTTCTCTTCAAAGTTTGCTTCTACTCTGTCCATTTTGCTTGGCTTTTTATCACCAGCATTTGCAGGTTGGATGCTGTGTCCCCATGCTGATATGACTGTATTCATTTATTGGGTTCTATATTCATTTCATCTCAAAGTAGTTTGCAGCATGCTGTTAGTGATTTCCATACTTCCATACCTGCTCGCTTTGTTGGATAATGTTTGTTTTTTTTCCTTCCCTTTCTATTCAGATTAGTAATTCAGCTGCCTGGATGACTATTTCATGCATCTGATGAAATTAGTCACTGAGGACAAGATTCATTCATCACAAGAGTATCCTTTAAGATAGCTCACTACAATGGCATAGTTCACTATATTTAGTTAGGTCCAGAAATCCAAAATGATAGACACAAATAAATCCCTCCCTTCTTTAGTGCTGTTACCATTGCCTCCCTTCTTTAGTGCTGTTACCATTACCAGTGAAGTTTGTCGTTGTCATCTAAATGCAGATCGTAGCCTGAGAAAAGATAGCTTTCCCAAGTTGCTATCATAAATCTACTTTTTAGGAAAGTTCTGAATTTTCCCCAGTCCAATTATAGTTTGCCAACCATTAGGATGTGAAATTGAACTCTTATCCCTTTCCAAAATCTGCTCATGTGCAACTTTCATTTGAGTTTTACTATACATATTTTATAACCTGTAATGATGATTTATACTGAAAAAAGAACAAAAACTGTAACATGAAAATGTTTTTCTGACAACTGATTCTCATTCATTTTTGCCCTTCCGTTGTCCTTGCATTTTTTTTTTTCCTATCTGGGAAATATAACCTCATCATCCAGATATCTGTGGTTAGTTGAGTTCCTTAAAAGCCGTCAACATAAAAGCTTTAGAAACAGATTAATTTATTTTGATTTATATATTTCTTCTCAAATTAATTAATGGAGAGGAAACAAAATAAACCAAGCAACACTGAGATTACTACCTTCTCTAGGGGTAGAGTCACATTTTTTAAAAAAATTAAATTTATATCTTAAAATAGTCATACATAAACTTTCTATATATTTTTTATTATTTTTTTAGTCATGTAAACATTACCTGTTTCTTGCTCACTGGGGCATATTTTGGAGTAAACATGCCTAGAATCAATTGACATATTTTTAAAAGTAGTCCAGGGGGTTCTTAAGGAGAAAATATAGCTCATGCAATATAGATTGTTTCATTAAAAAAGGCTAATCCTGCAGTAGTTTTGAGAAATGGTTGGAAGCTTACAGATCAGTTCTGAAATTGATACTAACTTTCCCAAGATGGGTAAAGCTTGGGGAGACAATTGCAGTAGATACATGCAGGCTGGGTTCCCACAGCATGTTAGATTAGTCTAATATTGAGGTTGGGTAAACTGTGGGTTCTTTTATTGTGAGCATCTAGTAATTGTTTTATATTATGTAAACCATTAAGCCATAATATGATTTTTGAGGGAGAAGGACCAATCGGCTGCCCTTTGTGCCCTTCCTTTTGCTTGCAGAAATGAAGCAATTCTTTCTAAGAAAGATCTATAATCTTAATTTCCATGTTGGTTATGGAACACTATAAACAACAAAACAAGTGATTTCCCCTTACCTAGGACAATGGTTCCCAAAAGGGTGAGAGAATCCTTCCAGCTTGTTGGGTATTTGTTTGCTGGTGTTGTGGAACTAACATTTCAAAAGGAAGAGGTGCACTGGACTGGAAGTTTTAGAAACTCAATCAAACTGGTTAAGAAGAATTGACAGGCCAATAGATAGTGTCTGTTCGGCTTCATGTGGACAGCTGATGCTAAGAAGGATGTGATTTATATAATATTCTGAGTTTGGTGCAGCTGGGATTCCTGGTCTCTTGTATTTATATGGTGCTGGGATTATGAATGGTACAAAAAGCAAAATAAAAGTCATGTTTTCTTGTTATTTGGTCAGTGGAGGGAGGGGTTCAATTGAGACAATAGATTGTCACTGTAGTGACCCAGCAAAACCAAGAGACACTATCTTTGAAAAATGGCAGATTAGGGTAATTTACAGTAGCTCAGTTCATTCATCAGATCTGATGAATACCAAATAATGAAGCCATCCTACACTGCAATTGATTGATTTGCCCTCCACACTATGCCATAAACTATATTTTGGAAACCACAAGGGAGTTTTTGCATAGCATGGTAAACCAAAATCAAACAAACCACCTTATGGCTTAGTGCGATGCTTGGACCACACCACTGAGTTTATATTCAGCCCTGGAACAAAAGAAGCAAAACTAAAAATAAGATCTGGGAAGGAAAAGATGCTGAAGCCAAACCCTTGTGGCCCTAGATGGGAGACTACTTGGAAATCCCACACAGTTTAGAAACTCTCTGCAATCAGAGGGGCTGCATAGCTGTCCACCCCCCCACCCACACACATACACACACATTTATGTAAGTGCTCTTTCTTGCTGATTTGTCATTATGAGTTAAAGTGCTCAAGTGCTCCCCAGCAATTAGGCACTGCTTCTCCCCCTGATTTTTTTCAGGGAAGGTGAAAGGAAGGTAAAATTCTCTGCCTCTGCCCACTCTTATCTCCTCAGTACAGCCCAAAGAAACATGAGTTGTTCTGTTCCCATCTGGAATGAAAGTGGGGGCGGGAAGGTTTCAGAATTAAGTAATTTATTTGGAGTTGAGATGAGGAAAGAAGAAGAGGCCTCACTGTAATTATAGATAAGCAACCAAGCATACCGTGCTATTAATGTCTGCTTGGTTCTAATGGCGGAAAGAATGGGGAGCTGTTATTTTTCTTTTAATTCTTTTCACTGGCATTTTTCAAGCCCCTGGCATTTTTTTTTTTAAATCTAAACTCAGCCTTTTCTGTTGACCTCAGTAGAACAGAGCTGAGAGTATTATTTTTAAAAAAATATTGAAGAACAAAGCAGCGGTTCCTAGGCAGGCTGCGGGTTTTCCTTTTCATGGTCGTCTCACTCCTGGCTTTCAAGCAGCAGCTAGAGATGAAAACCTTTGATGGTGGCAACAATTGTGGAAATATATAGCCTTCCAAGACCTGAAAGCACAGCTTCAAACACTGAGGCAGAATGTCAGTCCCCTGAAAGAAGTGAATTTTAGCACCAAAACATTACAAGTGAAGAGTGTGTGCTTTAGTTGGCCAGAAGGGCAATGAGTGACTTTAAGAGATGGTTAACTTTAATTTCTCAAAGGGTGGCCATTCAAAGCAGGGGTCTCTCACTCTGGAAATATCCTTTCCATATTAAATCATGCCCCTGTAGTTTCCAGGGTTGATTTGTCTAATGGGCTTTAGATGGGGCAGTCTTCACTGGTTGTAACTTCAGCTGGGGTGAAAGGAGACTGGTCAGCATCTGATGCTGAAGAGAAATGTTCCAATTTTATTCCCAATGGGATCATTCCAGATTCTAAAGTTATGAGATTTACATATCTGGAGCAGTGGTGGGATTCAAATTTTTTTACTACTGGTTCTGTGGGCGTGGCTTGGTGGGCGTGGCAGGGGAAGGATACTGCAAAATCTCCATTCCCTCCCCACTCCAGGGGGAGGATATTGCAAAATCTCCATTCCCACCCCACTCTGGGGCCAGCCAGAGGTGGTATTTGCTGGTTCTCCGAACTACTCAAAATTTCCGCTACCGGTTCTCCAGAACTGGTCAGAACCTGCTGAAACCCACCTCTGATCTGGAGGGCACTCAGTTGAGGAAGGTTGCCCCATAGCAACTTATACAAGGAATATCTTATGGCTAGTCTAGAGAAAAGAAGGACTAGGGGGGACATGATACCGGTAGCAGTATTCCAATATTTGAGAGGCTGCCACTCTCTTGGTTTATTGTCTGTATATTCTTATTAATTATAAAAACATCAGCCAGTTTCTTTTCCATGTCCAGTACAATATGTTTTTCAATGTTTTTCTGGTAGCCTGTAATTTGTATGACCATTTTCAACTCAGCCTCCATCTAGGTAAAAGTTAGGTAAAACTGTTGTGGCTTGCCCCCGTCCCGTGCAGCTGCTCATGGATCCGGAAGAACAAGAACAGACCATAGAGTGGCAAGAGCAGTCTGTAGCTCCGGCACCGGAGTCCGAGACCAAGGAGGACGCAGGGCCAGAGGACGATACTCAATCAGGGCCTTCTGCACCTCCCCAGCAGGAGTTCAGTGACTCCAGTGAAGAAGAGGAGCCTCTGATTGATGCTAGGGCATGCAGGGCAGCTAGCCGGCAAGAGTGGCTCTGCAGGAGGAGGTCTCCTCACCTGTAAACCTGCAGGCTGATGGGCCACGCCCTAAGACTATTTAAGGTTGCAGAAAAGCTGAAACCGTCTCTGGAGACAACACATTTATTTTNTGGAAACAACAGATGTCTTTTACCCGGCTTCTGATTACTCTGTCGGTGATATCAGTTGGACGAAAACTCCAGTCCGGGCTCTCGGCCAATTCCAGCAAGTGAGGCAATTAAGGACTTCATAATCTGTTTGCTTTGTTTTGTATTTGAAATCCCGGCCAAAGTGTTATGTGAGTGGTAACAAGCACTTTGGGAGAAACTCTGAACTTAAATGATCACTAAGCCTTGATTAGTGATAAAACCTTCTTTAGTTTGGACAAGTGTGTGTGTGTGTGTCGTTTCTGGGGGTTTGCTGCGCTGGGTCACAACAAAAACTTGCTCCTCTTCCATAATATGTTTTATACCAGGGGTGTCAAACTCACAGCCCGCAGGCCGGATGCGTCACATGCTGGCCACGCCCACCCGTTTTAGCAAAGGGGGGGAAAGTTGCGATACGTCACGTGACGTGTTGTCACAAGTTTGACACCCGTTTTAGACAATAGTTGCTCCATAGAGGTACTGTAGATCTCTCTTTTGATACTATTAACTATTAACTTCTGGGTTTCTTTTATCTCTCTTAGAAGGAGCTTCATGATCTTTGATCACTAGTATGCTTAATTTTTCTTTGTTTTTGTCTCTGTTCATCTTTGTTTTATATTGACACCTAGTGGAAAGAATTTTCATTGCCAAAAGCTAACATAAATAAATCCCCAAATCCTGTATTCGTATTTAATTTAGTATTGTAGTTCTTTTCTCGGTACATATTTACAGTACATTTGTTTTCTTCCCATATGAAAATGCTGCAGAAGGTGATTTCTATGTTCTTGCTGTTTGTCATAATTAAAACACTGCTAATATATAAAGGAGCATACTGTTCTTCTAAAGTAATGCCTTGAAACAATTCGTATGCATATGTGGATTTGCAAATGTACATATGTGCATCTGTATTAAGCAATGGTTTGCTCAAATGAAGTTTATTAGTTTGACAAAATAAAATAAAATAACAGAATTGGAAGGAACATTTGAAGTGTTCTAGTCCAACCCGCTGCTCAAGCAGGAAACCCTATACCATTTTGGACAAATGATTGTCCAATCTCTACTTAAAAACCTCCAGTGATGGGCTACCCGCAACCTCTGGAGTTAATCTCCCACTGATTTATTGTTCTTATTGTCAGGAATTTTCTCATTAGTTCTAAGTTGGATCTCTCCTTGATAAGTTTCCATCTTTTACTTTTTATCCTGTCTTCAGGTGTGTTAGAGAATATGTTGACCCCACTTCTTTGTGAGAGTCCCTTACATAAGATTGCTATCATGTCACCCCTAATCCTTCTTTTCACTAGACTAGACAAACCCAATTTCTGCAGCCGTTCTTCATGTTTTAGCCTCCAGCCCCCTAATCATCTTTGTTGCTCTTTTCGGTACATTTTCTATAGCCCCAACCTCTTTTTTATAATGTGGTGACCAATGCAGTATTCTAAGTGTGGTCTTACCAAAGCGGTATAAAGCAGTACTAACATTTCATGTGATCTTGATTCTATGCCTCTGTTTATGCAGGCTAAATTGGCTTTTTTGGCAACTGCACTAATTTTTTTTATTTTTCAAAATTCTTATCTTTTAAAACTAGGCACAGCCAGGAAGTCTGTGGAATAAACAAAACAACCAAGGTTTGCTTATTTGTCTATGCAATTCAAGTAATACCAATTACTAAAACTTACTAATTTTTAAAATTTAAAATTAAACTTCTCAAATCACCTTGGCCGTCTGACAACACCAAAACAAAATTTATGTGTTATCAGTAGGGTTTCCCCCCCCCCCTAAATTCTATTTAGCAATAGCAATAGCACTTAGACTTATATACCGCTTCATAGTACTTTACAGCCCTCTCTAAGCGGTTTACAGAGTTAGCATATTGCCCCCAACAATCTGGGTCCTCATTTTACCCACCTCAGAAGGATGGAAGGCTGAGTCAACCTTGAGCCGGTGAGATTTGAACCGCCGAACTGCAGCTAGCAGTCAGCTGAAGTAGCCTGCAGTGCTGCACTCTAACCACTGCGCCACCTCAGCTCTATATTTCAACAGTGCATGTTGCAAAGAAAAGTATTTTCCTAAATTTGGTATATATTTAAACAAATAATTGCCCCCTCCCCACTCCATTTACTAAGGAAGCCAGAATTTTCTGGATCTAGGATTCCAGAGACATATATTGTCCAAGCAGCTATAAGATTTGAATGGTTAACAGATTGCATTCATCATCATTGTGCAGTCTTCATAGCTACGTTCGCAGGTACCAATGTTTCAGACCAGGCAAACAAGGGTATTTAATTCCAACCAGTATTTTATTTCATAACACATGAAGAAGCGCAAATTGCAAACATGCAATTTTGCTCCACCCCTTCAACACCATTTTATATCTTTAAGTTAGAGAAGCTTATTATTCTGAGGAGGCACACCTTACAAAAGAATGAGTTCAACACAACTGGGTTATAAAGATGACATTTGGAAGCAAGCAGAGAAACAAGCAGCTGGTGGTAGCATGACAATATAGCCCAAAGGGCTATTAAATCTCTATTACTGGTATGTCCTATAAATATCAGATGCCTTTTATTATCACTTTCCCTAAAATAAGGACATAAGGATAAGATATAAAGGTTGAAAGAAACTAAACCTAAATTTTATTCAACATTTATAATCTATCCCAACGGTTCCAAATATAGAAAAATGAAAAATGGGAAAAAGCATATGGACAAAATGCCCCTATTTGGCCCTTGTAGTACACAAAAGAACATTTTTTTAAAAAACATGAAACTATACAGTATACATTTCTCCTCCCTATGTCAGTTCGATTGCTCCTTTCTATTTGTGCCAAGATGCCTTTATTTTGCTGCAGCTGAAAGTCAACTGGATACTCTGCAGAGGAAAGGCCATTTCTTCAATTGAACCAATCTTTAGCATTAGTTCTAATAGTTTTTAAATCTTTCTTCTTATCCTGTTACTACAGTATAATCAGTGAAGCAATTGTCTTGTTAACTCAGAATGTTGGTTTGACACCCCAAAGAAAACTGCTTTTTAAAAGCTGTTGGTTTTTCCAAGCTTCCCCATTTCCATTTATCCGTTCTCATTCCACCATTTCATTAATTTGTCATTTGAAGTAAAAAAAACCTTCACACTCAGCAATTAAGTAGCCGAATTAACCTACAAGTCCATTTAGAGGCTGGAGTGAAAGCTTTCCTCCTTTTATGTTTTAGGATGTTTGTTTGTTTGTGTATGTGTGTGTATTACCGTGTTTCCCCCAAAATAAGACCCTGTCTTATATTTTTTTGAACCCTGAAATAAGCGCTTGGCCTTATTGCCATGCATTCAAAAGCCCGATTGGGCTTATTATCAGGGGATGTCTTATTTTGGGGGAAACAGGGTATTATCCCAAAGCAATTCACTGCAGAATGAGGGTCTCTTCATTGAAGGTTATTGGTCACCATACTGGTCATTGTGGATTGGTAGATAAATGTTTTCAACTTCCTGAGTGAGCTGACAGTGACCCAGTTTTTATACCTAAGGAAAGATTAAAACCTGGCTCTGCTCTATTCAAGTCGAGTTTTTTTAACTCTCTCTCCAAGATATATATTTTAATATATCTCTTTAAGACGATCCACCCAGAGAAAGGAAAATGACCGGCCATTGTTTGCCTGATACGGAAAGGTGGAAGGGCGCAAGAGGAATTGTCCAATGGGAGGACATGATAACCTATAGTCCAGATTGAATACTTTGCAATTTGTTGACAAAGTATCTGAGTCTGGACAGAATTTTCTTAAACCACTGAACAGTCAAACCAGCAGAAGCACAAGATAGGAGCAGCTTAAATAATAATGTAGCATATGCCCTTCATCTACAGTGTTTTAATTCTTTTTGACAAGCCAATTTTAAATTACGTAAATACATTGTTATAAGGAGTACAAATTTAAGGACAACTAAAAGCAAACACAGCTATATATCACAGCAGGTTTAAAAATCTGACAAAAAAGAATACAGTTAGTCCTCAACTTAGAACTATTCCTTTAGCAACCATCTGAAGTTACAACTGTACTGAAAAAAAGTGGTTTATGGCTGATCCTTACATTACAAGCATTAGTTTCCCCAGTCATATGGCTGTAATTTGGGCGCTGGAGAGCCGGCATTTATTTATCACAGTTGCAGGATCCCAGGTTTATGTGATCAGCACTTGCAACAGTCAGCTTCTGGTAAGCAAAGTCAGTGGGGGAAGCTGGATACATTTAACAATTGCTGCAAAAAAGATCATAAAATTGGGTAATTTTATGACCACATCACTTAGCAACAGAAGCTCCAGTCCCAATTATGATCATAAATCGAGGGCTACCTGTATTGTATTGTACAGTGCTGTTCATTCTCAGAATCCATATTCTTGAGGCTGGAGCACAAAAAATATTTTATCTAAAAATAATTCTAATCTTTGGCAAATTTTATAAACCAATTGTTTTAGCAGCTGTTGCTTTAAAAATCCCATGACTTCTTAAACATGAACAAATGATTGACCTTTCATGAACTATTCAGACATTCCCCATACTAAACCTATGTGTACATGTTCAGTTCATATTATATACACGTATATCAAACTTTTTATATTTACTGTAATTTGTCTAACAGCATGTAAATTATGCAGCAGATTGGTTCAGCTGAATACTCTGCCATCTTAGCATCTTGAAACCTAGATTAATTCCTGAATTATACATTTTAGGTCGTAGTTAGTCCTCTAGCTATTCACTTTATCCCCATGAGAATTGTCTACAATTTCATTTTCATTTTCAGGTTTCCCTTTAGGCATTTTCTGTAAATTAAATCTTTAAAACGGTCTACTTCAGACTGGTGGGAAAGTATAGCTCTCCAAATGGTAAGAAATCATTGTACTTCCCGAACATCTGGATAACTACACATTATCTGTCCCAATCTAACTTTTATATCTTTCTTATCATATAGAAGTATTCTAATCTAACTTCTTCAGCAGCATACGTCATTGTATCTGATCCCTTTTGGAATTCTTCATTAAATAGCAATCAGAATAAAATACGGGAAAGAAAATCAGCCCTTTTGTCATGTTCCTCATTTCTGAGTTGGCTTTTACCCTACAATCAATAGCAGTGAGTTACTTAAGTTGGAAAGAAAGAACATCATAAATTATGAAGAATATGTTGAAGAGTCCCATGCAAACATCAATATGTGATATAAGGCAAATTTCCTCAGGAAGTCCCAGCGTTTGTAGTTTTATTTCCTATTCTCATGGTGTAAGGTATGTGTTCACTTGAATACAATTCACATCTTACTACTGAACCTTTTAGCCCTGTCAGTCCAAAGCCCATTCAAAAAATCTTGCTACTACTACATACCATTGTAGTAAATCTTGCTACAACTGCAGACCAGTTTCAGAGTCCTCATTCAAGAACTATATCTGAAGTCAGTTTTACAGTAACAAAATAATCACAATAAAGAGGGACAGAAAGACGTTAAGGCTTTGACCAACCTAACTTGGCATCCACTTGATGTGCTGGGAACACAACTTGTAGAATTTCCCAGTCAACCATGCTGGCTAGAAGTTCTAGGAATTGCAGTCCCAGGACCTCTGGAGGACACCAGATTGGCATTGTGAGGAGCAATGATACAGAGCACTTGTGGGCAATCTCAAATCCTCTCCTTGGCTGGAGAAGAATTATGAAGAGCTGGTCTATTCGCCAGTTCATTCCTCTGCGGTTGTCAGTTCTGGTTTTTTTTTTTTTTTGCAAAGCCATCTTCAGTTTGTCATTTCTTCCCCGGAAATCCCCACTTCCCTGCCTTCTATGTTATCTAAAACTTCCATGTGGCAAGTCTGAGTATTAGTTGCTGTAGTCACGACTTTCTAGAATGATGTTTAGAATATGCTTTAGTTGGGTAAGACGTGCCTTCAGGGAGGTTTCAGAAAAAATGGTCAACTTGTGGGTCAAGTCAAGGGGCAAGACAGATATAAGCCACCAACACCAAACTGGTCCATCTGGCGATGCCTAGTGAGAAGATAACAGAAAAGACATCAATTCATTTTGCAGAATAAATAAATCAGGAGCTATTAGAGCTACTTGAGTGGAACAATCTTGATGACATCAACATTCATCGTGGAAGTGTGACAGGAAAATTTCTTCATCGTCTGAAGACTTAATTCTTGTCACTATCTACTCAGCACGTGATCAAATCTTTTCAATACAATAAAAATCATTTTTTTTAAACTCCTACAAGAAAGACTAAGGAGTAGGAGCAGAACAATGACCCAAATGTTACACTGATAGATGTTATGTGACAGCATATATTTAATGATACAATGTAAATTAAGTGCCAAAGCAACCACCGTACTGGTGCATTTATATCAGCTGCATTTGTAAACCATGCTTAATCGAGTTAGTTAAAAATCCAGTGTCTGAATGCACAACATGATAAGTTTTGTTTTTGTTTTGTTTTAACAAACTGGTTGAGCAAATCTGTTTGCCTGATTTGTGGCTTAATCCATTTTGTGAACCCAGAAAATGGATTCTGTCTTTGATCTTTCATTCTGATCATAGAAATATGTCACGTGTGGGAGTGCCTCATTTTCCCTCATTATCATGAGACAGATCACTATAATCTTAAGATCAAGATCTCATTTAAGGCCACTGGAGCTGTTAGGATGATCCGGCCCCAAAAGCTATTGAATCCAGTTGGTGATATATGCAGCTGAAAAGGTTATTTTTGCCTGCACATCGTGCATCTGCAAGATAATCACCTATTAAGTTGCTTTGGGTGTACGAGACCCTCTGGCACCTTGTCTCAAAGCTTGATTACAGGATTCTGAAGCTCATTGTGATTCTTTTACTGGATTTTTTTTTTAAAAAATCACATATTTGAGGTACTCTTGATGACACCACAGATGCAGAATTAGTATGGGGCTGCTTGATAGCTTCTTTTCTGGATGCATTTCAATTCATGACACAGGACATGAACAGACTTGCTGGAATGATTTGGTGTAAAGGTTAAGGTGCTGGACCGGAAACCAGAATGCCACAAATTCTAGTCCTCCCTTAGGCATGGTAGCTGGTAACTCTGGGACAGTCATTCTCTCTCAACCCAAACATTCCACAAGGTTGTTATAGGGAAAACAGCAGGGAACATTATCTATTCTGCTGTGAGTTGCACAAAATAAAGATATATCCACCATTTGTCCTTGAATCCTTGCTCAAATTGTCTTGTAGTTTATACTCAGGAATTATTAGATCATTATAAATGTCTGCCAGGAGGAGAAGGCAGCAATGATTAGACTATTTGTATCCTTTGGCAATTACCAATTATAGGTTAATCTGTAATGTGACTGAGAAAATGAGCATCCCTAAAAAAGCAGATTAATGCTGACTTATTAGCCTCCTAGTTAAGCAGCTTCTTTAGATACTATTGGTTCTTCTTGATCTCCAGATAGGAAACACAAATAGACAAACTAATTCTACTTTAAGGCTTATAAGGTTCCATTAACAGATCCTTGCATGTCTAAAAGTACAAACTTCCTGCCAACACTTTTAACTGCTTAACCATTGAAAACAGTCCTTTCAAAGTTTCTTTCTCTTGACAGTTACTGTAAGTCACTGGGAGCTCCTGCCTCTCTTGTCTGATTGTTTCCTAGCAAGCATCTCTTTGTCTCTTTCCTCAAGGTCCTATACATGTTCCATTATACCCAGGAACTTTCAATACGTTGATCAATTTTAGATTGCCTAGGAAAAGCTGGGAATAAAAAGCACTGCTTGACATGGGCTTCCATCGGGTTGATGATCTCAAATGGTGTCCCTTGAAGATGCTTGAGTTGCTCCTAGAAATGGAATTATTACAAAGTGTCTGTCAGTGCTCTATTTTGTCTATTTTCTGTATCTACATGAAATTATCACGAAGTTGAGTCCTCTCTGTGTTTGGTGAGATCTAAATCTATTTCTATAAAGCTGAAGATACTGACCATCAAATAATGTTTGAAAATGCTCAGTGTAAAAGGTCACAGTTTCAGAGAGGTGGAAGACAGTTCCATTCAGAAGTGGTCTGAATGGAATCATATTCTAAATGAGAATATACTGTACGTGGGAATGCTGAATCCAAACTCTTTCTCTGTTTTCCTAAAATGAAGTCATGATCAAAAGTATCTTTTATCAGCTTGATACATCAATTCCATCATTTCCTAGAAGAAAATGACTATGCAACTACGGTACACATTGTAATAGCCTCCAAGTTTGATTATTATAATATTTATTATAGTAGATGGGCTGCCTTTGTGTCCAGTCTGGAAAAAAATTACAAAATTCAAAATATAGGCCATATTAACTTATCCTTGCACATTTCAATGGCTCTCATTCTGAGTGCTGACTTTTGATAGCCTAAATCCAGGTTATCTGAAAGTATACTTTTTTTATGTATTTAGAATCCTCATGGTAAAAGTAATTAGAGGAAATGTGACTATTGTTGCCATAAACAAGAACGCCCAGAATGTTGGAATATTCCAATTATTTGTTAAAACCCTAATTGGCTTGCAAATTTTCTTTAAAGAGATCCTAAATAGCCTTTAACTGATTAGTCTAATTACAGCTTTGTTTTTTTAAATAATTCTGGTTTAATTCGGATTTTGATTTTATGTCTTATTTTAAAGACTGAGACTTCGGAAAACAATAATACAGCCTTGGTTAAGGTATAATGAATTGAAATAATCAAGTGTTGGGGATACCATAGATGCTTTAGAAAGAATATTTTTAGGAGGTGAAACGGCAAGTAATTAGGAATGAAAAGTAGATAAGACTTGATTTTTACAGTCAGGAAATCAAATACATGTACTTGAGGAAAATGTATTTCTAGACAGGAATAGATACATGACTTGCCATTACTTTCTTCTAGAACAGTGATGGAGAACCTATGGCACTCATGCCACAGGTGGCACGCGGAGCCATATCTGAGGGCACGCGAGGCGTTGCCCTATGTCAGCTCCAGTGCGCATGCGTGCTCTGGCCAGC
Organism: Thermophis baileyi; assembly: GCA_003457575.1. Classification (NCBI taxonomy): domain Eukaryota; kingdom Metazoa; phylum Chordata; class Lepidosauria; order Squamata; family Dipsadidae; genus Thermophis; species Thermophis baileyi. The sequence goes on along the minus strand of QLTV01001320.1, from coordinate 124,269 downwards.
TGATTTTCGGCCTTCTTTTCGGCCATTTTCGCTCTCCCCAGGCTTCAGGAAAGCCTCCTGAAGCCTGGGGATGGCGAAAACGGCTCAACGGGCCAACCGGAAGTTCACTTGTGTGCTCACCCCCAGCCTCTTTTTCACTGTCAGAAGTCTTCAGGAACTTCTTCGGCTTTGGACAGTTGCAGCCAGGCCTCGCACACCTCGGCCCATTTCTTCTGCAGCAAGGCTTTCCTGAAGGCCTCTTCAGCCAATAACAGAGCTCCAGATCGATCCGGAGCTCTGTTATCGGCTAGAGAGGCCTTCATGAAAGGCCTTTAGGAAAGTCCTCTGCAGCTGATAACAGAGCTCCAGATCGATCCAGAGCTCTTTTATCGGCTACAGAGGCCTTCAGGAAAGCCTTGCTGCAGAAGAAATGGGCCGAGGTGTGCGAGGCCTGGTTGCAACTATCTGAAGGTAAGTAGTAGGGCAGCTCCACTTCCGTTTCATTTCCGAACTTCTGATTGGCCCGTGGGGCCATTTTTCGCCATCCCCAGGCTTCAGGAGGTTTTCCTGAACCCTGGGGAGAGCGAAAAACAGCCCAACGGGCCTACAGGAAGTCCGGAGGCTTCAGTGAGGCCTGTACGCATGTGCGGGGGGGGGGCAGCGGGAGTTGTGTGCATGCATGGGGGTTGTGCACATGTGCAGGGAGGGCATTACATTATGGGTGTGGGCACACGCGCGCATGTTATTGCGCACGCGTGCACCCTTTTGGCACCCGAGCCAAATAAGGTTCGCCATCACTGTTCTAGAATGTTTTTCAGCTTCTCATTCCAGTTACAGCCCTGGAATTTTACAGAGTGACACAGTTTGAAGGAAGGAGAGGTCATCTCGCCAGTGGTGAAATCTAAAAATTTTCCCTACCGGTTCTGTGGGCGTGGCTTGGTGGGCGTGGCTTGGTGGGCATGGCTTGGTGGTCATGTGACCGGGTGGGCTTGGCCAACTTGTAAAATGTGGCACAATTGCTGAAAAACTTGGAGAAAGACGATTAATGAATCTGTATTTATTTTAGTTGAATTTCATTGGGATATAATATGGACAGAGGATTGGTCATGCTTTCTTTCTTTCTTTCTTTCTTTCTTTCTTTCTTTCTTTCTTTCTTTCTTTCTTTCTTTCTTTCTTTCTCTTTCTTTCTTTCCTCTTTCTCTCTCTCCCTTCCTTCCTTCCTTCCTTTTTCTTTCTTTCTTTCTTTCTCTTTTTCTCTTTTTCTTTGTTTCTCTTTTTTTCTTGTCTCTGTCTCTGTCTCTGTCTCTGTCTCTGTCTCTTTTTCTTTTCTCTCTCTCTCTCTCTCTCTCTCTCTCTCTCTCTCTCTCTTTCTCTCGGCAGCGGGAGAAGGAAGAAAGTGCTCTGGGAGGGAGGGCGGCCCGGCCCAGCCCGGCAGCGGCGCGTCCCCTGTCATGGGCTGGATGGGGGAGCGGGACCCGAGGCAGAGGGGAAGGCAAGTGGGTGGCAGTCGGCCAAAGGCCCCACGGAAGCCAAGCGCTCCAGGCCCAAAAGGCAAGTGAGCCTCGCCATGTCCTTCCGAAGCAGCTCCTCAGACAAGCGCAGCGGGTCTTCCTCCACCCCCCACCACCAGCGTCAACCTTACCTTCTAGATCCTCCGCCCGGCGTATTTGGTAAGCCTGCCTCATCTACTCCCTTTCCCGCGGGCCGCAGCCCTGCCATGCTTGGTGGAGCTGCTGCTGCTGCTCTGGGGCTGAGAGCGGCAGCGCCGGCGGTCCGGGATGGCAAGCGGATGTCCCGGGGCTGCTGCACATGTGGTGCGCATGTACAGCCCCGGGACATCCGCTTGCCGTCCTTGACCGCCACCACCACGGCCGTCCCTCTTAGCCCCATAGCAGCAGCAGGCAGCCCTTGGTGGAGCTGCTGCTGCTGCTCTGGGGCTGAGAGCGGCGGTGGCAGTCTGAGATGGCAAGCGGATGTCCCGGTACTGCTGCACATGCTTACCGCATGTGCAGCCCTGGGACATCCGCTTGCCTTCCCGGACCGCCGCCGCCACTCTCAGCCCCAGAGCAGCAGCAGCTGCGTCTCCACCAAAGGCCGCCCACCCACCCACTTGCCGGGCTGGGTGTGGGGGACTGCCAGGAAGGCTGCTAGCTCCCTTCCCCGTGGCCAGACGGCCCCGACATGCTTGCCTGCCTTCCACGCGGCCTTCCGCTTGCCTGCCTTCACAAGCTGGCCACGGGGACACCGAGAAGGCCGTGTGGAAGGCAGACAAGCATGTCGGGGCTGCAGGCCGCGGGGAATGGAGTAGGGAAGGCAGGCTGGGATGGTGGGAGGGGGGCAGGGGCAGCTAGGTAGGCCGCGTCTTCACAGGCTTACCTGGCAGGCAGATCAAGGGCGCAGCGCTTCAGGCAGGCAAGCTGCAGAGCAGTGACTGGGCGGGCAGGGCGAGCGAGCGAGCGGCGACCGGGGGACCAGTTCGGGGGCATGGCCAGCCAGCCGTCACTACCGGTTCGGCGAACCAGGCCACATGTCCGCTAACGGTTCTTCTGGACTGGTCCAAACTGGTAGCATTTCACCCCTGCATCTCGCCTAAAACCATTTCTCCATGTAAAGCATGTCTCATAGATGCTCATCTAGCCTCGCTAAAGACTTCTGATGAAGAAGCACTCAAACTTTCATATGGCAGTCAGGAAGTCCCTCCTAATACCTAGCTTGATACCTAGCCTACAACTGTCTTGTAGTTTAATGTTGTTCTGGTCCTGTCCCCTGTAGTGAATATGTCTCCCCCTCAAGGACAAGCCAGGAGCAATACTGCTTATCTTTTTTCAAAGTCAGCTAAGTGCTGCCATTTTCATCAAGGAACCCTTCCCAGACAATGCAAGGTTACTTGGGTGATGACTGAAGTAAGAAGTTTTCGCCATGGCACTTCTGTGTAAGATACTGGATAAAACATGGCTGAGGTTAATTTTGTTATTCTTTTTAGGCCAAACTCAGGACTGTTCTCCAGTTGTTCAGGCATTTTGCTCCATAGTATAAGTTGCTTTAATTTAACCTTATGGCTCTATAGATGTTGCCAGTTTTATGGCTATCCATTCTGTGTGCCTCATTTCTTTTTATGGGTTATTAATATAATATTCTTAAGTGTATGCCATTCTAAGAATTTTATAGCAATGGCAATTCCTTAAATTATTCATGCAACTAATAAATGATATGGTGTAATATTAATACAGCCTACTAATATCTTAAATTAATATTGCTAATGTAATAGTAACTTAATACTGAAATATTTAGAATAGTCACCAAAATTGTACAAAGTAGGATGTCCTTTCTAGTCTTTAAAACAGAGCCCAAACTTCCTATTTTAAAAAGCCCTAAAGACGTGATCTTTCTTTTAGAGCTGTTAAAGTCTCACTTATTACTTGAGGAGAAAGGTTTGCAGATTCCAGCAACTGAAGATCATAATTCCTATAATTAATTTATTTAGACAAAAAAGTGAGATTAATAGGTTATTTAATTCTAAACTAAATTTACTTTGCCACTGAACTTTGTTTATTACTACACTCCTTGAGAACTATGATTTTCAGGTACTAAATTCTCTTAAGGCCATCTAACTGCTTGTAGAAAGAAAAACATACAGTATATGGATAGCTATGATAATGCAATATCTCTAATATTATTTACTTGGGAAGGCAGCATTTCTAAGACTGTATCATGAATCGTTTGAGCCTTATGGTAATTTAATACTATGGACTGCATTTAAAGGGCATTACCTGGTCAAATAGCTAAAAATACATTTTTAAAAAATTGTATGAATGTACAAACTGCACAATTTTAAACTGCTAACTTATTTTGTTAAAGCTGCTGCAAGTTCTTATCTGCCTTTGGCTGATCTTGAAAAAATATGTAATGATAGACCTGCATAGTATTTGGATGGGATACTACTGGAAATCCCAGGGCAATAGGCAAATCTAAGAAATCAACAACACATCCCAGAAGGTAATAGAAAATGACTTCCATTCCTGCCAGGAAAACTTCATGGATTCCATGGGTCCATATAATCATCGGACATTGAGTTTGATTCCAGGGGGTTGTTGTTTTAACTCATTCAACTTATACTGTACAGAAGGCAGATTAATACATTTACATATATGAACCTAGATCTGAGATTCAAGGCAATTTAGTTCCTGTAAAATAATTTAAAGATGGCTTTTATCATCATCATCTTTTAATGACCCCATAATCCCTTGTGGGGTGGAGTCTGGGCAACTGAATGGAGCTGAGTGTTTACTGGCCGGATGCCCTTCCTGTCGCCAATGCGGAGTTATATTCAGCAGATATATTCTCATCGTGCCCAAAGAGAGAAATATCTGCCTCCATGCCAGCACAGGATAATTAACACATTATTGCAACCCTCCAAAGACTGGCATTCTTCTACATTCTCCTCCAAATTAGAATGTAATCTGCGTAATTTTATTGTTATACTATATGACAGTCATATATCCCTTTTATCAGATCTCATTCCCCTGCAGATTATTTTATATTGCTGGTGAGAACACGTCTCAATACCTGTATGTCTTCCTCTTTTTCCGGAAGTGGTCCATGATGCATCACAAGCTGTCTGAAAGTCCTGCCCCCATGTTCATAAAATCTCTGGGTTAGCTCATAGGTACAATCATGCAAATTCTGGAGCTCAGTCTGTTCTTCTCCTTCCATCTAGATCACAAGGTCAGAAATTGAAAACAAGCAAAGTGAAGCACATTGAAAGTAAAAATAAAAGAATCTGAAAAACAGCTGAGATCAAAAGAGAGTGTGAGAGAGAAAATGTAACTACTAAGTAGAACTCAAATGTGGTTGCCATATAGTGGGGATATGTAAAATATTGCATGCTTGAAAACCCTGGTTTTGAGTGGTCTATGCCAAAACTGAAACATGTGCTTGGATGTTTTGCTCCACACACAGAATGAAATGTGCTATTCTGTGCAGAATTGGTTTGGGGTGGGAGATAAGAGAAGGAAATGCTCTTGAGGAAACTCCTCAGCCTAGTGGGAAAGGAAGGTGCTAGGACAATAGGGACAAGTCAAATGCTTTCTTCCCTACTACTGAAGTTGCAAAATTGCAAAAAGGAAAGGTACAAGTCCTTTTCATTGGCAATAGTGACAGCTGATCAGAAGGATGGGATAGAAGGCAGATTGAAAGAGCCGAGGTGGCGCAGTGGTTAGAGTGCAGTACTGCAGGCTACTTCAGCTGACTGCCAGCTGCAGTTCGGCAGTTCAAATCTCACCGGCTCAAGGTTGACTTCCATCCTTCCGAGGTGGGTAAAATGAGGACCCAGATTGTTGGGGGCAATATGCTGACTCTGTGAACCACTTAGAGAGGGCTGTAAAGCACTGTAAAGCGGTGTATAAGTCTAAGTGCTATTGCTATTGCTATTATGGGGCAGGCAGGCTGGTGCACAGGCCATTAGGAGGAGCAAGAGGAGGAGATAGGAAGATGCATTTCAGTTACCAAGGCTTCTTTAAAGAAAAGAGAGTCTTCTTAAGGCAGACATGTACTCATTTGAGAGCTGCCAGAAGAACAGTCTCGCTTACTAAAAGAAGCAAGGTGAATAGAAGCTATGCATTAGTACATTATCAAAGAATGGCAAGTGACTATTTTAACCAATGAATCAAATAATTAATGCTGTGTTTGGGTGGGATGCAGTGATTATCCTGGCTTCGCTGCAATGTTCTAAGAACAGAGAACACGTTTAAAAAGTGATTTTCCTTTTAACAGTGAACAGCTGTTGACCCATAAATTGAAAGCGCAGACCCATAAATCAATATGATAGGTTTTTCTACTTGTTTTATACATTTATTGTACCAAACTATCAATGAAAAAAAACGGCAGAGGGCCAAATTGAATATTCTATCTCCAAATCGTTACCATCTGCCCTATAAGATTCAACAGAGTAAGCATGGTTCAAGTAATTATTTTGTAGCTTCAGCTTGTTAAATTTGTTCATTTTAATATCTGTTTACTTATTACCACCTTGAATGCCATCTTTTGGTGGAAAAGTGAAATATAAACTCAATAAATCATGAACACCTGTAAATTACACGTAGTCCTCAACTTGCAACAGTTCATTTAGTGACCATTTGAAGTTACAACAGCACTGAAAAAAGTGACTTATGACCGTTTTTCACACTTACAACCGTTGCAGCATCCCCATGGTCACATGATCAAAATTCAGATGCTTGGCAACTGACTCACATTTATGATGGTTGCAGTGTCCCAGGGTCATGTGATCACCTTTTGCTACCTTCCTACAAGCTAAGTCAATAGGGAAGCCAGGTTCACTTAACAACCGTGTGTTTAACTTAAGAACTGCAGTGATTCACTTAACAGCTGTGGAAAGAAAGATCTCAAATGGGGCAAAACTCATTTAACAACTGTCTTGGTGAGCAACAAAAAAAATTGGGGCTCAATTGTGGTCATAAGTCAAGTACTACCTATATCAAGAGACACCCAGTGCATATCATTCATTTTGTTTTAGCCAGATCTTTAGGACTTTACTCTTCACATAAGGACTACTCACCTTCTCGTCTTCCAAGTATTCAACATCTGCAGTGTTGTAGCCATCTCTGTGCCCTCGTCTCAAAACTCGAAACCTCCTCTTGCCTATAGTGTCCACCAATGATCGTCCATCAGGAAAAAATGCTATTTTTTGAATCTCCAGTATGCAGCCATAGTCAGCAAAGCTGAAAAGAGACAAGGCTATTAATACAGGATAGAAGGAAGATTCATATTTACAGTTCTTCTTTTTCCAGTTCTGGTGTGCTATGTAACCTGTGGGAAATGAAGCAAACAAAATGTTAAAAAGTTATGATATTTATGTAGTTACTTATCAAGCACATCTAAATTATATTAAAATAAGCAAAATATCTTTACAATCCCCAAGGCATGTCACAACTTTTGAGCACCCCTAAGGTTTGGAAATTGAAAGTTGAAAAATTTGACACATCCTATATGGGATGCTACTATGCAAATGCTTTGAATTGAATGGCTTGGGATAGGAGGATCCAGACTCAAAAAGAATACAATTTAAATGTAATTAAATTAAAATCCAATCACTATCAAATACTGGAATAACTTTCTAATACAGATTGCCTTTCATTTGTACCCATTGGACTCTGGCAATTCACACACAAGAAAAACTTCCTTCTACCTTTTAGGTTTACATTTACTGCATATCCAGCAAATGTATATAAAGAACACGCTTTTAATGTATTTCTGAGACTCCTGCACAGTCCCAAATAATGACATTTTCAACCAGATGCACATGTTCCCTCCTTTTACACTGCAAACACAAAAACACTACAAAAAGTCACCCTGCACGAGCAACAGACTGCATTCAATATGCAGATGTTAGAGACAGACCCGGCATAGTGAACAATATCGAGGGAAAGACCAGGTGACCATCGCTATTCTACCTACCATAGATAAGCACTGTGCAGACTAACATGCAAAGAACTATCAGTAAAAAAAACATATCAATATCCATTCATCTATTTGTTTATTTAGATTCTGATTATGTTCCTCCTAATCATTGGTATCTGTCAATGATACCAATGCAACTTCATTTTTATGGAGCTCAGTGGAGATTTCTTCTTCACTTCTCTAAAACCTAAGTTTTATAGGAGAGGAGGAAGAGGAAGAGAGCATTCAGTTACAATTCAGAAGTTGACATTCTGCCTCAAAATACCAAGCAGAACCCATGTATAGAATTTCACATACAAAAGTTAAATTTATTCTTTTTAGTATGGTTCCAATCTGTTGATTCAATCAACCCAAAATTGTGGGATTCAACCTCTGTTGTAGACCCAAGTTTTAAAAAGTCGCAGCCTCGGTCTTCCGCGTCACTTACTTTTTTCCATTTTCATACATGCACATGCCAAACATCTTTGTGCCAGTCTCCTGACATCTTCGCATCATGAGTCGATAGCGAGGTTCAAACACATGAAGAGGACATACAAGACCTGGAAATGACATGGTGCACACAAAGATGGGGATATTCTTGTTTAGGCTGTAAAAGAAAAAGGGGGGAAAGACCATGATCAACAAAAGGACTACTAGGAACTTGAAAAATCAACAGGAGGATTTTCAGAGTAAAATATACCACTGGATAACTTTTATGCATGCATACAAGGACATGCAGATGAACCCTCCGTGCCTGCTCAAAAAGATAAAAATGCATGTGGACTATTGAACCTACCAGGAAGCCAGATATTTATTAGATTTACATGATCATTTTCCTCCATGAACTCTAAAGAACTGCCAAAACCCACTATCTAGTTCATCTGTCCCTTCCAGCATTGCTAGGGACATTCATCAACACTGGGACCTTACACCAGAGGTCTTCAAACTTGGCAACTTTAAGACTTGTGGACTTCAACTCCCAGAATTCTCCAGCTGGCTGGAGAATTCTGGGAGTTGAAGTCCACAAGTCTTAAAGTTGCCAAGTTTGAGGATCCCTGCCTTACACTGATAGAAAGAGAGCTGCACTTCTCTGAATATGTTTATTCAACCTTGCTGGTATTCCTGGAATAAGGCATAGGGAGACATTGCCATTAGAGCCTTCATATTGGATTACAGAAGACACAGAGAGAAAAAAGCTTGAAGACATGATGATGTGAGAGGCATTCAATATGGAGCAAGGGTGGCCAAGGAATAAATAAATAAATAACTCAGGGTCACCATGAACAGATTGTTGGGTTATCTAAAGCTTACCTTGTCTAGGTGTATGCTTGAATACACAGAGAGAGAGACAAAAACAAACACACACCGGTTTGTTTGTTTTTAAATGCTGGAAAATGCTAAAAAGTGCTGGGGGAGATAATTATTTGTGATTAATAATTGAAATAAACAGCAATGAAGGGCACTGAAGTTAGGGAAACCAGCTCATCTTGCTAACATGGGCCCTGAAGCGATCTTCCTAACTGTAATAAGCTTACTTCTAAGAAGAACTGGATAAAACTGTCAAATATACTTTCCAAATCCTTTAAAATAGGTTTTCTGCTTCTGGGATTGTACACACAGAATATGCAGCCAAAAGGTCCATATTTACTTTGAAAGTTCTACCATTTCAGCTTGGTGGACCAGTTTCCTTTCTGCCAGTTGTGAAGGGAAGACGGTAGTCATCAACTCTTCAAGCAGAATGGTAGTATTGTATTTTCCAGCTTTCAGATACTGGAAGGAACCAAACATTCATAATTATATCACCTTGATATATTTTACACATATTTACAGATTATATTTTAGTCCCACAAAGTACATCTTTTGTAGAATGGAAGATTGAAAGCATTCAGCAGAAGACATTCCGTTCTCGGAATTCCTCTTCTGGGCCTAGCCAGTTTTTAAGAGCAGAGATTTTTCAAAATCCAGTTCTGAATTGCATAGATCTGAAATCCCCTTTCAACAGTGTATTTTTCCAAAGAATAAAACTTTGGCTCAGGTGACCCGCTGATGGCATTTGCAAATATTTTCTGAAAATCTCACCTTAGCACCTGTCAATATTTAATAGTCACTATCTGATGCCTAATGCAAAATTGGTATTGTATTAATTATAGCTAATACCTGGCAATAATTAATAAATCTATTTGATTTAGCACTTTTTTTACTTTTATTTGCATTTCTATGCCGCCCAAATCCCAAGGAACTCTGGATGGCTTACAGCAAATATAAAAAACTTATTAAAATATAGAAAGCTTATTAAAAAGATACATAATAAAAAACATTTAAACAATTAAAAAACCCATACACACCTTTTCATGGCCGGATCTCGCCAAATTGCAGAAGCGAGATCAATGGCCCCAAGCCTGCCGGAACAGCCAGGTCTTCACCGCTTTCCGGAAGGCCAACAGGGTGGGGGTAGTCCGGATCTTAGGAGGTAACTGGTTCCAGAGGGCCGGGGCAGCCACAGAGAAGGCCCTCCCCCGTGGGCCCGCCAGCCGGCACTGTTTAGCTGACGGGACCCGGAGGAGCCCAACTCTGTGGGATCTTACCAGTCGCTGGGAGCTATGTGGTAGAAGGCGGTCTCGAAGATAACCTGAGCCATGTAGGGCTTTAAAGGTAATAACCAACACCTTGAATTGTGCCCGGAGACCAATAGGGAGCCAGTGCAGCTCGCGGAGAATTGGTGTAATATGGGTGTACCTAGGTGCACCCATGACAGCTCGCGCAGCCGCATTCTGGACACTTGGTAAGGAGCCAAGTGTCTATCTAGACTATCTCATAAAAATATTTTTATGAGATAGTCTAAACTACTATGGCTCACTCTTATGACTTACTGTATCCAAAATCATTCTCAGTGCTGAAGCTAAATTATTTTGTTTGTTAAATTTGTTTGCTGCCCATCTCACTGCCAGGTGACTCTGGGTGGCTTAAAACATCAAGATAAAACCATAAATATATATACAAATGTATAAAATCACAATAAAATTGTAATAAAAATAGAAATTGTTGTAATATTTGTACCTGCCAGGAGAAATGCTTTCACACACATCAGAAACATAGAAACTCTATCTTAATCAAGGCCACTTTTACTACAAAAAAAAAATCCATTTAATAGTGAAAGTCAAGGCTAAAGAACATGCCAGCCTGCAAATCCAAAATCTGCAAATACTGCCTAATTTAATATTCTTCAGATGCATTGGAATGACAGAACTGGTTTACCATCTCCTTTTTCTTGTCTACATAAAGAAAAGCACCCAGCAGTTGAAAGCAAACAAGAGGAAAATTGTCCCTCTTACCTCTTGCAGGCTTTGCTTGCAAAGTGGGCAGTTGGGTCGGTGGTCTAAGCAACGCTCCATACACTCTTTGCAGAAGGTGTGGCCACATGGTGTGGTGACAGGTTCATACAACATACTGCGGAGAAAAAGACCATCTCTTGTTGGACACAGACACGTTCATCGTTAGCGAGCCACTTAAGTATGGGATGGATGGCCTGTTTATTAGGTGGTTGGAAAGAATTCAAGAGATGCTTGTCAACCAATGTTCTGCCTCAAATTGAAGTAAGGTATCAATGGGATGCCACAGAGTTTGGCTGTGGGCCCAGTACTCTTGCACATTTTCATTAATGACCTGGATGGAAAAAATGCTTATTACTTTTACAGACTATACAAATCAGGGTGGGAATGTCAATACCTAACAAGACAGCAGTACATTTCTGAACAATCTTAAGAGGTTAGAGAAATGAATGGAAAATGGCAGCATAGCATTTAACAGAGGCAAAGGTTGAGTTTTTCACTTAGATCTCAAATGCATAGGTGTAACATGGGTTATTACCTAGCTTGGTAATGATACTTGCAAAAAATGATGACTATAAGCTAAATATGAATTAGTTCTTTGACAGAGGGGTAAAAAAGGTAAATGCAGAAAGCTTCGGTTCAAAATGACAGAAGATCCCTGCTTTGATCAGACTCCATTTCAAAGACAGTCTCCAATTCCTGGCACCTGATTTAAGATAAAATGGAAACAGTTCAGGGAAGAGCAATAAGGAAGATCCGGCAAGTAGCAACTAAGTTCTAGGAAAAGAAACTGAGGAACCTGAACACGTTTAGTTTGAAAGAAAATTATGACCAGAGGAAAATATTATCATATGTCTCAGCAACCTTCAGAAGAATGATTTGTATTCTACTATCCCAGAGAACAGAAGATGGAATAATTAGATAAATGGCAGGAAGAAAGATTCTGGTTGAATACTATGTTAAGAGTAAAACCAATAGCAAGATAATGGACCCCTTTTTGCAGGAAGTCATAAATGCTTTTTATTTTGAGCAAAGGCTGGATAGTGATAGATGCTTTTTATTTGGATTTCTGAATATTCATGAGATTGACTTAATAGTATAAATCAGGTGTTTCTTAGCCTTTTCAGGCCATAGAGCCTGTTAGTTAAAATTATTGTTATTATTCCTGGAATCCCATATCCAGAGGCAAAGTTCTAGCAATAAAGTGACTGCATTCAAATGAACTTTGTTCTTGGTCTCTCATGGAATCCCATCAAGTTATTGCCGAACCCAAGGATTTTCCAGAAGAGAGTTTAAAAACCCCAGTCCATATAGTCTATTCCAATTGCATCATAATTCAGTAATATCAAGAGAAATATGCTGCGTTCTTGGGAAACATATGATTGTATAACATAATAATCAGTTCACAGGATCAGAAGAAAAATTTTGCAATGGTGGACAGTTTTGTAAACAGCCACCAGCAAGTTCCTGTGTTAACTTGAGATAAATGCCCTCTACCTGGTTCACAACAGAGAAGTTGCCAAGAAATTGAAAAAGTCTCCACCACAATGTAAAGTAAAATAAATCAGCTCTAAAGTGAAAAGGGTTGAGTGCTCAAATTCTTGTAAGTCTAAATCTTTTCTTTCAATACATCCTGTTAAAGACTTTGTGAATCTTTCTTGAAGATTTACTTTTAACTGAATCAGCTGCCAAGACTCTTAACACTAAGATTCCTAAGACACCTGACGATTACTGGCAGTCCTTGGGTTATAACTACTTGTTCAACAACCATTCAAAGTTATGATGTGCTGAACAAGGGGGACTTACAACCAGTCCACAAAATTGTGGTTGTTGCAGGCCTGGCTCACAATTATGATATTGCAGTAAGCCGTGGTCACGTGATTGCAATTTCCAATGCTAACATTAAAATACTACAATACTTATATGAAGAAAAACATTGTTCTACAATTTCTCTATTTTTTTTCAATACCAGCCCCCAAATTGCTCCACTCCAATTCCATCACACTGGACCATTGTATGATACAGCCAGTGTTTCTATTTTCCACATAAAAAATATATTGTGCAAAAGAGATTGGAATCTATTAAGGTTAACTGCCAAAGAGCCCTCCTTTCTTACTTTCTTTGAAATATCCATCTTCAAATGAAACAAATTTCAGCTCATTACAAAGTAGTACCACTCTGCAAAAAGTATTACACTGGCACACTGAATTGGATAACAATTTCAGGGGTCAAAGATGTCCTCTATTAAGTTCTGCCTGGACTTATTTTTCAGGCACTCTGTCCCTTTATTGTATTGAATACTGTCATGACATTCTAATCCAGTTTTAATTTTTGTTCATAGCCTTTCCACAGTAAATGTTCAGGCACTGAGGTCTGCATCTCCGTTTAAATATCTTCCAGTCCCCCCTCTGCATTTCAGACCAGGAAACATTTCTTTGCCTGTGTCTCAAGGTTTTTCTCATTTACAACTGAGGAGAGGATTTAAATGGCAAGAACTACATCAAACCAGAGGTGAGGGGTTTTGCAAAATTTTTCATTTTGTTTTCTAGCAAACATTCATGATATGAGATCCCCAAACTTCATGGTTGGGCTAGTCTTATATAAAGCATGACACAATGCTTAACTTTTTAGATTGTTAAAATTATTATTTTAAATTCTAATGCTAAGCTGTACTTCTAACAAAAACTTCGGTGTGTAATCATCACTCTTTTCCCCCTCTTTTTTAACAGTCAAAAAACATTTTCTGATATCATACCATGCAGTAGTGTACCACTTCATGTTTCACATGAGGAGTGTCTCACTGCTGACTGGTGAAAACCTGAGCATGCTTTTTTGCACATCATTAGCAAGCAGTCCTATAATATACACCGGATTTTAGTACATGTAAGAATATACAGATTATGGATATAGGACTTTTCTATTCACAAAAAATATATAATTTTGAACAGTACTTTAAATAGAATAGATGTATTTAAAATACCAAGAGGAAGTGCAAATATGTTTCAAAACCTTTTCTTTACTCTTAAACAAATAAGGAGGAAGTTTATCCCCATGGCTTTTTCAGAAGTCCATTGACTAGAACACTGGTGTCAAACTCGCGCCGTCACATTGCTGTCATGTGACATATCGTGATGTTTTTTTCCTTCGTGGAGCTGGGGTGGACGTGGCCCGTGCGTGACACATCCGGCCCGCGGGCTGCCAGTTTGACACCCCTGGGCTAGAACCATAAGACACCTCGTGCTCAATTTGCATAGCACTTCAAAACCCTTTTCCCAGCAGCTCTTAACAGAATGGCAGAGCTGGAAAAGACCTTGGAGGTCTTCTAGTCCAACCCCCTGCTCAGGCAGGAAACCCTATTCCACTTCAGACAAATGGTTGTCCAACCTCTTCTTAAAAACCTCCAGTGTTGGAGCATCCACAACTTCTGGAGGCAAGTTTCTCCACTGATTAATTGTTGTAACTGTCAAGAAATTTCTCCTTAGTTCTAGGTTGCTTCTCTCCTTGATTATTCCTAGGCTGTTAATTAACTGACCGTATACAAAGGGAACATTCCAAGTCTGATGTAGTCAGGAAGCCCATGAAGTCTGGACAATAGTCTTTCGTCAATGTTGTATCTGGTGATCTAGTTCCTGAAGTCTCTGGTGAGGCCTCCTCTTCCTCCAAATCTGGTTCACAAAAGGAAAGAGCAAAAGTCAGATTATGAATATTACACACCAACCACCTTTTCACTGAACCCCACTTTGGTCATTTTTATCACTTTTGTTTTATTGGGGGTAAGAGATCTGGGTAGACCAAGTCACATACTTGCAAGAAGCTATTTTGTGGGGTTCCCCTTCCCCTTAAGACCAAGGGTCTATTATGGTGTCATGCCAAGTGGCAATTGGTTTCACATGAACACTGGCCACTTATATCTATTTGGGGCTCTATTCCTGCAGCCCAGACATGTTACTTTAAGTATATAATCCCTTTCAGAGATTAAAGAAAGAAGAGTCTTTCAGCCACTGCCTTCATCTTTTACATGCACTCCTGTCTCCCAGTAAAATCCAAAAAATTTTCCAATTAGACTGTAAATCAAAACTGGAAATAATTGTCCAGCAACAAAAGAAATCGAGCCATTAAAAACCCTATTCGGGATACCACTTGTGCAGGTTCAGATGGATATTATTATATTTATCTGCAGCTGGGCCCCAAAACCACTAGAAAGATCCAGTATATACAGAAGCAGGACTCTTCTGTAAATCATGCTGGACTGAGTGTGATGTAGCTAATTTTAACATTAACCTGGGCTGCCCTTCTCTACCCTATCCTTTGATCAGCATTAAAACAGTGCAATCTAATCAGGCCCCTATTAATATACAACAGGCATGATTCCTTGGGGCTTCTTGTGATGGAATTCGGTCTTGAGAACAGTACATGATTCTAGGGTTTGGGGAGCATGCTCAAAGTACTTGCTTAAGATTATCCTGCTTTTTGGGGGTGGGAGACAGTAATCAAATGACAGAGCAAGATTTTCAAGCACAGGGCCAAAATAATTGATCATAATTAGGGCATCAATTATTTCTCCTAGGCAGAGACAAGAAGCTTATTTTAAAAAAAAACATGGACTTGTAAACATTTATTGATATACTACCTTCTTTATTTGCAGAAAGATTTGATCTGAACTTCTTCCTCATCCATTGAGACATGGGAAGTGCTGCCTGGCTATGATCAGGCATAGTTTCTTCCAGCCAATTTTCTTTTTGTGTCTTCATATCCTATTTAATAAAGGGAAGTAAGATGTTAAACACCAAACCAAGGGTCACAAGTATAAATAGGAAAACAAAAAGACAACACTACATACAGTACTCCCAAGCTTTATTTTACTTATGCACAGATATTATTTCTTGATACAGTTACATAGTATGATACCTTCTCTAGATACTGTTTTCTACTTCCAAAGAAGCATGATCATACCTAAGAAGGGAATGGTATAAAGCTTGTATCAAATTTCTTACACTAGAAATTCTGAGATATCTACGGGTCCACATATTCTACCCAAACATAAAGTAGCTTTAATCACTCCACAAGATCAATGGAGTCATAAAGAATACACGACAGAAACATCTGTCAATTGGACAATTTGGGCCTGATGTGCTAGCTAAACATGAAGTTCCTAAACTTCCTAAAGTTTAGTTTTATTCACAACTGAAAAATTGTACAAAACTAAATAAGGGTAACTTGCATGTCATTTGGATTAAGGAGTTGCAGTATATGTTTTATCAAACCACCAACGGTTAAAGCTTTAATAATTTAGAATGTAGGCTTGCAGGTTTTGAGCCTTCTCTACATTATAATCATTTTGATTTAAAATTCAGAGGATTGTAAATTGTGGTCTGAGAAATAAGGGCAAAATATATGAATGTGATATTGAATGATAGCCTGAAAACCTGGAACCTATCAAAATATGAAGAACTAGGATCTGATGCTGTTGCATATTTGAATGTTCTAATATCCATTAACTTTATTTTTAAACTGTGTTGTTCCTTTGTTATTGTTGTATTGTTTTTCCTACACTTTAATTATTTCCTGATTTACCTTGGCTTTGCTTTTTGTACTATAATGCATGATGGTACTTAATGTTTATTTTTAATTCTTGTATTTTTATTATTATAGATTAAAAGCAGATATTGTTTAAAAGTAAAAGTGTTAATGCAACTCTGTGAAAGGTAAGATAGGCTTCCCCAATCCCTACAAATGTTAGCTGGTTCTTTTGTTTACAGATGAATGTACAAGAACTTCTTTAAGTGAGAAAACTAGAGGTGAGTGGACAGTCTTGATGTGGTTGGACACATGAAAGGGTCCACGTGGAAATCCCTTCACCAATGTCCCACATACATATTTTTGTATATATTTTTACATATTTTTGTTACACTATCTCTAAATTTGGAACTGGTAAGGCATCATCCCATATGACTTACCGGTAGGGTTTCGCCTTCAAAACTCCCAAGAAAAGTCAACTGTTCCCTTGAATTACAATCTTCCAAGTTCTGACTGCCATTGTTCTTCAACCCCATAACAGTACCAGGAGTAGGGGAGGCATCATTCGTGAGAATCTGCAACAGAAAGATTTTACATCAGTTCATTTTGAAAGAGAACACAGTCCCAAAGGTGGTTTTTCAAGAGGCAAATGGACTTGCTGGTTTTTCTTTAAAGACGTTTCGCTTCTCATCCAAGAAGCTTCTTCAGCTCTTAGAAGCTTCTTGGATGAGAAGTGAATCATCTTCAAAGAAAAACCAGCCAGTCCAGTTGGCTCTTGAAAAACCACCTTTGGGACAACTATGACCTGGATGACCGAGACTCTCCATAGACAGAAACTTCACAGTAGAATCTGACTTCTGAGAAGCCTGTAAGGCTCATGTCTCTCGGTTAAATATGGAGCTAGTCAGATACAGGCTTCACTTTCTTCATGCTATACTTGACAAGACATCATGTCAGTATGATTTAAAAAAAAAAACCTCTTTGCCAAGTCAGTATTCCTCAATCTTAGGAACATTAAAATATGTGAACTTCAGAATTCCTAGCCAGTCATCTTAAAGTTGTTCAGACCGAGACACTGCATTACATAGAGAAATGATTTCTCATAACTCTTACCAGAGGTGGGTTCCTCCTTGTTCGGACCGGTTCGCCCGAACCGGTAGCGACCCGCTGGTGACGTCACGATGACATCAGGGATCCAGTTTGGTCGGTGCCGGTCCGTGGATGCCGCCATCTTTTTTTTATTTTTTTTTATTTTTTTGAATTATTTCTTCTTCTTCTGTGCATGTACAGAAGCCGAGTTTCCAACACTGCGCATGCGTCACCATCTTATTTTTGGCTTTTGGGGGGGGGGGTATTTTTTTTTGCACTGCGCATGTGCACGCGCACAAAGCGTGCGCGCGCCCACGCGGCACGGGAGGAAGCGAACCGGCAGCGAGGTAAGTTAGAACCCACCCCTGACTCTTACCAATACAGAAGCAACCTGCCTAACAATATATTTATTAGGGGTGAGCAAAGACCTATATTCTAAGGCCAAAATGTGATTCAGACCACAGTGAACACGCCCCATACCTATTAGGAATGTTGTAAACCTTTGCCCAGCATCACACAAAAATGACAAACTGTGTGCAACTATAGACACATTATATTTTGCCATTTAAATCTTAATTTCTGTGTAGCTTAACAATTCTGTATCCTTAACAATTATCAAAAGAAACAAATACTTTTCTAAAAAAAACCAGAGTGATACCCAATTGGAGAAGTATGAGTAGATACAACTTCATCAATTCCAAAAGTAAACTGCTACATCTTCCTATGCAAACCAATTAAGCTTCCAACATTTAATCTCAAGGTGTTTAGTCATAATAGTGCACTTACCTTTTCTATTTCATATTCAGCAGCATGAAAACTGGAATCCAGTGTAAGGCAATGTTGAAATTGCAGCAGGGCCTCTGGTTGGTTCCCTAAGTCCAAGAGCACTTTCCCTTTTCTAAAAAAGCCCTGAAAAGAAACACGAAACACAGTTCAGTTGCCTTCCTGAACTGTCACAACATTCTGCAGCAGCTGCAGATTGCTTTGAATAATGCCAATGGCCGCAGGTTTAGTCAATCAATCAATCAATCAATCAATCAAGTATACAGTCCTCAGGGTACCAGGGGTGTCAAACTGGCGGCCTGCGGGCCGGATGCATCATGCGCAGGCCATGCCCACCCCGGCTCCACAAAGACAAAAAATGTCACGATACATCACGTGATGTCACGTGACGCGATCGAGTTTGACACTCATGGTGTAGACTCTTGATGAGCAGGCAAGCTGCTACTTAAATCCTCCTCCCATTATCGGCAGAACCAAAGAATCACCCAGCTATATTCCTTCTAGCTTAACTTGCCATTTATCAACAGGGCAACAGTGAAAGATGTTGCTGGAGCAATGAAATGGCAATTAGGATAGGGATCATTCTCCCCATCAACTTCCACAATCCCTGTGAGAAAAAGCAACAAAAATAAGAGCAGGAAAACAGTGGTGTCACTTAGAAAATCTGTGGCACAAACGGTAAAGTCTCTCTTTCCCACCAGCATTTCTGAGAATGGATGCTATATGGAGTTAATGCACCCTCAGGTGCAAAAGAAGTATATCAGAAGTGTAGACTCTTAATTCATCTAGCTCAGAACTGTCTATACCAAGGAATGTGTAATGTCCAATGTGTTGGTTTATATATGTGTATATCCAGGGGTGAAATGCTCCCGGTTCGCTCGTACCTGTCGGTCGCCGTAGAGCCGGTCGCCAAGGTAGCGCGAGGCACCGCCCACCCACCCGGACGCCGCCATTTGGGTTCTTTTACCCTCTGCGCATGCGCAAAGCGTTCTGTGCATTCGCAGAGGGTAAAAGAATCCAAATGGCGGCGTCCGGGCGGGTGGGCGGCGCCTCGTGCTACCTTGGCGACCGGCACTACGGCGACTGACAGGTAAGAGCGAACCGGGAGCATTTCACCCCTGTGTATATCGATATATAAACAAACATACACACTCACATACCAGAGAGAGTTTCACTGAATATCTTTATTTTGGATTACACAGATACTAAGAATGCTGGTTAGGTATAATATTAGAATAGAACTGGGGAGACCCAAGAAAATATTCATGAATGTGAGTATGACTCAAAGGAAACTTTATTTTTAGTCTCAATAAGTGGCAGCACCTGATCAATCTACTCTGAGCACAGAACTTGGGATCTTAAAACAAAAAACCTACTGTAAAACAGGATGAAGGGGAAGAGCATATTTATGAGGGAAGTATGAAATAGCTTCAATTAGTGCAACAATACAACTTCCCCACTTCTTTAATATGAAGAAAATAAAGGGCTAAAACAAAAGAAAACTATCTGAAAATGCAAATAAAATTGGCCTTCCTCAAAAGAAAAATATTCCACACATATTACCATAAACCTGTTCATACCAAAAATGTAGCAAAATGACAATCAATGCTCTTGCTTTGTCACCCTCATAGGCTGAAGAGCTTTTTCAACAGAGCCTAAAAGAACAAGTCTGGCAAGTGTTAAAGTATAATCCTTATTTCCAAAATTGTGATCAAATACAAATCATTTCAAAAAAAAATCAGTGCTTTGTTGTAAAAAAAAATGGTTAGCAACTGTCATATTTGTGCATGTACCGGCAGGAGAGGTCAAAGAAATTATCTGGGAATACAGAAATATCAAAAGACAGAAAAGAAGTTTTAAGAAAGTAAGAGTACATATGAGACCAAGTTTGAACATACATCCAACTGAAGAATGTTAAGTGCTCCAAAATAGCATTTTCAAATTACTAATCATGATGATGCCAAACTAGCAAAACATTAATCATAGCTCTACAATGCAAGCTCTCCCTTTTAAACCTGCATCCCTCCACACAAAATATGCAAGGGGAGGAGTTTGGTTTATTAAAAATATACAATCATAGACCAAACATACAGAAGTTAAAAAAACAGAGTTACATAGCATCCAATAAAAACATATTCATACTTGCACTAATTATACCTGGGGAAGCAATCAGGTCTACAAACCTGAAAACGGTCATAGCAATGGTACAAAGTTTGACTACAATTCTAGAGATATCTTAATCATTTAATAGATAGCACACAGTCACCATTGGAGGTTGGTCTGAATAGTTTGTAATTAAGATGAAAGATTATCTCTAATGCTAAACATGGTAAATAAGATATTTCAGAAGTATGTGCACTATTACCTCAGTTTCAGTCTATCTAAATACACAAATGGTCTTGGTAAGGAATACTATTATATTTACCCACAAGTGTCATTGTGGGGAGAGCATCCATACATGCCAAAGTAAAAGGCCCTCCTGTGAGATGGAATTAATTAATGATATAGATATTGGGGAACTGTAAAAGGGGACTGTCAGCAGAGATGAGAAGTGTTGGTTCGGTCTCTATGTAAATCAAGATTTAAAATTCTCTGCTTGAGCTCTCCAGGCTACACTGAAGCCTACCATAGATACAGACTGAGGGATAAGCCACAATAAATCAGTCATCCAGTATTTGTTTCTTCAAAGTAGACTGGTATCTGTCAGAACAGGTTGGGCTAGACATTTGCTTCTCCAATCATGATGTCACCATACAGATTTTATCACTTGTTCCTCCCCGTAGACATATAGAGTGGGAATTTTCTGGACAGCTCACTAGCACTTTTAGAATATTATGCTGATTGGATGTGCAAACTCCAATCACCAATTCTTTCACATTTATCCAAATAGTATTCCAAATAGTAAAGAACCTCTATTGTCTAATTTTTGTGGATAAATTTATTGTCAGGGAGCATAATATGGATAAGCGTAGGAAAATTTTTACAAGGCAATCTTGTAAAATTCACTAAGACCTCCCTGGTTTTCCGCTATCTAAGTTCAAACATTCAATATTTCCCAGAAATTCTCAAGACTGCAAATTTAGCCTACAGTTGGGCATTGATTGAAACATTGGTAAATTCCTCTTTGACTACAAGAGAAAGTTCAGCTGAAGTTTGTGAACCTTCCAGAAGTAATTCAAGTTTTTCTTCCTGTGGATTTTAGCAGCAGAATGTTTTTTAATCATTCTGTTAGAGCATATGAGTCAACATTGGCTTGTACAGAACCGGGGAAAGCCTACCTTGCATTTAAATAAGCAACTATATGAAAGAATATGCTCACTTTCTATACTATTATTGCAACTAAGTTCAAATGTAGCCTTTTCCAGAAGAGCTATTTCATCTCACCACTTAAAAGTTGGGAAGAACATATGCTTGTTCTGGATCACAACACCCAGCTTTACACTCGACTCACTTCACATTCTTCTGGCTTCTGCTTGCATAGAATCTCCAAATCCTCAAGAGCCCCTTCATACTCCTGTAAAGCCACATAAAGCTCTGATCTGCACACCCTTAATGTAAGATCATCTGGAGCTGTAGGAGGAAGCAGAACATTTCACTGTTGAAATAAGAAATAATAAAAACAAACATTGTACAGTTATACACAGCAAGGCAGTGGTCACCAACCGGTGGTCCGTGGACCACTGGTGGTCCGCGAGAAAATTTTGGTGGTCCGCAGAGAAATCTTTGCATTTCTCTCGAGGAGCCCGGCTGAAGTTTCCCGTGCCGCTTGCGCTTCAGCGCTTTGACTCCCAGGGACAGGATGGGGTCCTTCAGGCAGTTAGCTTGGCCACCTGTTAGCGGAGAGAAGCGCCCGGGGTCAACCCCAGCTTTGCTGTCCATTGCAGCTAGAAATCTCAAATACGGCCGAGAATGAACGTTTCTCTTGTAGCCAGCCCGGACACTAAATCGGCCCCCTGCAAACTCTCGTCTCTCGAGGAGCGCTCGATGAAGCGGCGCAGGAAACTTTGGCCGGGCTCCTCGAGAGACGAGAGCGTCTGCAATGGACAGCAAAGCTATGGTTGACTCCGGCTGCTTCTCTCTGCTGTAGTGCTTCCCGAACGCAGTTTACCGCTCCGAGCGCCAAGCAGCAGGAGACGAGGGCTGCCTTTGCGCCACCAGCTGGCACAAATATACCGCAGTGAAGGCGGAATGCTGATGCCGTGCAAATGCAAGTAGCGCTTCACTCCCGCACCTTCCAGCCATTGCCACCACCGCTTGGGCCCGCTTGGGAGGCCCCCCCCCCCCGCAGCAACAGCACCATTACCTCATTCCTGCCGGCGAGGGCTGCACTCCTTTTTGCACGTTGCACCACCTGCAAAGTTGCACATTGCACATGCCACCCCCTATGGTGGAGATTTCCAGCCCCACCATGGGCCGGTCCCAAATTCCAGAGCTGTAGTAGTCACAGGACTGGCCCTTTGGTCATCCCGGAGCAGGTCCTCCACCAGGCCGGTGCACCTGGGTGGAGGAGCTGCTCTGGGACGACCAAAGGACCAGTCCTGTGACTACTACAGCTCTGGAATATGGGACTGACTTTCCCACCAACATCAGCAAGCCACAGTCAGTCTGCCCGTCTTCGTTTTCCTTCACTCAGATTGACCAAGCTTCTTGAGAGAAGGAACACCAAAGAGGTTTCCAGGCTGTATGCCTGGACCAGGCACTTTCTCTCGGGCCTCCCACCTGGAGGACTCACAGAAGCAGACAGGTAGGCCCAAAAAGCGGCTGAGCCTCCCTCCCCCCCTCAGTGGTCCGTGGGATTTAAAATTATGAATTTGGTGGTCCCTGAGGTCCAAAAGGTTGGAGACCCCTGCACCAAGGCACTATAAGAAAATCTGCAAGAAAGGGACTTATTGACTAGAATTCAGCTGTGTTCATTTCCAATAAATTTAGCCAGATTTTTTTTTAAAAAAATAATCCCTAATTCTACTTTATTGACAAGAAGGATGGCCTCAAGTATTATCCATCAGTTAAAAGGGCAGATCAAATCATCCGAAGGTAGCTTATTCTGATTCTGTCAAAAAACTATTCTCTGCTTAAGGAAAAGATCTATTGTTTTTTAGTTGAAAATATACAATGGTACTGTATCATTTGAGGATGGGGGATGATAGGAGTGAATGGTAAGAGAGAACTCGCTTCATCTACTGACTAGATTTCCAGAATTAAAAAGTAGTTCAATGGCAGAAAGCCCCTATCAAAGAAATTTTCAATACAGAGATGTTAAGAGAATGAGAAATAAAGTACAAGAGAGACAATTCAGTCTGTTAGCTGTCACCTGTTATGGATCACATACTCTAGTAGTATTTTTTTTTCTTTTTACGACCCTGTACAGGTAATCCTTGACTTAAGACCACAACAGAGTCCAAAATTTCTTGATTTTTTTTCCTATCTAGCAACGTATAATGGATGTTAAGATACACCCATTGGTGAGGAAAAGTGGAAAATCGCAGCTGATTTTAGCAAATTTTTATCATCATCACCTTAAACAAGAATTTGGCAGACAAGATAAACAGTTTAAATAACAATTTAATAGATTATTTAATAAAGATAAAATCTTTATCTTATATTATCACTTTCTATGTTTTCAATTAAAAGAATTGAAAAAGGCCTATGTGTCAATTAATACAAAATGAGCAGGACTTACTCAAGATTAAAGTTTATAGATATTTATAAATGGTAATAGGTAAAGTCTGGTTTTAGAATGTTTTGGCACCCCATACCACACTATCCCAGAATTTGGGTAATACAATGTTATAAACATTCTTCATCTCCAAAAAACTTTTCATGGATCAGTTAAAGTTTAAAAAAAAGTGATTTTTTTAATGCCAAATACAAGATTAATTTGATAGCACATTTTCCTCTCATCTGCTTTGGTGTTTATAAAGAAAAGTACAGTATAAATGGTAAAAAGCTGAAATGCCGAAGTATTGTTTAATATTGCTCAATCTATCAGCTCCTTGACAGTCCATGTTATAAATGCACCTGGATTAAATTCAAGGGCCACTAGATTTGAGTTCTATCCCTATTAATTGAAGGAATCCTCCAACTGAAGTTAAAAAAAAAACTCAGGGTAGATGAAAATATTCCAGTATAAGCTTACTTGTTGATTGAAACACCTGTACTGACACTTGTGTCTGACTCATTGCAAAACAAGAGCTAGCATTTTATAACAGCACTATATATGAGAGGGGTGTGTCAGCTTCCACGCACAGTCAGGAAAGTCTGAATCAGTAAAGGAGGCCTGATTCCTAATTACTCATTCCTAAATCCTGAGGTTTAAGTAGCATCAGCTTACCAGTTCCAAAGCTGATTTTAATGTAAGTTTTAAGATTAAAGATGAAATGATATTATTTCCCCTAGGTAATAACAGAAGATCATCTTTTCTCCCCTAACAAGGACACTATGTGTTTAAAAAAAGTATGTTAAAAGAAATTTGGTATATCTATCATCATCATAACATCACCATAATAGGAAAGCAGCATCTGTTGAATGTCTGCCTCTTCTGTAAATGGTAAAGAAATAAAGACTCCATGAAACCTGTAGCATACAAGAACAATAACCATTTCAACGTTGAAAATGGTGCTCTGAAGGGTTAAGATTCCTTCATAATTTGGGAAAGGTCACAACTGCTCATAGTTGTTACTTCAGAAATACTTTCAAACCGTCAAATTACAGAAATTATACCAAAATATTATAAAGATTTGCTCTATTTTATTCTTGCCCTCCATGAACAGTTGAAGATGGTCCCATGGCCTCCAAGGAGATCAGCAAGTTACATAACTCAATTTTTAAAGGCCCCTAAGGAATAACTCCAAAAACAACAGTCCTATCGTCATACACACTTTAGATTTACGTTTAATTTTCTGATGTGACCATTACCATATGCAGCATTTGGTTTCACCTCTGTGGACAAAATCTGCAACAGAAACGAACTACAAGCAGTAAGCTTTTTTTTTTTTTAACTTAAAAGAGAAGGAAATCACAAGATCTACCAGCAAGGCACAAATGGGATATACTGTACACCCAAACATTTATATGACCATAAAATCACCAGCCTTTTAAGGAAGAGGAAACCCATAGCTGAAGTTAGTGAAAAGGGCTACCAAGAATTGTCCCTCCTGCTTACACAATGCAGCCAGCGAGATGGTGGCAAGTTGCATAACGAGGGAGCACCTGGCGGTCAGTCCCGCGCATATCACCCAGCCTCCCTTCCCCTTCGCCCCCGTCGTTCAACCTCGCAACACTTTCTAAAAAAGCATCTCTGGATAGCACGCAAACCTTACCCAAGCCGATTCCCTTCTGAAGCGTCCTCAGCGCTTCCTGGAAGTCCCTGTTGCTCACCAGCTCCCGCAGGTCCCTTTTCAACCGGGCCACCTTGGCGGCCGTATCCAAGCCCTTTTCTAGCAAGTTCCCGAGTAGGACGTTCGAGCTCGGCGTCCGCGAGCCCAGGAGGCCGAGTTTCTCCCCGCAGAGGCAGCACTCGGAAGGCAAGGTTTCGCCCAGGCATCTCCTGCAGAAGGAATGGCCGCAGGAGACAGTCACCGGGTCCCAGAGAACCATACGACACGAGGGACAGAGAAAAAGCTCCATGCTTCTGCTGTGTCAGAGGGGAAGGGGACGGGAACCGCGGGCTAGACGAGAAGTCAAGAGGGCACCGGGCAAAGGTCGACGGCTTCCTAAGAGCAGCAAAGAAAAGCGGCCGAAAGAGCCAGTGAGACACTTTGGCAAAGCTTGAACTTTATTCCCACCCCCCCCCCTTTTTTTTTCCCTTCCCCCTATCCAACCAGCAAAGACGGAGCAAATCGCCGGCTCTTCAAGTCACAAACTTCCCTTGCAGTTCCCGATGCCCCCTTGGAGGAATTCTTCAATTTCCAAAGGAAAAGAGCTGCTTTCTCTCTCCAGGCACTGGAGCATTCCAGCCCCCAAAAGCAAACTCGCCGGTTCCTGCCAACTTCGCGCGCAGCAACCAGGGCTGCTTTTCCATGCAACGACCACTAAATCGACCGCTTCATCTTTTTTTAAGACCCCGGCGCCCTCTCCGCCTGAGCATCTAAGCGCTCGCTGGTTTCCTCCAAGGCTTAACTCTTGCAACTCAACGACGCTCTTGCGCCAATCAATCAATCAATCATCAATCAATCAATGGGCAGTCGCCGGAGAAGACTTGATCCCCGAGGGTGGTGGGTCCCTTCCTGTCGCCCGAGGCGATCACTCAGCCTGGGCAGGAGACTGCATCCTTTTTCTAGATAGCGACAAGGAGGCGGGGCGGAGGGGGGAAGGTGTCTCGGCGTGGGACGAATAAAAGGAGGAGGAGGGGCCCCGAACCAGTAACTTTTCCGCCTCCGCGCAGTATCGTCTTATTTACGCCGGATCGGTCTTCAGCTACCGGATTGCTCTGATGACCTATATACAGACAAGCACACACGCGTGTAAATTATCCCCACCACCACCACCACCACCCCCAGGCCGAAATATTACATAAAATCGGGAGCAGCCCCGTGTGATGGCGTCGGAGAGCCAGCCGATTGGCTGCCAGCTTCGGCCGGCCCCCACTGCGAAATAGACGTAGCGAAGTGCGTTTCATAACCTCCGAGAGGGATGAAAGTTGGGAGTCGCGAACCGGTCGGTTAAAGAAAAGGGGAGGGGAAGGGGCGCGTCTTGCCTCCTGCTGCGTTCTGCCCTTGACGTCACAAAGAAGTTGCTTTCCTAAAGGAAGAAGTGTAAGCGAGAACGTTCCGCTTCCCGCTGCGTCGTTCTGAAATTAAGGCATCTCGTGATTCTTCCCCGGACATTGCCTTGGTCATATTATTTATTATTCGTTCCTTTGATGGAACGATGACATCCGAGGAATTTACTTGAGTGCAAAACAGAATGCGATCGATATGCAAGGGTGGTGCATAAGAGCACAGCCCTATCCAAAAAGAGCTGTACACTTGTTACCCTCAGGTACTGCCTAGCTATAAACACTATTGTAATTGTGAAGGCTTTCGCTAAGCAACCGGTTCCATTCGGTCAGCTCGGTGGGGGGGGGAACCCCCACCATTTTGCTTCTAGTGTACCTTACAAGAATATTGTTCTCTAGGACAACAATCCTGCATACATTGCATAAAGTGCGAGCAGGGCCAGTGGTGGGCAGCAAACTTGACATTTCCAATCAATGTCTGTGGAGATTCTCAGTCATCCAGGTCATGGTTGTCCCAAAGGTGCTTTTTCAAAAGGCAACTGGACTTTGTTTTCTCCTTGAAGATGTTTCGCTTTTCACCCAAGAAGCTTCTTGGGTGAGAAGCAAAACGTCTTCAAGGAAAAAAACACCTTTGGGATTTCCAACCAATGCACACAGACATATGTGCATGCGCTAAAAGATAGTTTTTTCCTAAAACATTTTTAGCTTGAGATTTAGTTTGCCTTATGGTTTATGCTAGTTTTTGTCAACCTCAGCAACTTTAGGATATGTGGACTTCAACTCTCAAAATTTGCTCAGCCAGAATGATGGGAAGTTAAAAGTCCATGCATCTTGAAGTTGCTGTGGTTGAGAAGCATCGATTTATGCTATGGGCATAAATCAGGGGTCTGCAACCTTAAACACTCAAAGAGCCATTTGGACCCGTTTCCCACAGAAAAGAAATCACCGGGAGCCACAAAACCTGGGTGGGCGTGGCCAACTCGACATCACTCCCTCCCACCCAGTCACATGACCCGCCCCCAGCCACGCTTACCCAGGTTTTGTGGCTCCTGGGCTCTCTCTCTCTCTCTCTCTCTCTCTCTCTCTCTCTCTCTCTCTCTCTCCCCCCCCTCTCTCTCTCTCTCTCTCTCTCTCTCTCTCTCTCTCTCTCTCTCTCTCTCTCTCTCTGTCTCTTCTCTCTCTTCTTCTCTCCTATCTCTCTCTCTCTCTCTCTCTCTCTCTCTCTCTCTCTCTCTCTCTCTTGTGTGTGTGTGTGTTACCACTTGAACCATTTCCAAAAACAGGCGAGGGTTGGTGGTGGTGGTGGTTGTTTTTTGCTGTTGTTCTTTCTTCTTCTTTGGTTGCTTTCATATTTAAATCAAGAGTCATTTCAGGTTCCAAGATAAATGAAGCTCTTTCGTCCCCCTGCTGTGGCTCCCTGTCAGCTGAACCCACCACTGGTTGGCCCTGCCCCTCACCCTCCCCTCCTCGCCTGGCCTGAGAAGGTAAGGGCAACGGCGGGGGATGGAGACTCGCTCCATATTCCACAGTGGGAGCGAAGCGCCCCTGTACTTGCCATATCTCACAGGCGCTTCTTCCGGCCCTTATTGGTACTGCGCACACTTTGGCCGCTCGGGGAGATGCATGACTTGCTCTCCACCCCGAGACACTGGCTTGGCCTGGCTGTGGCCGACGCCGCTGCTGTTGCCACCTCCATAGCCTGCCCGCTGCTCTCACAGCATCTTACGCAGCACAGTTAAATTTAGCATGCTTCACAATGGGGGAGACGGTGTCCCCTCCTCTTCCTGGAGCCCATTACGATGCAGAGCATTGGCCGCAGCTGGGCTGGGCCAGTGTCTCGGGGCGGAGAGCAAGTTGCACATCTCCCCGAGCAACTGAGGTGCGTATAGCACCAACAGGGGCCGGAAGAAGCGCCTGCGAGATATGGCAAGTACAGGGGTGCTTCGCTCCCGCTCTGGAATATGGAGCGAGTCTCCATCCCCCGCCGTTGCCCTTACCTTCTCAAGCCAGGCGAGGAGTGACTGGGAGGGGAGGGTGGGGCCAGCCAGTAGTGGGTTTAGCGGACAGGGAGCCACAGCAGGGGGACAAAAGAGCCGCATGCGGCTCCGGAGCCACAGGTTGCAGACACCCGGCATAAATAAATCAATCCTGGTCAATGAATTGGGACAAGATTGATTTGGGTTGTTTTGAAAACATGGGAAAAGTTAAAGTTATTTATTTATTATTGACTTTTTAACTTTCAGGGATCCACCCAATAACCCAGACCACAGTGTGGTTTAAATAGGCCATCAGAATGTGATCGTGGTTTATTTGCAATCTTTGGAGCCACCATTTAGAAGCTCAATTACTGGTCGTCCTTCCCAAAGCTGCTATTTAGATCAGATATTGGACCATATCTCCCAAATTTCTCTAAATTTGTCTTAGTTTATGTAGGAAGTGATTGAGACTACAGAGTAACCCACCACTTCAAACAATAAAAACAACTTTGGAGTCATGATTATATCGCCAGAGGGAAAAAATATTTGGTAGGGTACAAATATCCAACAAAAATACATCATAAAAATAGTTGAGGGAGCAGAATATTGAAGGAACATAGCAATTTAATTTGGGAGAATGGATCATATGCCCCTGTATTCAGTAGTGAGATAATTAGATCATATGCCCTGAACCAATATTCAGTAATGAGATAAATATTCTACAGATTGACCTCCTTTCTAAACAGCTCCCTTTCATAAAGAGGCTTCTGTGATAAAGAATATAATCCTATCATTCATATTCTTTCGCTTAGCTAAAAACATGACAAAATTGCTAACAAATGTTGACCAACTTTCACAATATCATTATAGCCAGTGGTAATTGCCAAAATATTAGGAAATCATCATAGGTTGGTTACAGCACCTCTGTAGAAGCAACCACAGCAAATCTTAGATTATGAAACCTAGTTTGGAAATCAAGAGTTACCTTGTTGTTTTCCTGCAGAATAATCTTTACCTCACAACCGCTGCTTATCATTTTAATAAGTACAGTAAATTTCCCCCTAATTGGCATTTTACACATTACATTTTAGTTTAAGAGACATTTATGAGATGTAATTTCAAAGAAAATTTGAAGAGCTGGTTGCTATGGCAATATACACACATCTTCCTGCAAATTAGGAACTCAAGATTTTTAAGAATCCCACAAAACCAATCTGTCAGGGTTCCAAATAGCATCTAAAACTGTCAGGCCGAAGCCATATCTTATTAGAGACTTTGGCCTGCCACAATCATTTCATTTATCCAGAGAGGTCAAGTATAAGATAAACAGATGAGCCATACATTACATGTTCCTGTGGTTCTGTCTTTTTCATTGCTTTTATAAGGTAGCATTCTTCATAATAGTATCTAAATTATATGCAGGCAGTCCTTGCTTAGCAACCACAATTGGGGCAGGCAACTCCATTGTTAAGAATCATGGTCAATATTGTGTAACCACGATGGATTTATGACTTGCTGCAATAATTAAGTGAGACCTTATGTGATCATAATTTCCAATTTTACTGCCACCTTCTCCGTTCTGCTTGTTGAATACCAGTTGCAAAGCACACAAATGGCAATTATAGGATCATAGAGACATTGCGCAGGTCATAAATGCAAGGACTGGTTGAAAAGGTAATTTTTCACTGCCATCATAACTTTGAAGAGTTTCTAAACAAGATGGTTGACAAGCGAGGTTTACCTGTAATTCCATCTTCATGGAGATTGATTTGATATGTTTTTCTGCCTACTTTTTGTCGAGCTTTTAAACAGGGAAAAATATGGGTTTCTAATATGAAACAATTCAAGTTAACAGCTGGCTGCTGTATTTCAAAATGGGGGCCAGCTGTCAGGACAGCATTGTGCCATCTAAAATCATCCTGACACTTGATATAAAGAATATAGGTAGGTAAGAATAGGTAAAATTATATATAGTCAGCAGAGAATTAATATTAAAAAAGCATTTGAATTTCAGTTGCAGTCAACATAATAGCATGTCCTATTTCATTCTCACCCAATCCTGAGGATGTCTAAGTCATTATTACTCATATTCTATCAATGTTGAAAAAATGGGAATTGCCAAAACCCCATTATTTCAGCAAATATATGTGTTTCCAATGAAGAAATCCAGGACAAACTCAGGCTGCATTCCCAAGTCATTACAGGCAGGGGTGGGTTCTAACTTACCTCGCTGATGGTTTGCTTCCTCCCACGCCACGTGGCCACGCCTCGTGGCCGCGCGCGTGCAAAAAAATAAAAAAAAATTAAAAAGCCGAAAACAAGATGGCGACACATGCGCAGTGCCGGAAACTTGGTTTCTGCACATGTGCAGAAGAAGAAAAAAATTCAAAAAAAAAATTCCAAAAAAATTCAAAAAAAAGATGGCGGCACCCACGGACCGGCACCGACTGAACCAGATCCATGACGTCATCATGACGTCACCAGCGGGTCGCTACCGGTTCGGGCAAACCGGTCCGAACCGGGAGGAACCCACCTCTGATTACAGGCCACAGTAGTCCTTGCTTGGACTGTTAGGTTCCACTTTACAGTTTGGTAAAATATATCTAATGTGCAAGATTTATTTAAAAATATGTTCTACCTCAGATGAAATAATGATTTTATTGATTAGAATAATTACAGCATTAAAATATAATAGAAGTAATCCTTGTTTAGCAATTGCCTCAGATAGTTGGCAATTACAACAGTGTTACCAAAGTAACTTTGTGACCAATGCCTGCATTTAGGACAGGGGTGTCAAACTCATGTTGTCACAGCGTTGTCACGTGATGTATCGCGACTTTTTCCCCCTTTGCTAAACCAGGCGTGGCCAGTGCATGACGCATCCAGCCTGCGGGCCACAAGTTTGACAGTCCTGATTTAGGACAACAAAAGCCTTCAGTATGAAACTGATTAAGGTCTGCTCAGTTTCCAGCAGCTACCAGTCCCTCATCAAGTAATGAAGATCACAGAGCTGAGCTTGTTAACTTACCCTTAGCTTTTTAGGGAAGAGCAGTCTATGGAAAAAAGCAGCTCAGGAAGAGATAGCTTGTGAGAGGGTAGAAAAGGGTAAAGAAACCAGGTCAGACATAGAAGGCTGTATGAGAGGTCTTTATCTGAATGACACAGAAGCAATTGGCAATTTTCACAGCATCTTTGTCTCTCAGTCATGTGGGTCCATGTGGATCATTTTGCTGGAACCAATTGCAGTCACTAAATGAGGACTACCTGTAGTTTAACCAGTGGCAGGAGCATGATGTTATAGTGCAGATGTGAGACTTGCTGAAAAGAGCTTCTTCAAAGAGCCAGAACAGAGGCTGCAGTGTGCTAGTGGAAGCAGTAGATGGCACACTTCCCTCAGTGTTGTAGACCAGTGTTTCTCAACGTTGGCAACTTTTAAGATTTACAGATCTCAACCTCTGAAATTCCCTAGCCAGCATGCTAGGGAATTCTGGGAATTGAAGTTCACACTCATAAAGTTGCCATGATTGAGAAGTTATAGACTGATTCTCTCATATACATAGAGAAACTCTATCATACCAGAGTACTCCATGCCAGGAACCCCTCCTTTAAAAGGTAAAGGTATCCTCACATCAACCTCTATTGCCAATGACTACATAGATACAACTTTGCAGCTTTCTTGCCTACACTGACAACTGCCTTAATTAAATCATTCTCTTTCTGTAAAGGACAAGAGTTCAGCCACAATCAGTCTTCTATATACATTCTTACTATAGCAGCTTAAGGCTAGTGAAAACACACCTAGGACACAGGCAGGAATCTTTTAAAAGGGCAATGGTGTCAAACGCGATTTCATTGAGTGCCGCATAAGGGTTGTGTTTGACCTCAGGGGGCAAGGGTGGGTGTGGCCAGGATAGGCATGGCCAGCTCGACATCACTCGTGTTGGGGGCACCTGTGGTGGCCTGAGCACTCTGCCAGTGAAAACGGGCTCCTGAGCTCCGTTTTTGGCTGCGGCGGCCTCCTGCAACCCTCTGCCAGTGAAAACGAGGGCCACGTGCGGGCCCTTGCGAGCTCCGTTTTAGCTGGCAGAGGCACCGCGGGCCGGTCCTTCGCTGTTTCCAGGGTGGCCCCGCGGGCCAGATCTAAGCACCCCACGGGCCGGATACGGGCCCCGGGCCTTGAGTTTGACACCCCTGGTTTAGAGGCAGAAAGTGCCTATGGCAGAACAAGCTGCCATGATAGCTGATTGAAAAGTGTGTAAATCAAAATGAGTATCAAACATTGTAGTTGTTGTTTCCCACTGCCAATCTTAGCAACTGCTTGTTCAGACTAGTTGCATTCCGTAAGTTCCCAGTAATTCTCTTCTCACAAGCACATTTGACCAAAATCTGAACTGCCCTCTTTTGATTTCTCTGGCCTGGTTGCCCTCTTCCTTCTGCTTGACTAATACCAGGAAGCCCCTTTCCTGTCTCTTTATCCAACACTCTGTGATTGACATGGCCAACCATAGCCTGATTATAAGGGTTATTTTTACTTGAGGAGATATCTGCCAACCATTGGACGAATTCTCCTCCAAGCTCACATTATCATGGCAGTGCTTTTTTATTTCATCTTGCACCTTGCACAGACACAAAATTGTCTGTGTGTCTATGTGTGTATCTACAGTATGTGGTATCTGTGTGTTGATAAGGTGGACTAGTAGCCTTGATTGTTAAATATGAGGTCAAAATAAGATGAGACAAGTGAAGAATGCTAAGAATAATGCTTCTTATTCAAAAATAGAAAGAAAAAAATAGTATATCATTAGTTCAGTGAGAATGACAAAGTGGTACCATATAGCAAAGAACAGAGAAAAATAATCTTTTCCTGCTGCTATCCTCCACCAACAGGTTTTGGTTGGGTTTGCATACTCTGAAGCAGAATTAGGTAGTTAATGTGAGTTTGCAAATCCCGCCAGTGTGATTACTCTATGACACAATGTACTATATAAATAAATTGAATTAATGGTGTTAACTGTAAAGGATGTATGGAATGGCCTAGAAGGAGAAAGAGCCATTACCAAGGCAATGATGGCATAAGCACAGCTTGAGTCCCTAATTCACACAAGGGAGAAGGAGGAAAACACATCCAAACTTGCAAGATTCTGATAATACAGGTATTCTTCAGCAGTCTTACAACTGCTTGTTCAGCAATGACTTATGATGGTTCTGAATCATGGGGGACTTATGACCAGTCCTTGGAGTTCTGGCCATCACAGCATCCCTACATTCAGATGATCACTAATCATGTTTGGTGACTAGCTGACAATTACAATATTGCAGCAAACTGTAACCATGCTCTATGACTATGTCACTTAATGATAGTAATTCCAGTCCTAATTGCCATTGTAACCTGGCTATAGAGTGGTTCCAATAAAAGTAGTTTCATACTTGGTTTCTTAGTCTGGCCTATCTTACAAGGCTGATTTAACCATGGCTTGATATACTTTTTTTGATCATGGACGTACCATATTGCCATCAATATATTGCTCACACTGGTTATATGAGCTTCCACTGATCTAATTTTAAAGCCATTTAAATGACTGCCACCACATTTTGTAGCACCCAGTCCCCATGTAGCAATAGCAATAGCAATAGCACTTAGACTTATATACCGCTTTACAGTGCTTTACAGCACTCTCTAAGCGGTTCACAGAGTCAGCATATTGCCCCCAACAATCTGGGTCCTCATTTTACCCACCTCGGAAGGATGGAAGGCTGAGTCAACCTTGAGCCGGTGAGATTTGAACCGCTGAACTGCTAAACAGTCAGCTGAAGTAGCCTGCAGTACTGCACTCTAACCACTGCGCCACCTCGGCTCTTGCATGTAAGGTTACCTGTTCATGTAATTGCCAGATTTGATACAGCCAACTGCAATTGCTATTTCAGTTCCTTACTTAAACTTCTCCTCATAAATAATATGATATCACTGCTTCATTCAACACTCAGTTTTTATTTTAAGTAAGTGTAATGTCCTGCCTTGAATACAGTCATCTTCAGAGGTCATGTCCTGCAGATGAACTATTCCTAGAGTAGAGCAGACTGAATATGATAATTAATGGCAGAATATTATTAAATGACAGAAAAACAGAATAACAGATTTGGAAGGGACCTTGGAGGTCTTCTAGTCCACCCCCCCCCCTGCTGAAGCAAGAAACCCTATACTATTTCTGATGGTATATGTCTATTTGGTGGAGGATGAAAAACTAAATATGGAATTGGAATGCAATAACTTGTATGAAGACAAGATTAGTTGGCTAACCTATTACAGTAGTACCTTGAACAAGAGCATAAGGGTGTGTATGTTTCATTATAGGTCCCATTCATTTATTGATCATTCCTAACATGAAGCCTCAGTCAAATGAGCAAAAATGACAAAAATATGAAACAAGCACATCATGTTAAGGTAAACCAAATTAAGACATTTTATTTTGAAGAAAATGAACATAATTTTTGTTTCTCCCCCCCAATGCCCAAATACCCTTCACTAGTTGAACTTCAATTCAGCTGGAAGATGTGGGCTGCCTCAAAGTCATTTCTTTTCCTTTTTCTTCTTATCACCACTGTGAGTCTGTGTGATTAAAAGAAAAGCATCGTTTGGCCTTAAATTGAGGAATCTTTTATCCTTTCAAAATGATAGTCCTGCAGGGAGGGAGGGAGGGAGGGAGGCATGAAAGCAAAACAGGCCTGACCAGAGGTGGGTTCCTACTGGTTCTAACCTGTTCTTTAGAACCGTTAGTAACTCGGTGATGATGTCACGGAGCCGGTTCTGTCGGTGTCTCCGTGGGTGCCGCCATCTTGGGGTTTTTTTGTTTGTTTGTTTGTTTGCTTTGTTTTTTTTGCTAATTTTTTTATTGCTGCGGGCGCGGGTGTGAGGGAGCTGCTC
Source organism: Thermophis baileyi (assembly GCA_003457575.1). Classification (NCBI taxonomy): domain Eukaryota; kingdom Metazoa; phylum Chordata; class Lepidosauria; order Squamata; family Dipsadidae; genus Thermophis; species Thermophis baileyi. The sequence continues at coordinate 88,503 of QLTV01001320.1, read as the reverse complement.
CAGACGAGCCATTCCCCCCCTCCCCCTGCCCGAACATACAGCCGCCGTGCCCACCTCTCGCCTGCCCCAATCCCTCACACCCGGGGGCAGCAGGGACAAGCCGCGGGCTCAGCTGCAGGGGAGCGGTTCCACAGAAGCCCTTCCCCCCCCCTCGCCCTGCCTGAACATACAGCCGCCGCGCCTGCCTCTCACCTGTCGTGGCTCCAACAGCAGCAGCTTCGGGAGACGCGGGCTCGTCTGGAGCTGCTCCCCTGCAACTGAGCCTGCGGCTTGTCCCTGCTGCCCTCAGGTGCGAGGGAGCGGGGCAGGCGAGAGGCAGGCGCGGTGTCTGTATGTTCGGGCAGGTCGAGGGGGGGATGGCTCATCTGGAGCAGCTCCCTCGCACCCAGGGGCAGCAGGGACAAGCCGCTGGCTCAGCTGCAGGGGAATAGCTCCAGACGAGCCCACGTCTCCCGAAGCCGCCGCCGTTGGAGCCGCAACAGGCAAGAGGCAGGTGCGGTGGCTGTATGTTCAGGCAGGGTGAGGGGGGAATGGCCCCGGCCCCCCTCAATCGCACCAGCAAAGAAGCGCAGAAGTTCCAGCCCATCCGCCCGAGCGAAGCGGGCGGCGTGAAGGAGACCGCTCGGCAGCAGCAGGTTGCGCGGAGGAGGGGCGCCAGGGGTGGGGGACCCCTGCCCTCCCCTCGCCTGCCCTCCGCGCACGAAGACGAACCGCCGCCTGCCCTGAACTCCTCACCGCTCCCGCACTAACGCCCTGGCCCCGCTCAACCGCACTTCTTTGCTGGTCCCGGAGCCGAAGCCAGGAAGGCGAGAGGGGTGGCGGTGGCGGCGCTCCAGGATGGCACATGACGGGACGCGCTGCTGCCGGGCCGGGCCGCCCGCCCTCCCAGTCCCAGAGCACTTTCTTCCTTATCCCGCTGCCGAGAAGAGAGAAAGAGAAAGAAAGAAAGAAAGAGAAAGGGAGGGAGAGAGAGAGAGAGAGAGAGAGAGAGAGAGAGAGAGAGAGAGAGGGGGGGGTGAATGGAATGGAATAGAACTCAGAAAGGTGTATCTTCCCCACCCCCCTGTGCGCTACAAGGAGAGAGAGAGAGAGAGAGAGACAGAGAGGGGAATGGAATGGAATGGAATGGAATAGAATGAAAAGGAAAGGGATGGATTGGACAGGAAAAGAAATCAGGAAGGG
>QLTV01001320.1:42293-73117 GCA_003457575.1 Thermophis baileyi | reverse complement strand
ATTCTATTCTATTCTATTCTATTCTATTCTATTCTATTCTATTCTATTCTATTCTATTCTATTCTATTCTATTCTATTCTATTCTATTCTATTCTATTCTATTCTAACTATATCTTCGTTTCTAGCACTTTGTGTTGATTGGTGGGTTGGGTTTGTGAATCTCATTAGTTTTTATACTGAGGATAAGCTTATTTCATATAGAATAGGTTACACCTCACTTTCTCTAAGAACCAATTCCAGTGCTTATAAGTCTGTGCATTCTGAGATATTATAGTAACAAAAATTAAATTAAAGAAAGAAAGAACAGAGCCTCAAAAAAGGTGTGGCAAAGTATTCCTTTGTATATTTATGGGACTTTCTAGACACATAAAAGACACCCTTATTTTATCCTTGAAATTTCCACAATCCTTCCTTGGGAAAGAAAAAAAAATGGATGAAATGATGGAAAAACATAGGAAGGTTATAAATCACTGGACAATAAAATTAGTGAATCAAAACTAAGGTGACTACTGTTTAACCTTTACTACTATTATTCTATTATCTGTTAATTGCTGAAGTTCGGTGTAATGATTAACTTTGTTTTTTATCTACAAAGAAATTACAGCATTCTAATAAAGAGACTAAATTTCTACTGAAAGTAGTGTCTTTCGCTAATGATTTGGGAAGAATGTTGAAACCAACTTATCAGTAGAAAAACAGAGATACAACAAAATGGAACACAAAACTAAAATGAAGAAAAGAATTACCTTCTGAAAGAGACAAGAAAATAGAAGATGAGTTCCAAGTCGAAACTATGTGGGACTCCCAAGATTATGTGATACAGAAATAGCTCAAGTGAGATAGGAAGGAACTGAGGAATTCAAATCTGAAAACTCCACTGAATAATGATGCTATTTTTATTCTTTAGAAACATTCACGTTAACAACTGCCCATTTTCAGCATGTCATATAGTAGTTCGTGCATAGCTAGATATACAGAATGCAAGGCAAGACAAAACACAATAAAATTCAGTATCAGTGCTAAGAAATAAAGGGATTATTTATTTACATCTCATATGACACAGACACCTATGGTGATTTGTTTTCTTTTATTTTCTTTTTCCAAATGAAAAAAGGAACCTACCTTTTAAGATTGAAGACATTGTTCAGTAATAGTACACTTATTACAAAATATATAATTAATTTGTCAAGGCTCCACACTAAGTTTCTTAGGTCAGATCAGTATAAATTAAGTTGTATCTAAGCAGGACTGGAAGATACCTAGGATAAAAGGAGTAAAAATGGTTATGGACTTATTTTTTTGTCTATAAAGAAGTTGCAAAAATTCTTGACCTGAAGTAAACACAGAGTGGCTTAAAAAAAAGAACTCACAAGTCTTGCTTTAGAAGACTAGATAAACAAAACTATCAGATTTCCAAACCTCTGTTTAAGAATCTGGTTTCACCAGTTTCCATTTGGCCTCACCCATTTTCAGCCCCATAACAAACAGAGAATTTGTGCAGGTTCTCTATGCTTAGGTTCTTTATGCAGAAAATTCAAATATGATAAATAAGATTCTCTAATTATGAGACCTTAATGGAAAGAGTTTGGTCTCTCATTCATCTTCCTTAATTACGGAGCAAATAAGCACTCACCGCTTCTACAGATTTATAAACTGCATGAGTTTTCACAACCACTATTCATGCACCAATTTGACAATCCCTAAAGTTGATTTCTCCTATGGACTTAGAACTCTTCCTGAGTTTTAAGCATTACTGAAATAATTGCTTGCTCTCCTGAAAGCTGAAGAGATTAAACGTCAAAGCAAAATATCTTCACTCTGATTCATGCAGAACCCAGTCCCAATCAAGACACAGTCTTCTAAAGTGCCTTCTTTCTATAATGCCAGCTGAGGTAGAAAAAAAAAATCATTCACAGAAAAGACAGAAAGGTACAGTATACAAGAAAGCCCTCTCACCTGGGGAAGTGGAAAGAGAAGCAAGCCTTTCAATGCAGACTTGAATAGCAGAAATGTAGCTCCTGCCGCAGAGATTCCTCCCCTTTTATGATCTGGGAAAGAAGAAAAACTGGTTCCACCCAGCACCAAGCTTATACGTCCCACATAAAATGAATGGGCAGTATGTATACAGTTGCTTAGACTAACTTCATTCTTAAATCCTGATTATTCCGGCCAGTTTTGACAGGCCTGGGTGTCAGACAGGTTGTCTTTATTTGACCAACTTACTTCACAAATGGCTATTAAATCTCCTTGAGAATAATTCAGTGTAGAATTTATTGTGGAGCACAATATGTTGACCAAGAACTAAAAATTGCCTAAATTATTTTACCATCTAAGGAAAAAAATCCAGCAAATGCCTCTTTTGGAGTAATATATAATAATGTAATTCATAATCATAACTTCAGTTCTGATTGTCATGTTCCTTCATGACACCTAAAGTCACACCTTATTTGCTTTTTATAATGTGACCAAAATAGTTTTCACACAAAACTGAATATAGATTGATAGATTGATTTGAGAAGTAGGTAGTAGTATTTTCCCAAATGTCTCATTCACCATTCTACTTTTACCTTCCTTTTTTATAAGAGATTTGACCAGAAAAGAAAAACAACAAGAGAGGTTATTTGATTGGTCAGTGATGAGGATATGTCAATTTCAGCAATCATTTAAAATGTCAGCAAGACTTAGCAAGTAAAACATTTCTACACACATACTCTTGAAAGCAACTGATTTTGTAACTGAGATTCTTCCACAGAGATAAGAATTCCACTGAGTTGAGTCAGTATTGAAGAAGTGTCTTGAAGATATCTAAAGGAATATACGCATGTGCAAAGTTACATATCACATTGAGAGCAGAGTAAGCTTTCTGGAGTAAATAATAATCAATTTCTTATATAACTACATGATTGATCATATTAGTGTTCCAAATTAAGCTATTTGGTTATTTTTATCAGAAGTGCTTGAAGTATGCTTCATAGTATAAAGAATAGTACAATAATTGAGAACCAGTTCACACTTATGTAGAATGATCAAGATGTAAATAAAAGTATAAATAGGAAAAGCCCAATAATATTAGAATTATGTTGTTTTATGAGAATTTATCCATCAATTTCCCAGAGCATCTATGAAGATTCTTAATCATTCAGGTCATGATTGTCCCAAAGGTGCTTTTCAAAAGGCAACTGGACTTTCTTGGTTTTTTTCCTTGAAAAAGTTTCACTTTTCATCCAAGAAGCTTCTTGAGAACTGAAGAAACTTCTTGGATGAGCAGTAAAACATTTTCAAGGAAAAAAACCCCCAAGAAATTCCAGTTGCCTGTTGAAAAGCACCTTTAGGACACTCAGGACACTTGCCTATTAAAAAGCACCTTTGGGACACTTCCCAGAGCTGCTTTCCATTTTTTTTAATGAATAATCATGGTTCACAGTTGGCCTTCATTTTTAGTATTAAAATTTACATATCCAATATGCCAAAGACCAGGTTTGAAAGGATTGCTGCCGGTTTTCAGCCCTGAACAAGTGTTGTCAGAAGCCAAGATGGAGACCGATGATCATGCTGTTAGCATATGTTTGAAATGGGCCACTTGTGCCTCTTTTGGTCTTGCAATTATTGCTATAACAATTTGTGCAATTGGCTACTTCTGCTATGTTTTGTTCTGCTTAGCCAAGTCTTCATACAACCGGTTTAATTGTATTGTTTTTGAGCAGTTATTTGAACAAGAAGTGATAGGCTTTCTCTTTCTTCATTTCTTTGATACAGAATTATACAAATTTTTTAAAAAAGACTTAAAAGTTCATTCAGTTCAACCCTTACTTGTGTTGCAATCACTGGATCCCTTAACAATTGGCTTAAAGCTGAGAATTTGGCTTGCAAACTATTTCCTTAGATACAGAGTTGTCTTTTGTTCTGTATAATCCAAACTTGTCAATTTATTTGCAGAAGCATAAAACTATGTGAGAATTTAACTGTCACTAATCTCATCCTTTTCTAAACCCAATGGAAGATGATCGATGGGTTTTAACGGAATGTTTTTCAAGCTTGGAAACTCTTAAGAGATGTGGACTTCACTCCCAGAATTCCTCATCCAGCATGCTCCAAAGCCTTATACCATGGAAAAATAGTGCAGAACAAAAACAATACAGGGGAATTAGAATGGCAAAAGAGATTAAGCTAGCATAGGTATTGAAGACATAATCCAATTAAATTTAGTTAATTGTACTTAGCATTTAAAATTTATATTTCCAAGTAAGTTTGCTTATTGCGAGTACATTTGGAACTTGATTCCAAAAACAAAAACAGGGCAGAGGGATGCATAACAAGTTGTTCCAGCTTTGTTTTCTTTTGCATTTAATGTCAATATTCTTAAAATCCAAACATGTAGCCACTTTGTTTGAAGACTTCAACTTATAGTCTTGGTTTGTTCATTCACATAGTGTCCTACAAATCCACTACATTTCTAATGTTACCTTCAGGCCATTTTTATTAATTGGAAGTGCCATTTCTCTGTAGTCTATAACACAACTACAATTCTATAACCCAGGGGTAGGTTCCTCCCGGTTCAGACCAGATCGCCCGAACCGGTAGCGACCCGTTTGTGACATCACTGAAGTGGATCGGCCGGTGCCGGTCCGTGGGCGCCATCTCTTTTTCTGAATTTTTTGTGACTTTTTTTTACTGTTTGGAAGGTTTTTCCTCTTCTGCTGCTTGAAAAAGGGCCCTTCCGCCTGCGGGTTTATACTGACCTTTATTCCTTTGCCCGAAGCACAGCTGATCAGCTCCTCAGCTGTGTTTCCGGCTGATTGCAGCTACTGAGCATGTGCGGAAGCAAAATTGTGCGAAACGTCGCGATGCGAACCGGTGGGGAAGGTAAGTGGAACCACCCCTGCTATAACCAAATGCAAAGTATTTCACAAAGTCTATGACTCATTTGAAAAGATCTAAAAATGAAACAAGGGCTGGGCAACTATTGAAGAAAATATGCAATTGTTCTATTTGAAAAGATAGCTATTCTCTTCTATTAGAGTAAAACAATATGATGGAATCTGCATTTTAAGCATAAACTTTACACAGGTAGGCAAACAAAATGCATGTACTCTGCCCAATATACTGTATATTCACCACATATGCTATCACTCCCACTATCTTAAACAATGCAGATTTCTTCCATACAAGAATAAGCAAGAAAATGTATGAAAGCAGCACATGGCAAAATATTGTTTGTTGACCTGAACATTAGTAACTGTAGGTATTCAATGGTCAACCTATTTAATAAGCAGCCATTTCCTTATTGCATCATAAGACATTTATTCTCTGTATACAATATACATATACATATTTAGAATAGATAAAATAGATTCTTTGCTAGAAATTAAACTATCTAAAAAGCCTAATTTATTTGTAAAGTTAAGGGTATTTTTTAGTGTGTGTGTGTGTGTGTGTGTATGTGTGTGTGTGTGTGTACATACGCATATGTGTTTATATATATTTTAAATACACACACACACCCATATATATACACATACACATACATGTATATATATGTATATAATGCATTGTTCCAACATTCCTTGCTAATGCTATAATATGGTAATAAAGTAATTTAGTAACTCTAAGACCATCAAGCAACCAGATGGAAATTTAGAATCGCAGTTAAAACAAAGACATGCTAATAAAAATAAAAGCAAGGACATTCACTAAAGTAAAACAAGTTGCAATTCATCTTTTTTTTTCTTTGCTGAAGTGATATTTGAGTCACTGTAATCATAGCAAGCTGCTTGTTCAAAACATGAAAGTTAGTAGAATTTCCCTGAGCAGATTCTAGGAAGGAACAAGTAAACATATACATTATGGAACAAGACAAAATTGTACAACATAACAATTGGACAAAAAAGACAAGAGGAATTTGTATTCTAAAGTCTGGAGTTATGATATGAAGAATTAAATCACAATTTGGGAATTCAGGCAAAGTTCCAGAACCTGAAAAATTATTTTCATAGAAGTATCCAGAGTCATGAAATAGGGCTAAAGGGAAACAAGATGCTGCATCCAAGTTGTAAGCTTCCCTTGATAGCTTCATTTTATTTATTTTATTTATTTATTTATTTATAAAATTTATAAGCCACCCATCTTATCTCAAGGCATTTATCAAAAGCCTTACTTTTCTTCAAATCAAGTCAACTCCTTCTGGCTCCTTTTATTTACTGCTAAGGAAGTAGGACACTGAAAATCTATTGACTAAGTGAGGACTAGCAAAATGTGTTTATTTAAACATCAAATGCTATTACATAAAAGTGTTTCTTTAAACAACCACCCAAATCTCTCTCTAAACTAGCACTAGTAGAGAGTGTCCATCAATAAAAGGTCAGGCCACTAATTTGTCTAAAACCTTTTCACACCTGAAGCATAATCATGCTTACTGGGGAGCAAGTCAAGGTATATAAATGGCCCTTTCCCCTCCTTTCAAATAACCCTTAGAGCTGCAACCTTAGCAGTTCTTTTAAAGTTTTTTTTTTCCCTTTGGGATCTCCAGATCTTGGAATAGACAATTGAAATATCACTCACATGTCCTGAAAAAATCTTATTTTCTCAGTATCTCTTTGGAGTACTAGGCATTTTTACTTAAAATAGCATTTCAATGTGAGTATAATGCAATTTGCAGCAGTTGCTGACTCCAATAATCTAAGGTCTCATGCCATGAACATTGTTATGCTATGCGTCCCTTGCACTATGAGTCTTTCCTTCATAACGCTCGTATCTCAAGGAGCATAATGCAGAGGGTCTAAAGAGCAGACAGATAGAACATTATCCAGCAAAATGACAAAGATAAATTGCATTACAAACTTCCTATGCTGCCTATAGATCATCTTGTCTGCGTAAGTAGGTGGCTACATCATGGCCTTTCAGCATCTTTTTCTGGTCAATGGAAAATCACAAGTCTTAATTTATATTAAGATGCTTTCATCTTCTTATGGAACGTGGGAACTTCCATTCAGGTCCATTGGAAGTGATGTTCCAGTTTAGTCAGGCTTGATTTATTGCTGAGATAACTCTTTCTGAGTCTGGATATGCGAGATCTGCAGCACTGGCAAAAGTAGTTGGAAGGCATCTTGGATATAAGAGGCACTGTTGGAAGCCTATAAAAGAGAATGAAAAGGCTTGTCATATGAATAAAGAACATTCATACATTCTAAAGATCAGAGTTTGGTTGGCATCTGTCTCTAATTAATTGCTTTAGTAAAATAAATAGTGACGAATAGGTATATAAGGAATTTGATTGGGACCTGGGCATATTACATGAACAAGTTGTTCCGTATTCACTTAAAGCCATCCATCTGTTTCTTAAAACCCTTTTTACATTATTTCAGTTTTGTTCTAATCCATGGGAATTAATTATATAATTTTGTCAGTTGGATGGAGATTGGAGAATGGAATATTAATCTTCACTGTTACGTATTTAGTCTGTATAAGGTTATGCTATGAAGATAAGGAAGTGTTTTGAAGCCCTAGCCAAAGCCCTTTGCATAAAATCTCTACATTGCTCATAATCCTTAGTATCTAGGGCAGTAAATCATGTGACACTATCATATCTTAGTAGGAATATGTGAAGTGTTTCAACTCTGAACTGCCATTTTGAATGTTTGAGCAAAGAGTCCAGATCACACGTTTCAAGACGTTTGTCTGTCAGTTCAGAATAAAATTTGACTGTTTTAAGATGCAAAAACTAATTGTTTTGATCACAGAAGAGAGTTCTAAAGTGGATCATTCTAACCTAAACTGTGTTGTATGTTTCAAATGTTTTATTTCTTTGATTGTTCATCCCAAGTTGGATAGGATTGTTTTGTCCCGAGCAAAAGAACATCCCAAAACATTTGCCATTTTATGTACTCCCCTTCTCTCTACACAATAAAAGTTCAGAAACAGGTACTATGAACCAAATACAGGCAGTCCTCAACTAACAGCCTTTTATTTAGTGACCATATGAAGTTACAATGGCACCGGAAAAAGTTATTTGCGACCAGTTTTCACACTTACAACCGTTGCAGCATCCCCATGGTCACATGATCAAAATTTGGGTGCTTGGCTTGGCTGGGCTGGCATGTATTTATGACAATTGCTCTGTCCCGGGATCATGTGATCAGTATTTATAATCTTCCCAGCTGGCTTCCAACAAGCAAAGTTAATGGGAGATTCGCTTAACAACTGTAGCAAAAAAGATTGTAAAATGTGGCATGACTTACTTAACAATTAACTTGCTTAGCAACATATATTTTGGGCTCAATTGTGGTCATAGGTCAAGGACTACCTGTACTAGTTTCACAGCTATATCAGGCCAGATATCAGGCCAGGTGTCAAAATGTTTTTCTCAGAATCCATCCCTCGCAAGCATTTGTATATGTAACTGACCTCCAAAAACACTCCTGTGATTAAAGGGTTGAGCACATCAGCCTTCTCTTCCACCTGAAAAGATTGGACATATTAAGTTGCATTTGAAAACCAACCCAAAATAAGAAAAATCTTGAAGAGAATACAGGCTGCATATATCTAAAACTAAATCAAAACCTTTGATTTTTGATCAGTTAAATAATTTACTCCCCATGCTACAGAAATGAATCTGTGTAATATTCAGAGCCAAGGTGGAAATGATGCTAAATATCTGGCATGGATCCTCTCATACTAGTAATGTGAGCATCTAAAGCAGGGGTGTCAAAGTCAAGGGGTGCTTAGATCTGGCCTGCGAGCTAGAAATAGCAAAGGACCGGCCCGCGGTGCCTCTGCTAGTGAAAACAGGGTAAGGGGAGGCTGCACGCGGCCCCCCGTGCCCCGTTTTGGCTGCCACAGGGCTATCAAACTAAAAACAAAACAAAAGGAGAAATGTTTCCCCTTTTGCATTTGAGCATGCAAGAAGGGGCAGGAAAGGAGAAAGGGAAAGAGGAAAGACAAAGAAAAAGAAAAAAGATGGGAAGAGAGCAAGGAAGGAAAAATAAGGAAAGAGGGGAAGGAAGAAGAAATAAGAATGAAGAGGGAAGGAAAAAGAAGGGAAGGAAGGAAGGAAGGAAGGAAGGAAGGAAGGAAGGAAGGAAGGAAGGAAGGAAGGAAGGAAGGAAGGAAGGAAGGAAGGAAGGAAGGAAGGAAGGATATAATGAGAGTGAGGGAGGGACTCAGGGAAGTCCTGCCTTAGCACTTGGCCACCACAGGTGCCCCCTGGACATGAGTCCCGTGTCACGCCCACCATGGCTACACACCCCAGCCCTCCGAGGTCAAACACAACCCTGATGCAGCCCTCAATGAAATTGAGTTTGACACCCCTGATCTAAAGCAAAATAGAGGAAACAACTGATATGAAGTAATTATGAAAAAGTCCAACCCTAGTAACGATTTCTGATTTATCTGGGGGAAAAAAACTTTTAAAAATGGTCAGCTCTAACGTCTTACTAATAAAACGAAGTAAAATACTTTGCTGATCGTAGCAGTTACAGGAAATAGCAGGACACTCTTCTTTGAAATAGCATAAAACAAAAACAGTAATATGTGTCCTGTAGGCTGAATCTTTCTATTTTCTCATGAAAAGCTTTTTACCACTAGACCAGAGGTGGGTTCCTCCCGGTTCTATAGAACCGGTAGTAAATCGGTGGTGACATCACGGAGCCGGTTCTGTCAGTGCTCCTCCGTGGCCGCCGCCCTCTTTTTTTTTTGGATTTTTTTTTAAATAATTTTGGGGGGAATTTTTTGCTGGTTTTTGCTTCTGCGCATGCGCAGAAGCTGAGTTTTTGGCACTGCGCATGCACCGCCATCTTGTTTTTGGCTTTTGGGGGGGGGAATTTTGTGCTTGTTTTGCTTCTGTGCATGTGCAGAAGCCGAGTTTTCGGCACTGCGCATGCGCGGCCACGCGGTGCGCAATGCGCACGCAGCCACGCGGTGCAGGAGGAAGCGAACCGGCGGCGAAGGAAGTTAGAACCCACCCGTGCACTAGACATCATCGAGCATCTTACCCCTGCAGTTGTTAAGCATGTGGCAAATTCTTTAGAGAGAGATGACAATTCTTTGCACAGCATAATGGTCATTCTAAAAAAAAAAAAGAACAATACATCATAAATAAAATATATATCTTTTTTATTTCTTTTACCATGTATAGGACTAAGGATGATCTATAAGCTTTTAGGCAGTCAGTCTCTAAATATCCTGCATAATTTGCATCGAGTATGCCTGGGAACCTACTAGAGGTATGTTCCGATTTTGCCATAATGAGCTGATTTGAAAAATACATGAATAGAAAATCAAGCCTTTCTAAAGCAGGTTCTTGGTGGTTTGAAGGGATATGAAAACACAGATTCCAATTAACTTGCAAATATTTCCTTTAGCTCTGTATGGAAAAAAAGAAGGAAAAAAAGGTGGTTTAGCTTCTAATCACAGTCAATTCTTTCAGCGGGGATGTCAAATTGATACGCTTTCTGGGAGAGATGTTGAAAAAAGGATGGTGCAAGATTGCTGCATTATTTAGTGCTCTTTGGGGGGAGGGGGGTCCCTTGGTACTCTCTGATCTTGGCTGTTTCCTTGCAGACATTTCATTACCCAAACTAGCTAACATCATCAATGCTAATCAGTGCACTAGCACTGATGATGTTACCTAGTTTGATGAAACGTCTGCAAGAAAACAACCAAGCTCAGAGAACACCAAGGACCTCTCATTTAAACCTACAGCTATAAATATTATTTATCATTAGTGTTCTTTATTACTTCTTTTTCCTGGAACGAAGAATATTTTTTTAAAAAATACTGATGCCTATGAGACCTAAGAGGGTGTTTCCTTGAAAGCTGCTCACCCATAATCCTCCTATTGCTGGTATCGAGCAAAATTATAACTTCTTTATATTGCTTTTTATTTTGCACTTAAGCCCTATACCTGTTTAGTAGATTTCCAACAAAAAAGACCATCTTGATATGTACTATTTTCATACAAATTTTACAGAAAGGAACAAAGGAACATAAATGTCTCTTTCTGGGACAAGTAATTTTTAAATATATTATTGCACACAACTACCTGAACCGATTCATTTAAAACTTGTCAGATTTCAGTTTCTCAGAGAGTCAGGATATATATCCCCAAATACCCGATTCTATCAGGCAGAAAACTATATACTGTACTGCCACTTCTCATTTAGCGATTACCTCAGTGATCATTCACAAATACGACAGTAATAAATGGTAATTAAAAATTCATTTTCTAACCAATGCACACATTTAAGACCAAATTTTGGGCATCTGATAAAAGACTTCAGTGTAGAACTGATTAAGATCTGATCAGCTTCACCAATGGGCCAGAGGATTCTAATCAACTAATTAAGGACATGGAACTGAGCTTGCTAATTTGGGTTAGCGAGTTTCAGGGAAGCACTGAGCTATGAAGAAAAGCAACTTAGGAAGAGACAGCTTGTTTAAGCAATCTCTCTGCCTGTGAGGAGGCAAAAAGGGGGGGAAATGGGTCAGGCACAGGCAGGGGTGGGCTGCTGGGGGTTGGCAGGGGTTCGGGAGAACCTCTAGCTAAAATTCTGTGCAGTTCGGAGAACCCCCAAATCCCACTCCTGGCTGGCCATGCCTACCCCGCCCCTCCCAGGAGTCCCCACGCAGCCCGTTTTGGATGCAGGTACCGTGTTTCCCCAAAAATAAGACCCTGTCTTATATTTTTTGAACCTTGAAATAAGCACTTGGCCTTATTGCCATGCACTCAAAAGCCCGATTGGGCTTATTATCAGGGGATGTCTTATTTTGGGGGAAACAAGGTAAGTGCAGGGCGCACATGGAGGCTCAGGGAGGGCGAAAAACAGGCCTACCGGAAGTTCAGGAAGGCCGGAAATGGGCCATTTTCGCCCTCCCAGAGGCTTGAGGAAAGCCTCCGGAGCCCGGGGAGGGCAAAAACGCCCCCCTCCGCCGTGGTGCAGGAGGCCGACTAGGCCATGCCCACCATGGCCATGCCTACCCAGCAACTGGGTAGAGAACCCCTTGCTAAAATTTTTGAAGCCCACCCCTAGGCACAGGACACTGTACAAGATAACTTTATCTGAATCAGATAGCAGCCAATGAACTTAGCAGTCTCTCTCTCTCTCTCTCTCTCTCTCTCTCTCTCTCATGTTCATTTAGCAACCATTTCACTTAATGACTATTGGAATGGAACGCTAATCAATAAATGAGGACAGGGTGTACTCATTTCTTAATTTCCAGTGATAGATAGTAAGACATGGAGACTTTGATTGCTGTATCAAAATTTTAGATTCAGAATGTGATTAGAAGTGGGCACTATCTAACTGCTAGAGATAAATCAGGCTGTTTTTCAGTGTGGGCTCCGTTCTATATGCCCCTTCCTCATCTCATTCATCCATTATTTTGACCGATCACTTCCATTACTAAAGAGAAATAAGGAGGTTCAACTGAAGGAAAACATTCAAACTGTGCCTTGAAAGAACTCTATAACTCTATAACTCTTGGAGCCATAAGCAAGCAGGAGGCGGCCTGTAAACATGGTAGTAAGAACAATTCCTATAGGAAGTACTGGAATGCTAATTTTATTCAGTTCTGTAAAGAATTTTTTATCTAATTTTATGGGTATAAAGCCAAGAATAAAATTAATAGATCTTCAGGATGAAAGAAGCAGAGGTGGGATGGGGCTCCCTGACTTGCGACTGTACTACAAAGCAGCAATTCTGGTATGGGTCAAAGAATGGATCAATTTAAGAAATAAAAGATTATTATTGTTAGAGGGACATGACCTACTAAAAGGGTGACATGCCTTCCTATGGGATAAAGGAAATAAACTACATACATATTTTAGAAGACACAAAATAAGAGAATCCCTGATCCAAGTATGGCAAGAAATTAAAAGAAAACATTACATGAAAATCCCTAGGTGGGTATCCTCAATGGAAGCCGTAGTCCACCCAAATACTTTAGACGTAAATAAAATGGTTAATTATCACCAACTTCTAGATAGTCAAGGGAATTTAAAAAATAGACAACAACTGGAAGACCAGGGTATAATGATAGATTGGTGGCCATATATGCAAGTTCAATCACGATATAAAACAGATAAAGAAGAGTATGGATTTGAAACAGTTCCACATCAATTAGATAAAATACTGACAGGCCCGGATGAAAAATTAATAACAAAAATTTATAAATATTTATTAGAATTCAATAGAGCAGAAGACATAGTGAAAGGAGTTATTTACCATATATGGTGGTCATGTACAGAGACAAAGAAATATTGGGTAAAAATTCATAGATGGGTTCAGGAAATAACAGGCCTCCAAGTAGAATACACACCAGAATTATTTTTGCTGGGGATTATTAAAGGGGACTATAATAAAACAATTATTTACATTATACTACACCTAATAACAGCAGCAAGAATAGCTTTTGTGCAATGTTGGCGACAAAAGAACATACCTTCGGAAAATTTAGTAATAAAAAAAATATACGATTGTGCCGAAATGGATAAATTAACAATTGAATTGAAAGGACAAGTGGATTCGGAATATTTCGCAATATGGAAGAAATGGTATGATTGGATTGAACAAAGGCAAAGAGTAACAGAGAGATAAAATATAGGTAGAAGTGAAATGAATATTTGAAATGTATGTATGGAATATTTATTTTATTTATTTTATTTATTTAATAAAATTTGTATGCTGCCCAACTCCCGAAGGACTCTGGGCGGCTGTATATATCTATTAGGATTTGAATGAAAAAAATGTGTACATAAGATGTATGAAAAACACTTGAATTAGAATGTAATGATATGTAAAAAAATAGACATGTAAATATTAATTAAATGAGCGCAGTTATGTAGAAATTATAGAAATTTGTGAAATGGCAAATACACAATTAAAAAAAAAAAAAAAAAAAAAAAAAAAAAGGAAGTACTGGAATGCTTATAAACCTAAGACTTTCCATGGCATTGTGTTATACTACCGTAGATATGGACATACAGAAGTAACGAATTACATAGGAGAATCTTTGGGCTTTTATTCCACTGCCCTAAACAAGCCTGGCTAGCAGGAACCAGGTATTTTTAATCTTTTTACATTTTTTAGAAAAAGGGAAAGAAGCAGAGAAGACAGGCATGATTAATCTTACTGGGAAAGGGTTTTAGCTCGGATTATAGCCAACACATCTTCTTTTTGCCCATGAAGAACCAATGCTGCAGTTTTGTGGGACATTTCAATGGAATAAGCTGTCAACTCAGCCAGGCTTCTGATTGCAACCATGTGAATATCCTGCAAAGTTAAAAATGGATATTATTCTATTTTCTTTAAAAGAGGAAGCCATGACATTAGTTTCACATCCAATTCCACCCCCCCCCCCTAAAGACTTATGATTTATAAAATTTACATGCCGCCCAACTCCCGAAGGACTCTGGGCGGCTTACATGTAGAGATCTTAACTTGAGGATGAAGGGATATGCTGATAGCTCTTCGATGGATGCATCCATTTAAACTGTACTGCAACATTCTTTGGATTACAATTATTACCTCCACTGACTTTTTATTCTCTTGCTCAGTATCTCCTGAGCCCACTTTCTGGTCTCCTTCTCCTTCATGCTGTTCTGCTTCTTTGACCACTTGCACGTTGAGGTTTTTAGCTAATTCATGAGCAGAGTTCCTTGCCTGCCCAAGAGGGGGAAAAAAAGAGATACATCAACAAATTGCTGATCAGGAGAATGCCCCTATCCAGTCTCTGCAGAGAAAAAGTAAAAGATCCCAGTTCATAATTGTTCCCAAGTGATGGTGATAACAAAATGTCAAAGGCCTGCTACATGGCAAGGAAACTGATTTCTTTAAAGAAATACATTATTTTCCTTACAGGGGTATGGGGAATGTTGAGCCTTCCAGATGCGGCTGAATTACCCACATCCCCCAGCCAATAGGACCAGTGACAATAGATGCCAGAGAGAATAATATCTACCATATAAGGCTTCATGTTCTCCATTCCCAATTTGCAGCAAAATCATCATGTCCATGAGGAGAGTGCAAACAGTGTATCTCCACCACAACACATCTCCCTATAAGTAAGTGGTCACTATTCATTGATTACATGAATTGCTCCCTGCCTTCCCAATTCTAGCCACTGGAAATCAAAACTGCTTCTATCTGTGCAATGCCATTATCAGTCATAGTGGTATAGAATGAAGCTTTGGAAAATAGATGTGTAAATGCTGCAGCATAATGCTGAAGTCTGTAATCTTTCCCATTCAAGACTGAAACAGCTCAGTCCCATTTTTCTTTCTTCTTGTTGTTGGGAACAGTGCAGTGATTGGGTAAACATGTAATATATAAATACAAGCCAGTGTTTGGATTAACATAGAAGATATAATTTTATTCCTGTGGCCTCCACTCGCCCACCCGACCAACCCAAGATGTTTCATACATCTAAAAATTTATATGAGCATGTAATCTCATGTATAAGTATGTGCTCAGTGGTGGGATTCAAATTTTTTTACTACCGGTTCTGTGGGCGTGGCTTGGTGGGCGTGACGTGGCTTGGTGGGCGTGGCAGGGGAAGGATATTGTAAAATCCCCATTCCCTCCCCACTCCAGGGAAAGGTTACTGCAAAATCCCCATTTCCTCCCGATCAGCTGGGACTCGGGGGGGCAGAGAATAGATGGGGGCGGGGCCAGTCGGAGGTGGTATTTACCGGTTCCCTGAACTACTCAAAATTTCTGCTACCGGTTCTTCAGAACTGGTCAGAACCTGTTGAATATCACCTCTGTGCAAGATATTTATAAAGATGTATGTATGTATAAGCTTTCCAAACCAGAGGAATACACCAGATTTTTTTTTTAAATCAGACACATAACAATGAATGGCAATTGAGTCACGGAGATTTATCCTGAGTGGGACGTTTACAGAAAAAGCTCTAATCTCCAAACTGAACAGACAATATAGATCACACCATTCAACTGCTTCAATGTGATGATTCTAACCAAATCAGCAATTACAGGTCAGAGCCAATCTGTATAGCTCTGCTATAAGCACATACAGTTTGAATTAATGAAAACTTTCATTAATCAAGAAAACATGAATTGCTTTTACCAAGTGAATATTTTAAAAACAGTATTTTTTTTTTCTTTTAGCAATTAACACCATACTATATATTGACATAATACAACCCAGAAATTGGAATTTTGTCATTCTCTCCTGGAAAACAGCGCCACTTACTGTTTGTACACATTATTACAATGTGTGTCTTAATTTTGAAATATTCTGACTGGAAAAAGTCTACTTTTCAAGAATTTTAAGACTGAATAAAATCTGGTCATTTTGAATTGTGCCATTTGAAATATTTCAAGCACCACAACTGTACTTCTGTTTTGTGCTTGGGGTGGCAGATGCATGAACTAGAGTCCCCCTTATTTCTCTGGCTCTCTTGTAAAACACAAGGGAGCAGGAGCCGGCCCTCAGCATTGTTTCCTATGGGTGAAATCAAAATATTTCAGGGTTTTTTTTTTCACTTGAACAATTCTGACTTGTATTGCAGGATAGAATAGAGCAGAATATTCATATGAAAGTTTAGGTACAGCTGTTTTGTTTGAAACTCAAAACAAAATGTATTTTCTGTTTCATTCTACTTCTATTAACCTATCTCCTTAAAGAAAAAATACTTTGATTATTGCCTTAAGCTACTCTTTAAACTTTACCATATAAAACATATAAAAGATAACAAGCCAATACCTAGAAATTAAGTTTAGTTAGCTTAGATTCTGGATATTTTAAAGAACAATATGACCACTAACTAATCTTGAAGGATTCATTTATTTATTTGGCTTGTTTGCCACCCATCTCGCCTAGAGCTATTGGAAAAAGATGTCCATTACTGAAAAGCACTTCTAATATTTGATAGTCTCTTCTTCTTCTTGTGCCATATCCGTCATCGGATGTTGGCGATCACGTTGGCAATCCTATTCGTATCAACAGCCGCACAAAAAAGTGCTGCTGAGTTTTGTCCAAACCAGTCCCTTAGATTTTGAAGCCATGATGTTTTTCCTCTGCCTGCACCTCGTTTGCCTTCAATCTTTCCCTGGAGGATTAAGTGAAGTATGCGATATTTTTCCGGGTGTCGCATCATATGTCCAAAATATTCTAACTTTCACTTTTTAATGGTTTTGATTATTTCCCTTGGCTTTCCCAGGCGGAAAGTCTCCAAGTTATACAATTCCTTCATTTGCTGTTATATAACACTAATTATTAATCAATTTAATATAAACTAATAAAAATAAAAAATTAAAGTTAGTCTAGTTAGTACAAGTTACTACAAATTTCAGAAGACCAAACTACATCCAGAACAACTCTATACATAATCTTAAAAGCTAAAAACAAGTATTTACTCACTTGGAGCAATTTAGCTGGTTTTAGAGAGATGCGCAGCTGTGAAAAGAGTATGCCCACTTTGATTGTGAAATCTTCGTCTTCTAAAAACAACAGGATGTAGATTGTGTATTTTCAATATAATTACATAAAGGCTTGTTTGTTGTTTTTCATTACCTAGGTGGGGCATATGTCTGTTCTTCAGAACAAGAGCACACTTTTTAATAATCTTTGTGATCGAAAGATAGGTGCTTACTAAAGGTAATAAATACATGTCAACAGCTGTGCAACCAACATAATACTAGCAACATAATGGAACAAGCATGAGTGTTTTTTGTCTTCTTCTTTTTCACCTACAAGTTGCCTGATTTATAGACACAGGAGCCATTATAAGTCTCCTCCCTAAGGTTCCAATCAGCCACTGTGACCACTGGGTTTCTCTCTACATTATGTTAGTTAAGGAAATCCCATGCTATCATTTGGTCATTCATTTAAATGTACAGGTAATTATCTAGTACTCAGAAGAACAGAGCCTTAAAATACAGGTAGTCCTCGACTTACAACTATTCATTTAGTGACCATTTAAAATTACAGCAGCACTGAAAAAAGCGACGTATGACTGTTTTTCACACACTCACTACAGCATTCCCATAGTCATGTGATAAAAATTTGGATGCCCGGCAACTGGCATGTATTTATGATGGTTGCAGGATCATGGGATCACATTCGCAACCTTCTGACAAGCAAAGTCAATGTGGAAAGCCAGATTCACTTAACAACAGTGTTACTAACAACTGCAGTGATTCACTTAACAGCTGTGGCAAGAAAAGTCATAAAATGGGGCAAAACTGTCTTGCTTAGCAACAGAAATTTGGGGCTCCATTGTGGTCATAAGTCGAGGCCTACCCGTATGTGGAAGCTTTTAATACCTATTATTTATTTCACTTGATTAATGAAAAGCTAGAGCCTCTAAAATATAAGCATTAATGACTGAATGCTACAGAATGTTAGAAAGCTACCTCACCCACATCAAGAGGTCTTTATATACTATTGCACAGCCAGTATTCAAATGTTGGATCTGCCAAATTACCTCTTTTTTCTTCTTCTTCATCATCATCATCATCAAATTCAGCTAATGAAAATGCTTCTTTCAGCTTTTCCAGCTCTTCCTTTAAAGTAGCAAACTCCTCACCAGAAAGTGTACTTATAACAGATTTCACCTGTTTAAAAGATACAATGAGAACTGTATCTTGGATCCGGTAGTTTCATATCTGATATGAGAAATACAGCAGGAGTATTTAAAAAATAGACTGAGTAACAAAAAAATGCTTTTTGGAAAATGGGAGCAAAAAGCAAAAAGTTTCCATATACTTGTGCTTCCATATCATATAATGGAATTGATTTTCTTTGGACCATCCCAGTTAGATAACAACACCTGGAAATAAAAACCCTTTTAAGGCCTCTTATTTAAAAACACACTGACCCACCTAAAGCAGAGAGAAGGAATTGGTGACCACAGGAAATCTTTTATCCTGCTTTTATTTACTGGTGTTGCAAAGAATCTGTAAATGGATTCATCTCCCAGAGTTTATATAGATCCCTATTCTTATTCTTCCTCAATTGTACCTTTGATTCACTCTCTCTGGAAAGCATCTCTAAGGCTTCCAAATGCGAAAGCCCCTGAAACTCATCAAAAAGCAATCCATAATGTGCTTTCTTCTCTGTAGTCATGGAAACATCAGCAGCTGTCCTCTGTTGTTCTCTTTCCTTGGCCTCTCGCAAGACCTACAAATAAAGAAGCTGAAGTGTGACAACAGCAGCATTAAAAAAAAAGCATGGAGAGAGAAAAGGTCGCCAGCTATAAATTTGGTGCTAGGCCATGAACTATTCTGTTGATTGACAATTTGTTAATGAGAGGATCAGAAATTAATCGCTCCCAGGTTTTTTGTGGGAAATCCATACCTGAGATAGTGTGG
The DNA here is from genome assembly GCA_003457575.1 of Thermophis baileyi. Lineage (NCBI taxonomy): Eukaryota > Metazoa > Chordata > Lepidosauria > Squamata > Dipsadidae > Thermophis > Thermophis baileyi. The sequence continues at coordinate 53,789 of QLTV01001320.1, read as the reverse complement.
AATTTCTGTTCATCAAGCCTTTTGTTTTCTTAAATCCAGGGTCACCTTCAGCTATCACGTCCATAGTCTTTTTACCAATGTATTCTAATGCATCCAGACTTCCACTTATAACTGTTTTCCCCTAAAAAAAAACAGAGAGAGAGAGAGAGAGAGAGAGAGAGAGAGAGAGAGAGAGATTTGCACTTTTTAAGATATGGCTTTGAAAGAAAGAAATGGTTTTATGATAGAGATATACTGTAAGTGCACATTTGAACTTCTGGAAGCCAAACGTTCAAAATACAGGATTGATTTATATCATTTTCCTTGGGAAACAAGGTAGCAAAGCGGGACACAAACAAATAGTAGTGAAAATGTGTTGACAGAAAGCAAGAATTTCCAGAGTATGCATTTATAACTCTTGAATTGGCAACATAAAAAAAGGCTCAGCTATGAGTGTATACCAACACTCAATTTTACTCTGCCTCATTTCAGATCAGTCTAGCAAAGAACAACGTATCTTGGGTTTCCTCACTGTGTGGATTATTGCAATGCATTCTATATGGGGCTTGAAGACTACCATAAAATTTCAGCTGCTACAGAACACAAGTCTTCTACACAGCATCGGGCCTTGTAACCTAAAGGGCCATCTCGCATTGTTTCTTCTCATCCTGTAATATCAGCCAGAGTTGTCTTCTCCGGATGCCATCCATTAAACAATGCAATCTGATAGAATCAGTGGATAAGAGCCATGGTGGGGCGCATGGGTAGAATGCAACATTGCAGGCTGACTCTGCTGACTGCCAACAGTTCGATTCTAACGAGCTCAAGGTTGACTCAGCCTTCCATCCTTCCGAGGTCAGTAAAATGAGGACCCAGATTGTTGAGGGCAATATGCTGACTCCGTAAACCGCTTAGAGAGGGCTGTAAAACACTGTGAAGCAGTATAAGTGCTATTGCTATTGCTACCCACTAGATAGGATTTACTACAGTACTTATCCGGAGAGCAGCATTCCCCCCAAGATTCAAATGGAACCATCCCTGTTTTCTTTAAAAATGAATCTCGGACGATCTATCTTATTTCTCAGATTTGGGCTACGGTGGGTTGTCGACTGCTTTTGTGAAAGGTTCTCCTGTTTTTTTCTGCTGTTGTCTGATCTTGCATTATTTCATTGGTTTCCAATTTGTATGCTACTCAGACTCATTGAGAAGAGGGGGCGATAAAGATACAATAAATAAGTGGGCTACTTTTAATAAGTATTTTATCCCATTATGTATTTTAATGATTTATGATTATTACATATTCAGTATATCTTGACATTTTAAATTAAGATATATTTTGCTTCATGAGAATTTCTATTTTTCCATCTATAAGACGCCCCCATGTATAGGATGCCCCCCCTTTTCTTACCCCAAATTCAGAAATCAATATTGTAACCATTAAATAGAAGACATTTATTTTGCAGAGTAAGACATTCGTTTACCGGTACCGGTATTTATTTTTTTGTTTTCTGACATTTTTATGGGCTCAGAACGCTCCGACATTACCGCTCCCTGTTGCATCTGGGCACTGGCTACACGCTCTCCGCAGCATCAGCTGACGTCAGTTACATAAGGCTCATGATTGGAGGTAACCTGTTAGCTTGTCTCTGCAATCGGAAGTTTCGCTTGTGAGGCTAGTTTGCAGAGATAAGGTATCAGCAACGATTCTCCTCTCAGCCCCCCGTGTAGAAGACGCCCCTCCATTTTTAGGTAAATATTTTTAAGAAAAAGTATCGTCTTATACACGGAAAAATACGGTATGTTAACATAACCCTTTCAATCTCACTCACTGTGCTCTGAACAGCAGAAGAAATGGTAGAAAACATTCCAAAAGCACCACTGAGAGGTGAGGGATTTTCACTCTCTTTCTTGTCATCACTTACTTCTTCAGAATTGTGGCTTTCTGAAACAAAAGCATTCATTTAAGGGTTAAAACTGCCCTTGAATATTTCTAAGTATCCTAAACCCTCTGTAGGCATATAAAACTAAAGAGAGCAATTATCTGAACCTAACCAGTAGTTCCCGCTGTCAGTTATAAACATCCATTTCTATCTAGACTGGTATCAAAAACTGAAACTCTGCCATCTTCACACTGCACAAAATCAAAGGTTTATCCAAATGTAGGCATACATTTAATATCCTGAACAAAGTACAGCAATACAAAGGTTGCAGGTGCTTTTCCTTCAGGATAGACACATTTCTGAGATACCAGCAACAGCAATATTTCTAAGTCTTGTTATTTGGCAGTAATATGACAGCCTGATATTCAGCTTGTCTGCCATAGAGTACAGATCCCTTCAAAGGTAACAAAGGTCATTATATAGAAAATACGTTATGTGCTAAGATAAGATCTGACCTTTTATTGCATCTCTGGCATCAGATGATAAGTCAGTAGGGTTGGGGATCCCTAGGGATGTTTCTGCTTTTTCAATGACATTTGAGATTCCATGACCTAGAGAAAGAAGAGATAATGTTAACCCTGAGGAAAAAAAGTAAGATGAATTGCCCAAGCAAGCAAAATAAAAATCAATAGGATGCAAAGAGAGAAATTTTTTTGGGCAGAGATGATTTTATTAACAGTCTTAGACCAGGAATGTGTCTATAAGGAATCTATTAGCACCAACAACTCTATCTTAAGAAACTACATTAGTAAATAAAATTTGAGATAAAATTAAAGTATAGTACATCGTGAAATTAAAACATCCAGACTAGGACCCACCAGTAAGACCCAAAAGAAACAATCAATGTCTGAGCTACAAATGAGATACAGTAGAACCTCTGGTCATGAACGCTTCTGACCACGACCAAATTGAGTTCCGACCAAAAAATTAACATTTTTTTTCCCGCAGCCGATTTCCCCTTCCGCACCATTTTTTTTGTAAGCGCCAAATTTCCAAAATTAGGTTTGGGTCACGACCAAATTGGTTTGCGACCAAAGTTATGGAACGAATTATGGTTGTAACCAGAGGTTCTACTGTAGTCACTAAAATTACATAAAATGTAACATGTAAAATTACAAAAATACGATTTCTAAAATTTACATGGAGTGTGATAATATCTAAAGTTGTATAAAATTTGGTAATATCTAAAATGACATAAAATACTTCTTTGGAGCAGGAGCTTGACCTATCAAGGTCCAGATCTTCCATGCTGCTACCCAAACTTAGCCATATGCACTGCAATAAATGGCAGCTCATCTGGGCATAGGCCAGGACAGAACAATCAGGATCACTAATCAAAGGAAGAATAAATCTGGTTTGAATAGCTCTACAAAAGGAGTAACAAAGAAGAACGTGTTCTGGGGTTTCCAGAGCCATGGTGCTGCAATGATTAGAATGCAGTATTGCAAGCTAACTCTGCCCACTGCCAAGAGTTCAATCCTGACCGGCTCAAGGTTGACTCAACCTTCCATCCTTCTAAGGTCAGTAAAATGAGGACCCAGATTGGTGGGGTCAATATGCTGACTCTGTAAACCGCTTAAGAGAAGACTGTAAAGCACTATGAAGCAGTATATAAATCTAAGTGCTATTGCTATTTCAGCTCTCCTGAACCACACTTGTACTATTTTATGTTTGCCATCCAACACTGCAAAGGGAAGGGCATGACAAGAGAAAAATTTCCTATGGCTGTGTGACAATGTGTGACAATGCATGTATTGATGCATCTATTGATGACAAGAAGGCTGAGGTCCTCTTAGATCTGCCTGTATTGTCCAAGCAAGCAAAATAAAAGTCAATAGGATGCATTCTACTGTTTTGCTCAGTCTAGCCACTAGCTTAATCTCAATTTTATACAGTTCCTCTGTATTCTCACTTAGAGATAACATATAAACCTTTAAGAGCTTGTAAAAGCTATGTAGGTTTGAATTGGTTGAGTGATGCATAATCAAAAGACCAAGATATATTTACTGTTCTATAAATACATATTTTTAAAAAATATTTTGATCTTGCTCTGTATTTTTCTTTATTTTTCATAAGGTATTTTTGTGGTTGCCCCCATTAACCTCTAAAAGAAAAAAGAACTAGAAAAGAAAGTTCATTGGATTTGTAAAGTAGGTTCTATGAATCTGCTATGTTTTAGCTATCCTTACCAACAGTGGCCATTGTAGCAGAAGCACTTGAAAGCAATGATTTCCCCCAGTTTCCCCAATATCCCCATCCTGTTTGGGTCTTCTCAATGGGACCTGAGACCTTAGTAAAAGAGAACAAGGTAAGCAGTTATTTATTCCTTTTTAAATAACCAAATTATTAAAACTAATTTCTAGCAAAGGAAATATATGGAAAAAATAAATAATACATTTTAAATCACTATTTTACAGAACATTCTTTTATTTCTGTTAGCAAACATGGATGCTTAATGGGGAAAGAGCTGATAGACTTTCAAATAAAAAATAATGTTCTGTTCCAAATAAAAGGGGATTCTTATTAATACAATATAAAGCATTATTTAAAAATATTAAAGATGTAGTTGTACATAATCCTCAAATTTATCAATATTATGAGAAAAACTATTTGTATTTGTTAACTATATTGCGTTAATACAACTCTTCATCTCGTGTGAATCAATTTGGTCAAGAATAGGAAAATATTCTCTTAATAAACAAACTGTGTATTTATTTCTATGTTTCAGCAGTTATAGTCACCTATGCAAGCAGACCTTTAGTAACAGAATGGATACAAATTGTTTTCAAATTAATGCAGTAAAAAGTAAGGATATATATTTCATTTATATTATTACTCTGACCTAAGATCCTAAAATAACATGTAAATAACTTGATTGCACATGATATACTTATCTTTAAGAAACTCAGGAGATATAATCCAACTGCAGATTGAAATTGATAGATTCCATTTAAATTACAGAATTAGAATAACTGACTTTTGTAGCCAGCAACCCCCCCCCTCCCCCAAATGTTTCACTTTGGAAGATAGAGTGAATATTTTGAGATAAACCTGAAAATTATTGACATGTTTTAGCATAAATACTAGTACATTTTGCACCTGTGGCTCTTGTGCTGCACTGAGCTCAGTGATTTTAGCTTCTGGTCTTTTCTGGGTCATGAACGTAGGTTCGGCTTCCTCTCCATCATTCTTGGTCACCTCTTCATCCACTGTCTTCTGCACATTTTCATCAGGTTCACCAACATCTTCTCTCAGTGATTCATTTTCCATTTGGGACATGACCAAAGCATATCCTTGTTTTATAAGTAATTATAATTATTTATTTTAGCTTAATGCGACATATATTTTTAACTTAAATTGAGTCCCTTTGACTAGTTGAATAAAGCACATCAGTACAGTAAAACAGTTTACATACTACTAAATATGTAAAATCAGATCTGAGTTTGAAGAACGCAAAAAAGTTTCCAGAAAATCTATAGCACAATTCACCTGGAAATTGATTGCAAAGCAATTAGATAACAAAACAGATTGTGTATTTTACAGATGTGTTTTTAATAACACAAATAACCTCAAATGAAACATAGAGCTTCCCACATGACAGAAACTCTTAAACTCTACACACTTTTCTAAAACTGAAGAGTATTGTGAACAGCGAAGTCATATTAGATACAATTACTCTTCCTAGTTTTGATCCTTCATACATGTGTGCAGCTATGGATAGAAATGTCTTTGTCCAATTTAGTCTACAGTAGCAGTTCCAAATGTTTCTGACCATGGTGATTTATAATTGGATCATGACAAGTCATTCCACATGAAGCTGAATATTTTCAATGCCCAGAGGTTTCAGCCCATAATGGCAAGAAAGCTATTAAACCAAAATTTGATTCTAAAAACACATCATTATATTGCTGAAACAATGGCTTCATAGTTCTTTCAAGGCCCTATATTGGTTACAGTGTCTATTTTTATGTATTTAATTATTTAATTATACTATGCCTTATAGGATTCAGGACCAAGGTATCTTAATGTATTCCACTTCTTTTTGCTTATTTAAATTGACTACACAAGTTCTGCTATGATTCCATGTTTAATTAAATACATTTACTTAGAATAAATAATAAAAACAAATTATTTGCATGGAACAAAGCATGTTCTTGTCTATGTCACACAGACTTTGAAAATCCTTTCATTGAGAGCTATCTTGTTCCCTCGTTAGCTTTCTACCATATTTAAATTAATATGAGCTTTTATTGTTACATATTCTGCACTTATTGGGCTGTTGTTTTTTTGTTTTGTGTTGACTATCTGAAATTGGAAGAATATGAATAACTTGCATAATAGATAGCTAATCTATGGCCCTTGGGACAAGTTTTATACAGCTTTTATTTAATATGTGGATGATTACATCATCCCAAGGGATATGCCAAGTTGTTTTAATACAACCTACATGACAAGAGTGGGAAAGTGTCAGAAGCATCCGCATTTGATCAACTGAAATCAAAGGCTAAGGATAGGCTACATTATCATTTCAAGAAATACAAAAGTAAAAGCATGAAACAGTATTCTGGTTTAACTAGAAAAATAATGTGCTTCTAATGTATCAAAGTGTGAAAAACCTTGGTCTATTTTGAAAGATAGTAAATGAACTGATATTTCAAGGTAATTTATATATCAGATTCCTATGTTCTTTCCTGCTCCCCCCCCCCCAAAAAAACCCCTGCAGGATACGCAGACATATCTAAGTGTAAATGAATCATAATTTCAAAGAAATAATTGCCTTTGCTCATTTGATACAGTGAGAATTACCAGTTTAGTGCCTTGCACTTAACATATGAAATCATGCCAGAATTTTGTTTTTTATAAAGAAAATCAGAGTTAATACAATAAGTTGGTGCCCCCCCCCAACCATCCCTCACTTTTTTGGGGGATTTCCTTCAGACAATCTTCCAGCATAGCATATGATGCCTATCTTATTTTCCAGGCCTGTGCTGTTATTATGCACGCTTACTCATAGAGTATCCCACTTATCCAAGTGACCTTTCAGCCAACTGTTGATATTTAGAGTATTACATCAGCGTTGCATAAGGTTCAAAAACTTTAGTCATACAACTTTATATAAGAAAGGCAGAAAAAGAAGAAGAAAACAATGGGATAAAGTTAAGTTTATTAATTGTGGCAATCAAGAGGGAGGAGGAGGAAATAGTAAAGAGTAAGCAAAATGTGTAAGTAGGAGTAAGTAAAGACAAGTTTTAGCTACAAAAGCCACTTTTGTTCCAGGATGCAACCTTTGGTATGAGAAAGAACAGAGACACCTACCTGAATTTAGAGGATGGACTCCAGACAAACTGTAATTACCAGTCCAAACTCAGCTACTTCTGTCGGATCTAAAAGATCAAGATCTAAAACAAAAAGATCCTCTGAGAATCTGTGAATAGGGCAAGTAAATACAAAGGTCTTTTATTACTCTCTTTCTCTGACGCATATACACTCCAGCAAATCAACTTTCTGTTGAAACACTGAAACAAACACTGAAGACTGCAATTACAATTCTCCCTAGCCAGAAGCCCACTGGGAGTTGTAGTCCAGCCTGGTAGGGAAGGGGTGGGGGGTTCGGAATATATCCAAACAGAAGGAAAGACCCTCATCCCGAACGAAGGGAAGATTTATTCCACTCAACTCGCGTGGATTTTAACTGGCATCATCACTAATGGAAATTTATGGGAATAAATGTTCCTAACCAGAGCAAAGCAGCAAAGCAGCAAAGGCATAAAAAAAAGCATTTCCAAGTAAGAAAAATACACCTTGTGATAGAAACAAACTCGAAGCGCAGGGACTGTCCTCTCCGGACTCTGCAGCTTTTTTTCCTTTTTCTCCACTGAAATATCACACCACAAACAGCCACGTCTCTATGGCCTCCAACACGCCAGATTACTGTACCAACCATGGAGAGGAGGAAAGAGCGTCACTGAGCCGGAAGTCGGGTGACCTCGCTCTTTTCTTTTTTCGTTACCGGATATGACGAATTTGCAGGAAAAGTTACCGACCGGCTGGGTAGTTGGACAGGTAGGGCTGGTTATCTTCGCGGTGGGCGAGGATGGACATAGGGCCCAAGAAGGGAATCCTTCTCGGGCCCTCCTCGCGGCGATCAAGCGCGATGGAAGGGGGGGAGGGATGACGCTGTTGGCGCTGTCGGGACGTCATGTGATAGGAGTCTTTGCACCCCGGAGCTCTGTTGGTGGGATCACTGCCCGCCGGGAGTATTGCCCCGCGGAGGGATAGGCCAGGCTGTTACTGTTCCGCCTGTGTATCGGAGAAGTAATGCAGATACAGTAATTGAGTTAGGTACTCTAATTAGATACCCTAACTCAGGGGTGGGGAACGATGGCCCTTTTATGACTTGTGGACTTCAACTCCCAGAATTCCTCAGCTAGTATGGCTGGCTCAGGAATTCTGGGAGTTGAAGTCCACAAGTCATAAAAGGGCCATCGTTCCCCACCTCTGCCCTAACTCAAGAGGGTCGGAGAAGGAGCCTGCGTGCGGCTGTCTCCCTCAGTCTGGTCTCTCGAGATGAGCCACAGATTTTCCAGGCAGTTTTAACTCGAGGCAGTCTCCCCTTGCCTCTCGATGGAGCAATGATAATCATAGTAGTAAACTCAGAAGGATGGAGCCAGTTTGGTGTAGTAGTGGTTAAGGCACCACCAGGCTAGAACCTGGGAGGCCGGCATTTTTAGTCCCGGCTTAAATATGAAGCCAGCTGAGTGACCTCGGGCCAGTCATTCTTTCTCCCAGCCTTAGGAAGAAGGCAAGGGTAAACCACTTCAGAAAAACCTTGCCAAGAAAACTGCAGGGACAGGCACAAACAGTATCCAGGTGACTCGAAGTCACCCTAAATAAATAAATGAATAAACTCAGAACCATCCAAAGAAAGGGTCCATAAGAGTATCAGTGTACAATTGGACAACAAGCATTCCAAAAATTTAACACCAGAGATTTCAGAAGCATCTGCATCCTCTCTCACACTTACACACACACCCCTTGTTTCCCCTAAATATTGTCTGTGCCCGCCTCTGGATTATTTCAGTAAGATGAAATATGGGTACCCAGTGATACCTTTGCTGAATTAGATTCCAGAGTTGTTCGATTATGTTGAATTGCCTGCATAATTGTGTTCGTTATTATGAAAGCTGATGTTGTGAAGCAGTTAATCTTAGTAATTATAGCTAATAATTCTTAAGAAACCTTTGGGGACTGGATGTAAAATGTCAAGCTCAGCTCTTGGTTGCTTCATGTACATATTTGTTGCCTTCAAAGATATTTTTCATTTAATCCAAAAATTAATTGAAAAGTATGTTTTTCAATTAATTGTTGTCTTTTATATTAGTTGTTAACTAACATGTAATGGTTTAATGATTAATGTCTTACAAAATGATTTAGTAGTGAGGGATTCAGTTTGTAAACAGGTATGGAAAATAGTAGTCACGGGATTAGGAAAGATTAGATAGCAAAAATAAGTCTGAGGAATAATGGAAAAATTCAGTAGCGTTCAAAACTATTGTGTATTATGCAAACTTGGGTCCATATCTTAGGGAGCATATGCAATTGATGCATATAATTACCTCGAGCTTTTGAAAGCTGGTTCTTTTCTCAGTTAGAAATAAAGGACTTATTATCACCTCTGATAAGATTCTATGAGGTTTTAAGAAAATAATAAATAAAACTGGGGAAGAAGTTTATTAAATGCTCAACACTTCTTAAAATTAGTAACTCAAGCATCATATAAGTCTTTGGTTTTTTTAGAATTATTTTAGACTCAGATCAGTTACCAGATCTGTTAACTTATCTTTCATTTCCATTTAGCAAATAATAAAATACAAATAGAAGCTATATAAATATTATATTTTTGAACTATGCTATTTTTCCCGCAAAATGTTGAAGGAAGGTGTTAAAATGTAATGTGATCTAATCAGTTCTATGGAGTTGATGAGGGAAGAATCCATGGCAAATAAGCTACTAAGAAAGCTCAGGTAGGGAAATGGGGAAGATTCTTTTGTTAGTGGAATTTGCTTTTTTGATGCCAACTTCCACAGATAGAAGGTATTGTTCCATTGATGGTAGAAACTCTATATCCAGTCCTATAATATAGGAATGAAAATGGGTCATGTTGCCACCACAAATCAGTTACTTGTGTAAGAAAAAGATTCTTGCATTTCTTTTTTTTTCCTTTCTTTTTTTTTTTTTTTGGTACTAATATGTAGACTAGTTGCAGTTACGGTGGTTCTAGCTGTAATATCCTTTTCATAAGTTTAACAAACCTATACAGTTTTGTATTTTTAATAACTCGCATTCATGTTTTTTAGTATTTTAGTTGGGTTTCTCATGTACTTGCTTTTTAGGCATCTTCAAAGACAATGGTTGATGCATCACTCAATATGTTCTCTGGTGATCAAGATAATGTGTATTGTTTCAGTGCTAACTTTCTTCAGTAATTAAATTCAACAAAAGAAGCCCTTAATTTTAAGCTTCCATGAAGTTCAGCTGTTGCCTGTTGATTCTGGTTCTTAACCTCAGTGTTTTTGCTCAAGAAAATGTTACTTCCAACCTGACATTTACTGTGGGATCAAGGCCCCGGCCTCTCAACATATCACTTCTCCCTATCTTTCAAGCCTTGGCAAAATATCCAGTTCCTCAGGATATCATAGCAAAAGAAGGTACCTGTGTTTTCATTGAATGTAATTTGAACATTAGCCAGCAGGACACCATACTCTGGTACAACTCAAAGGGGCATCTTCTGGAGCAAGGTGGAAGAGGTAAGATGCATATTTCTCTAAACTTACAATAAGCTTGACTCAATATATAATGCTTATAGAGGTTTTCTTGTCACATTCCGTAAAAAGCACAAAGGGAAAAAAATAACAGATGTGCACTCGCAGTGCCTAAAGGTACCTATATTACAATGTACTACAAATCTCTCTTAAATTACAACAATGGACAACTATTTGCATAGTTAAGAATTTATATATAGATATATAATATATTTATATAGAGAGATATAATTTAATGATCAATAAATAGGTTATTCAGTCAAGTTGCTTTAACATTAAAATCATTTGGCATTTAGGGTGAAAAGAATCTGCAGGCAAATCTTGGAATGCCTGTCTGAACAACAGCATTTTCTGAAGCGGTCTTCTTTAAAGGACTGTTCATCTGAATTTACAACAGCTGCAAGGAAGATTGGATTTGCAGCAGCAGAATTCTTTCTCTAAGAAAGAACAAGTTAAAGAAACCCCAATCAGATCCTGAATCTAGTTATTTGTATCCCATCTGTAGAAATTAAATTTATATTGTATAGACCAGGGCTGTCAAACTCCCGGCCCACAGGCCGGATGCGTCACACGCTGGCCCCCCCCACCCCCATCTCAGCGAAGGGGAAAAAAGTCCCTGTTGTGGCTTGCCCAAGTCCCGCACAGCAGCTCATGGACCCAGAAGACCAAGAACCGACCATGGGGTGGCAAGAGCAGTCGGTATCTCCGGCACCTGAGTCCGAGACCAAGGAGGACGCAGAGCCAGAGGACAATAC
>QLTV01001320.1:16419-36851 GCA_003457575.1 Thermophis baileyi | reverse complement strand
CCCATCTGCCTGGCATCCACACTGTATATTGGACATTAATACAATTGAGCGGGTCCAAAGGTATTTCAAAAGAAGAGTACTCCACTCCTCTGCTCACAATAGAATACCTTATGCCACCAGGCTTGAAATTTTGGGCTTGGACAACCCTGAAGTACGTCGACTACAGTCTGACCTTAGCATAGTACACAAAATTGTCTGCTCCAACGTCCTACCTGTCAATGACTACTTCAGCTTCAACCACAATATTACACGGGCAAACAATAGATACAACCTCAAGGTAAACAGGGCAGGGGTGAAATGCTGCTGGTTCGCTCGTACCTGTCAGTCACCATAGAGCCGGTCTCCAAGGTAGCGCGAGGCGCTGCCCACCCGCCCAGATGCCGCCATTTGAGTTCTTTTACCCTCTGCGAATGCACAGAACGCTTTGCGCATGCGCAGAGGGTAAAAGAACCCGAATGGTGGCGTCCGGGCGGGTGGGCGGCGCCTTGCGCTACCTTGGCGACCGGCTCTACGGCGACCGAAGGTAAGAGCGAATCGGGAGCATTTCACCCCTGGCATGATCTCCTCCCTTCAGAGACTGGGCCGCGGGGCAGTATTCCAACATGATAACTACCCCAAACACACCTCCAAAACAACCACTGCCTTGCTAAAGAAGCTGAGGGTAAAGGTGATGGACTGGCCAAGCATGTCTCCAGACCTAAACCCTATTGAGCATCTGTGGGGCATCCTGAAACGGAAGGTGGAGGTGCGCAAGGTCTCTAACATCCACCAGCTCCGTGATGTTGTCATGGAGGAGTGGAAGAGGATTCCAGTGGCAACCTGTGAAGCTCTGGTGAACTCTATGCCCAAGAGGGTTAAGGCAGTGCTGGAAAATAATGGTGGCCACACAAAATATTGACACTTTGGGCCCCATTTGGACATTATCACTTAGGGGTGTACTCACTTTTGTTGCCAGCAGTTTAGACCTTAATGGCTGTGTGTTGCGTTGTTTTGAGGGGACAGCACATTTACACTGTTATACAAGCTGTATACTCACTACTTTACATTGTAGCCAAGTGTCATTTCTTCAGTGTTGTCACATGAAAAGATATACTTAAATATTTACAAAATGTGAGGGGGTGTACTCCTGTGACATACTGTAGGTTATATATACAAGTGATTGTAGGCTTCTGCAATTTTCGCCAGTTGGTCCTCTGTAATATGTGCCTTACTGATTGATTTTCTATCTGGTTACGTGGAAAATAAGAAAAGAAACCATTATATATAAATCTGCTTTTGAAATATTTAAGCATTACATGCATATAGCAATAGGGATTTAAAATGCAAAAATAATCAACGAATAGCTTGCCTGAATTTTGCTTTAGTGTGTTCATATCAAAACAGCTGCAAAAAATAGAAACTATAGCAGCACCAACATTCTGGTTTATCTCAACGTCTAATATCATCATACACTGATCCTCTGTCTGATATCTTCCAGACATATTGAACTAAAGTTTCCATTATAATTGAGTAGAAAACCATTGTATGACCTCCTTCTCAGAGATCACAGCGGAGCCTCAAGTACTGTGCTGCTTCTCTGCTTTAAACTTCCCTTCCATTTCTTACATAGTACTCCTATGTGGCATCTGAATATTGATCACTGAGGAGCACACAGTTGCTTCCTTGTCATCTTACTCCTGTTTTGAAAGCCCCTTGCAGTCCTTTACTCTCCATACAGTTCTCAGGTGAAATCTTTCATGGGTTCTTTCTGTAGGGTTTGTTTCTTTAGCAAAATCTTACCCTGCCTTTACCCTAGCTTCATTACTTTTTTTCATCCATAACGCTCAGCCCTTAGCTTAAATTTGCTAAACACTGTATAATATTCAGAAAGGTCCTACTTATTCTCCGTTCCTAAATCAAGATGTAGCCCAATCAGCAATAAGAGGAGGGTAGCTCATTGGAGAAATCTTTATCAAAATAAAGTGCTGTATATACACACAGATTGCCCATCCTTGGATAAGCCAACCCTCATATTTTTTTTTAACCAAAATACTGTGAAAAATGTGCCGCTTGTGATAAGCTGACCCTCAAAATTTATATACATTTTAATCTTCACAGTTGACTTATCTGTGGGTGGCACATTTTTCACGTTATTTAGGTTAAAAATTCAAGGGTTGGCTTATCCAAGAAGGAGCTTATCTGTGAGTACATACGGGTATTTTAAAATAGTATTACTGTATCTGCTTTCATTCCATTCACACTGTTTGATCATCTAATGCAATTCAAGAGGGGACAATTATATAATGGTTGACGATTCTAAATAAGACAGTAGAATATATAATCCTTATGTGTAATACGAATCACTAAATAATAGGGTAAATTCACAATTCTTGCATAATAGCAAAATCAAAGGAAAATTTAGTGGGCTTAGAGCACCATTAAACATATAAACCCATCCAACCTAAGAAAAATATCTGTATAAAGCATTTGTGTCTATCTTTTGTTGGTTATCTGCACATATATACTGGAAGACACTACGTATTTGGATTTCATTTATTTTTGTGGGGCTTATTTTCAGCTAAATTAATCTAACTCACCCATTACCTTATAAAGAGTCATTGTAGAGTCAGCCAATGATGGAACCTTGCTGGCAATCATATATTTATTTTCGGTTCTGCCTTCCTTAAATGTAAGGGGTTTTTTTTAATTGTAATTATATGCATTTAACGCTAGAGGCAGCTGTTGTTTTGAAGAACATGGAGACAATATCAAGTCAGCCAGAAGACATCTGTTTTAAAAAAAAACTAGCAACCTTGAACTATTTCACTTAGCTGGCCAAATAAGCATTCAAGTTTATTATATGTTCAAAAGATGATTTTGTTTGATATTGGTTTTCATACTGTTGTTATATATCTTACAACCATGGTACATAATCTTGGTTTAGATAAACTAAAATTAGCAGCAGTACCCATTTCACACATGACAGGAAACTAAAATTAGTTGAAGATCAAAACAAATCCTTCTCTCTTCTTCATATAGGTATGCTAGGGTCCCAGGTTTATCCCCATCATGCTGATCAAAGTGTTAGCTTTACGTTCTAGTCCTGCCAGAGAGATATAAAACAAATAGAGAAAGGGAGAGAAGTACGAGGAGATCATGATATGGATTAGGACTGTATTAGGATCAAAGAAGTCCAAGTTCAAGTCTATGATTATTAGCCTTGGAAGGTGATAAGAGTGTCTTGGGCTATCAGCTGCCTCATGGCAGCACAGTTACCTACACAGGTGACTCATCCTGAAGGTCAAATTGGAAGGGTACTGAATGTACCTCTTTGAACTCCCAAGAAAGCCTTAAATCTTACATGGTGACTTGAGGGCCTAAATATCTCCTGCTACCCACAATGAGCTGCTGCCTCAGTGGAGAGCCTGCAAGCTGGTCTGATGCAACACACCATTGCAATGGACTTCTCAAACAATTATATTTAGGTGGTGGTCATTCTGCATTTTATAAGGTGTGGACTAGAACCACGCTAAGTTTCCAAGCTTCCCATGTAAAGTCTGGCACTTCAGTCATGTTTTCTAAGCAGAAAGGGCACACACCCAAAAATTGCAAGCCAAATGGTCCAGGCATTAGTTTGATGGTGAAGAGGATGGATGATCAACGTTAATCTGGATTCACCATGTCGCCTAATCAATTGCTATTGATGTTTTGTTCACATCAGGCGTATTTACTGTTCAGTTGACACATGTGCCTGCCTTGCTTTTGCTGCAGAATCTATCCACATACAGTGACCAGGAAACTAGTTAGTTCAGACACATGCCAAGTATATAAGCCAGCAGTAGCAATTTTGCATATACATAGCACTGCAGAGTCCCAAATGAAGGATATTAAAATGCGGATCACTGCTTACCAATCACAGAGTACAATTTACGTTCTATGGTATCCAGAAATAAATGCCACAGCCTTTATTTCTGAAGGTTCAAGTCCTGGTACCAAAATGCCACCATCTGTGCATAAGGGAGAGCTATCAAAACTTGAACCAAAAACTCTGTGTGACCCTAGAATGAAGCAGATACTGAAAGTCAAACATGTTATATGGGGGGAATGTGGGGGGAAAAAGGGGCAGGAAGATAGAAACTGAGGATTTTTTGGATGTTGCTGAACTGCGGCTCCCAGCATCTCACATCATTAGACAGGTTGGCTGGAACTCCAGTACTCCTAATCAGAATAAAAACTTCAGTGTTGAACATGACTTTAGCCTGTCAGTTTGGCCTATGCAAAAGTGACTTGCAGGACATCACAGGTGACGTCCAAGGGGCTTTCAACAGCAAAGGGTTCAATATCATTTACAGCTGGAAAAGGAAGTGGAGATGGCTGAAGATAGGCAAAGTCATCATTACCGTATAGAGGAGGGCTGGGAGTGAATGATGGTGCACGTAAGAAGAATGTTAGGATGATACATATCCTGGACTATAAAGGTCAAGCTCACTTTACTCTACTTTAGAGACCTAGCAATAGCAAACGCTAAGAATGACAATATTGGTAGACATCTCCTATGTGGGAAAGTCTTCTCCAACTTGGTGTTCTCTAAATGTGCTGAAATATAAATCCCATTATTCACAGCTACCATAGCAAATAGTCACATCAGCCAAAGATGATCACACTGAATTATGGATACTTGGTGTGATTACAGTTAGGGGTGTAAGGGTCTGTGGGCAGGATGATGGAAATTAGCAACTCTTGGCATCTCCATACTGCAGAATGACTGGCAATCTTTCACCCTCTTAGATTTCAAAATGCTTACAGCTTGAGAATGCCCCCATAAAAGAGGCAGTCCACAAACTCCATCATACATAAATAGGCTGGAGGAAGCAACACTGGACTCATTTCAAAAAGTAAAAGGAATCATTGTTTGGGGCTTGTTTGCTAGCCTTCCCTCCCCTTCCACCCTGCCTCCTTCTTCCATTTGTGCAGCATTTCAGATGCGAGTAGAACTGCTGGCATATATAAAATATCAACTACAAAGGCCATAAAAGCTAAAAAGAGAAAAATGTCTGGAAAAACACCTGCTGACATCCAGAGTGAGATAGGCATGGAATATATAAAGGAATGCAGAATAGCCAGCCATTCTGAAAGCACAATGGGAACACAGAAGTTGTGAAAGCATTAAATGGCCTTGGATTTAATCACCCATCCATGCAAGATATCACAGAGAAATAATACTGTTTCAGATCTGTAATTGGATCTGCAGTATCATGGTAAGCCAGTTGAATAAGTCAACAACCACATAATTTCAGCACCACTGCCTAAGAACAACTGAACTAGCATATTAGCTCAACATTGTTTGCTTGCTTGAGTAAAATGGCCCCCTGGTTCCTATTAAAATCTTGGCTTCTAGTTCTAGGCAATGTATTTCCCTCTGTGTGAGACTCTGGCCAAATTGCCATTGTGCAATGACTAGAATTTCCAAAACATTAAGATGAATATGTTCCCTTTGGCTGTAATCCTCTGTCCAGTCATGTCCTCCTATAGTCATCTATTTCAGTAGCCATTAAGCATACATAAATATGGGCATCTGAACCAGAAATTAACGATGTCACTTCATAACCTGATGCAGAGGGAAATCTAGAATTGTCATTTCAATAGGAAGCTGCAGCCAGTCAGGACTCTCAGTAAGCATGCCTGAATGATATACATATTTTGTTTTCTTATTTTCAGATGCCAATCTAAACAAGGAGCAGTCAGACTTGTGACCCAAACAGAACACTTTCAAAAAGCTAAAATCAATCATTTCTCTTTGTGAAAAGCAAAACTTAGAAACCACTTTTGGTCTACAGCTATTCCTTTTTCCTTCCTCTCCCTTCCCTCCCCCTATTATCACTTGCTAGAGCACTGCAGGATGATGATCATATTATTGATGATCCATGACAATGTCACGTGGGCTCATCCTGGCTCCATTTCTTATGAATTGACATATTTCTTTGGAAAATTACAGGAATTCAAATATGCACCCTTCAAATAGCTTTTCTCATTTCTCTCCAATTACATGTAAATTAATGCAGTGATTCTCAACAAGGTTCATCCCCCTCAACACACACACACACACACACACACACACACACACACACATTATCTCAAGATAATGGATGATAGGTGCATGTCAATGGGCTTTTCTAGCAAATCCTCTCAAGGCAGCATACCCAGTTTGAGGCAAAAAATATGAGTACAAAGCAAAGTTTCCAGAGCTTGAGTGTTGGTGTTGTTGTTTTAATTTGCCTTTGTCCTTCAGAGAAAAGGTATGCAAACCTCTGATTTGTTTCTCTCTCTACAGAGGGAATTTACAAACTGTGGGAAAGAGAGAAAGGGCTGTTAAACTGCAGTGAGAATGGAATTACAAGAGAGGGGGAAAGGTTTAGAAGTATCAAGCTTGTATAAATGAGAGAGGAAGCTTAGTGTAGCTGCACTGGGAAAGAGTCCCAAAAACAATTTACAGCCTGCCTATGTTTTGCAAACAGCAGGAATTAAAAAGCAGTTTAAAAGAAGCTGACTTGAGCCACAGGGACACTGTTATGTCTGGTGCCCAATATTTAAAAAAATATTCCTGACTTTGGAGAGCAAAAATAACAGTATACCATAAAGAAAGGGGGGGGGATATTTTGCTAAGTACGGTAAATAGAACAATGTTCTGCCTTCTAGCTGCATGGCAAAAATAACCAAGCTCCTAATAAAAAAAAACACAGTTGAAATGTGATTTCCTTGTTTTTAGTTTCCCTCAGTGAAATAGTTTTATAACATTCCAAGACTCTAGTGTAATTCTTGAAGGCACCAGGCTAAAAACAAGATGACTGTGGGTTCTAGTCCTTGCTTAGGCACCAAGCCAGCTGGGCAACTTAGGGCCAATTATAGTATTTTCTCTCAGCCCTAGAAAGAAAGAAAAAATGGCAAACCACTTCTAAAAATGTTGCCAAGAAAACTGTGTGGACTTGTCCAGGCAGTGATTAGGAATCAAGACATAAATAAAAGTTTTATCATTGCTTTTTTATTTGGAGAAATAGATTAAAATGTAATTAATAAAAATAAATTATATATTTACTTCTTGTCGAGCCCTAATGCCAAAGAAATCATTATTAGTTTTATAGGTTTTTTAAAATTGCACTAAAAATATCTATATAAAATATGAAGAAGTGGGGGGAAAAGACATTCGAGGGAAGGGGAAAAGAGGGAGAAAAAACAAAATAAGGGATGGCAGTCGAACAGGAAAAGATCTATGAAAGAAATTAATTTCCAACTTTGTTCAGTGCAGACACGAGCATAAAATGCAATAATTTTTTGAACTACGTTATATTGTAATGTACAATACTTCTATAATCAATGAACAAGTCTAATCATCAAATTCCAAAGTTAAATTTTCATTTCTTTCCATTTCATGCAAATGTCCAATGATGGTTTCCAAGTAAAGATAAAGCTAAACAAAGTCTTTTTAATCTAACCAAATCAGTCAATTTTGTCATCTCCATCATCTCCATTAGTTTCACCATCCATTTTTCCATTGTGGGTATTTGTGTGTCTTTCCACTGCTGCACATAAAGAAGTCTGATACTGCAGTTATCATGCATAAAAATAAAGTTTCATGTTTTTTTTAATCTGTTTGTCCATCAGATCTAAAGGTAAAGCCTCTGGCTTCATTTGTACATTCCAGTTTAAGAATTAAAATACAAATCAGATTTCAATAATTCTTAGTTTTCTTACATGTCCACCGGAGATGGTAAAAAATGCCTTCAGCTTGTTTACATTTCTAACATACCTTTGGTATACCAGATATAATATTTTCAGTTGTTAGGTACCAATGATATATCATCTTTTTAAAAGTATCCTTCAAATTATAATTCAGTGTAAATTTCTGTCTTTTACTCCACATACTATCATCTTGATCCTATACTATAATCAAAATTGCCTAGTCAAATTTGCTTGCCCATTTAATCATACAATCTTTGACATATTCATCTTCAGCATTCATTTTCCAGTAGTTTGTACAATTTAGCAATCACACAATCAGCATTAACATATATGTCCAACTCAAAGTCAGTTTTCACATTGGCAAATACATAACTCTTCTTATCCAGTTTAAACCTCTCTATTAATTGAGCATAAGCAAACCATTATTATTCATTTTATAAAAGAGGAGGAATTGCACAAATTCACAAGTTTGAAAACCCTGGGATTAATGTATTTTGGCCTAAAATTTACAATGCTTTGAATTGACTGCATTGCAAAATTTGGAGGAGTTGAAAAATAGTATGTATAAGTGATATTAAATAATTTGCTCAGACAAAGTGGTTTTACTTTCACACCAGTCTTGGTTTTATTGACCAAGCAATATATCAACCTCAGAACATTGCTACCATCTCCCTGAATGTGGTGAGAAGTTCCAGAATCAATGCTTATCTGGACTCAGTTTCCCTATAGAAGGACATGATTGGTTGCTTCCAATGTCCTGTGGCATATACTTGTCATCTTCATTGCAGAGCTGAATCAAACATCTCTAAACAAAAACTTAAATCTTCATATTTTTGTTACAATTTTGATTTTCTCCAAATATAAATATTTAATACTTATGTGTATGTAGTTGTTGGAAGAAATGTCCATCTGTGTTCAGTTCCAAGTGGGAAGAGAGACACTGGAAACATGGAGGCTGATTGGAACGATGGTTTAATGGTGGACAGGATCACATGGTTTGAGTTCTGGGCAATCGAGCACATGGGTGACAGAGAGAGAGAGATTTATACCCTCTCTTGGGCCCTGCCTTGAAGCTTCCTGTTCCTGTGTAAGGGCAAGTATCCTGATTGGTTGTCAGACTCCCATGGGGCCATGCAGGGGTAACTCTGTAGGTTGTCTTGAGTCCCATGCTTGGTTGAATCTTGCTGGGTGATGAGGTAATGAAGCTAATCCTATCATGTCCTGAGGGTGAAGGTCTTAATCCCATCACCCTGGAGCTGAAGTGGGGGGCAGGGAGCTGCAGGGAACTGCTTTGTCTTTAAAAACATGTTTCTCCTTTTCTCATCCAGGGAAATATAATATTCTGCCTTTTTAATATTTCCTAGAATATTTCATTCTTCTAGGAGATGGGTGGGTGCTAACTTTCTTACATAGTTATGGGGACCCATTAAAATTTAAACAAATAAAAGTTTTGAAGCTGTAAAGGTGTATTACCAATGCATCTCCTCTGTCAGTTCTTACCAGCTATATTGCATATCATAGCATGTCAGCTATGAAATGCTTCTAAATATAAAACAACATTGCTGATCAAGTATTGCACTGCAATGAAATAATAATTCTCTATTGTATTTATTCTCAAGTTCAGTGCCAGGATAAATTAACATGATGTGGGAGTAACACAAGAAATTGTAAACAAATAATTAAAGTCTACCCTGCTAGCTCTGGATACACTTTTTTTGCCTCATCAGGCTATCTTTGTATCTTTAGGAAGAGGCATTTTTTTATCTTAGAAGGTACTTGGCCCATCTTGTCTGAGTTCAGAAGGTAAGTACTTGTAGGAGAGATCTGCAATGAATACCAGGGCTGTAGACTAGACTAAGGGGGAGACAGACAGAGACAGAGACAGAGACAGAGACAGAGACAGAGACAGAGACAGAGAGAAAGAGAATGCAAACTATTTGCATACTGCCCCCAAGAAAACTGCATAAGTGAGTATATGAAGTTTAAGGAAATTTTAATTATCTTACTTGACATTTCGTTAGCCTGCATTTCATATGGGGCTAGAATTCTTCCAAGATTTTATTTGTGGAGATCTTGGTGCTCTTGTGACCTTGGTGGTTTGCTTGCAAAGGTTTTATTACCCAACTAGGTAATATCAGCGCTTGCTTGTTTGGATTTATTTTCAGATAAAAACAGCACTGTACCTCCAGTTTTAATCTAGAACAACTGTATATGGAAATATGACAATACCACTTAATAATTACCCAATATTGATTGCTCTCTGCCTAATTTTGTATGCCAAAAAGTGCTCCAAACTTCATGACTGTCAAGTTTATTTGCAACTACAAGTAACTCTTGAAATTTGGCAATTATTAGTTATCCCAATTAACCAACCAATAAATGGGTGCTGATATCATAGGGACTGGCCTCTTAGACATTGACTGGACAGCCTGAAGAGACAATCACAAAGACCAAAGACAAGGCAGATAGCCCCCAGTCAAATCGTGACTCTAAAGGATTACTGGAATCTTTGGGAATGCTGCAGAAATGCCACTGAAACAGAAAACATAACAAAGGAGGCATAGATACAGTCTGGAAGGAATGTCTAGCAGAACAAGATGGAGTTCTGAGAGAAAAAATATCGATCTTCCTCTCCTATCGTTCTCAGATAACCTAATCATCTGTTGTAGAGACTTGGAAATGATCCTGTAGTCATGTGAATGAGGTAGTCAGTATACTTCTGGGTTTAAGCAAATTGCCCCCCAAATGGAGTTCCCAATATAAAATACTTATTCAAATGTAGAAAGAGAAGTGAATTCTTCCATGCATTGCATAACTGAACCAAAGTTGATGCCCTTCTTGCATCATACAGTGGTATCAGTTTATTTGTAGTCATAAAGATGAGCATTTTCCATTCCCATTGTACTCTTAGCTCCCAAACTATTGGCCTAGAGCCTGTCAGCATCAATAAAGACCAATGAGTCTTCCGGAATAACATGAATACTTGAAATGATTTCTGCTCCATAGGGACCTATACTAGCCTATGACCACATCACATGATCTAGTCAACTGCTGTAGTGCTGCAGTTGAAGCAAAATATCCCCAGCATTTAACTGAACCCTTCATGAAAAAGCACATAAGTGTTTTATAATATTTTTCTGAATGCATCAAAATTTGGAATGAATAGAAACATTACATACAGGACATTCCATGCTGTCCTATATTTGAACATCTAATTTAGTGCATTCAACAAATGTTTATAATGAATTGTTACACATATTTTTTTTTATTCCACTGATGCTCTTGCATGTTTTTTCCCCCTAATTGTTATAACGGCACTATATTTTATCTTTGCCTGGAACTGCTTCTACTTCATGCCAATTTGGAAATTGTCTTACTAAAATGTTTACAATAAATGAATCAGTGAATATTTCGACATTCATTTCATGCATGGCTATATTGGTAGAAAAATGAATATTCATTGCAATCCAATTTTACTTGCTGGAGTGTAAACTGCACTGAATTCAGTAGGGCATAATTTGGAATAAATAAGCCTAGGGTTAGATTACACATTTGTTTTCTGGGTACAACTCTTATTTTAATGAAAATGCTCATAGTAACCTGGCCAGATTCAGAATGACTTCCCCCCCCCCCGACCTTAATTTTCACTTTACATAAAATGTGTAATTGATAGGATAAACCAAGTAGGATGGATTATTTCTTTGCTCAGGGTAGCTTTTAAATAACAGGAAGCTGCTGTTAATTCTCTAATTATTTCATAGCTATAGGCATTTGCGTTGCCTTCTTTTAGACATTTCCTCTTGATTCATCTGACATTAAGCACTTGTCTTACAGTAAAAGGAGTGAAGAAATCCAATTTAGAGCCACTTGCGGAATTTGATTTCAGGAACACCACAGCATAAATAGATGAACATTCATCAAGCTGAGTGAAACATATTGATGTAGGAAATTAAAACTCAAGTGTTTGATTTCTGATGATGCCTTCCTCCATGCAAAATGTGAATTAGGGATCAACACTGATATTTACTTAAATAATACGCAGCTGATGGCATTTAATAAAAAGCATGGCCTTCAATTTCCTTACTTTGTGTGTGTGCAGTCCTAAGGACATCAACATGATTTTCTCACCTCCTCCTCCTGGCACAATCTTGGGTCTTTAGCGGGGGGGGGGGAAGGCAAGGTCAATGTGAGGTTCAGTATAAATTTTCTCATACAGCCACAAGATGCAGCTACTCATTAGAGGATATCCACAGCTCTTTCTTCAAACTTAACCTTCCCTAGCAGCAACTCTGTTTTCCACATCAACATGGGACTATAACTTCACCAACAGACCTACAAGCATAATCTGGCATTCCCCCTATTCTTTGTGTCAATCAGCCCAGTCCAGCTTGGTCCATTCCGCTTGGTCCAAGAGGTCTTGGAGCTCAATTCCCATGATTTCCAACCAGTAAGACTGAAGGAAGGAGCAAGATTGGGCATTAAGGATTTAATATATTGCTTACGTCCCTTCCTATTTTTCTTCAACTTATACATTGTACGCCTAATGCTCATTATAAGGTAGATCAGCATGGCAAATTCAAAAGATTTATTCTGGGGCCTAAGTCCTTAGAATGCCACCTGGGATGATAGCATAACTCCAACACTTTTAGGTGGGGAGGGGAAACTGGCAAACTTCCTGCTCTGTATTATTTTTTTAAAAGATATTTTTAACTTTAAAAATGAATGGAAAGCTAACTGCTGCAAAACAAAGCATGTGCCTGAATTATAACTTGTGTTCCAAATAGTGCTGGATGCTAGAAGCATCTTAGGAAGAAGAGCAGGGGACAGCACTCTAATGCATTGTATGATTACTAGTATTGGCCATATCCATCATGGCATTTTGCAAATGGGCTGGTAACATGATCTCAAGATTTCAGACATCTTCACTGGCACAAACAGGTTGAGGATTCAGGCTTCACGAATTGATTGTGCTATTTTTTGCCAACTGAAATGTATAATTCATTCTCCTCCCCCTCATAAATCATTTATCAGAAACAAATCACTGTTTATTTTATTGCTGTGCTTCCCAGTATTGTGATTGTTGTTGGGTCTTTATTCCAGTTTTATATATTCGCTGGCTATTTTTGTGGATAAATTTAGCATAAAAATATTGAAAAGTTGAATGCAGAGCTATATTCTGAAGCCGGGAGGCATGTGAGTGGTCACTGAAAAGTTTATCCTGAAGGGGTCCTCAAGATAGGGCAGCCTGAGCTTCATCAGTGAGGTGCTGAGCCCAGAGGGCATGATATGGGATGGCAAAATAAAAACAGGTCTGCCTTTTTAAACCCTATTACAGTGCTGAAGTTAACTTTTGACAGCAAAAATGAATATTCGGTTATGAGAAAAACAGTCTCTCAATGTTGAGAATGCAGTCACATGTACTGGTGTTGCTTTAAGCATCCAGAGATCCCAGCAATACCAGCATTGGATATTATGGAATAATTCTCCATTTTGAATACTTTGATGTCAGCTCATCATTTTAGTCATTGTCTATCCATTGCAGGATGAAGGCCTCTTCTGCATGTTTCCAACCAATATGGTCCTGAGCTTTCTTTTGTCAATTGGGCCCGCAATACGTGCTGATGTCGTCGATCCATCTTGTTTTGGGTCTCTTTCATGGATGCTTTTTATCAAGTGGGATCCATTCTATGACGGCCTTGGTCCACCTACCATCAGTTCTTCTTGCTATGTGATCAGCCCATTTCCATTGCAAGTCTTTTACTCTCTTGATGATATTGTATACTTTCATATGTTCTCTAATCCATGTGCAGGTCTTTCTATCTTGTCTTGTAATGCCGAACATGTATCTGTCCATGGCTCTTTGTGCCACTTGTAGCTTTTGTATTGATTGTGAGGTTAGTGTCCATGTTTCACCAGCATATGTTAAAGCAGGTAGCACATACTGATCAAAAACTTTTCTCTTCAGGCATAGGGGAAAGTTGTTCTTGAAAATTATACTTAGTTTGCCGAATGCCTGCCAACCACATTTAACACACCATTCAGTGTCTGTTATTGTATCACCTTCCATTGAGATCTGTTGGCCAAGGTATATGTAGTGGTCTACTACGTCTAGTTCTTCTCCAGATATAATTTTTTTTCCCTTTGGTGAATTTATTAAACATAACCTGGCTCTTTTTCAGGTTTATTTTTAAGCCAAATAATTCTCCTGCTTTGTGCAGCTCTTGTATGTGTCTTTGTAGCTCTTCTGGATCTTGTGAGAAGAGAACAACATCATCTGCAAATCTTAAGTAATTTAAATAGGTGCCATTGATTTTTATTCCATCTTTTGCCCAATCTTGTTTGCAAAATATTTCTTCAAGGCAGACGGGAAAAAGGATAGGTGATATTGTATCGCCTTGTCATACATCTCGTTCTATGTTGATTTCCACTTTAAGATCATTAAGGCAAATTGTCACCTTTTTTTTCATATATTGATTGTAGTAAGTTTATGTAATTGGTGTCTATGCCTTGGTTGAGCAATGCATTAATTATTGCTTGCTGGAATACTGAGTCAAACGCCATTTCGTAGTCAATGAAAGCCATGCACAGAGGTATGGTGAACTTGTGCTTTTCAATGACTTGCTGAACAACCTGGATGTGATCCATTGTGCTGTAGCCACTTCTGAATCCTGCCTGCTCCTTGATGAGGTTGTGCATCATTTAATGTTCTCAATATTCTTTTTACTATTATCTTGGTGAAAATCTTGTAGATGACTGAAAGAAGGCTTATTGGGCAATAGTTCTTTAAAGCATCTTGGGCCCCTTTCTTGTATATAAGAATCACTTCAGCATTTTTTCATGCATTGGGTATGTTTTCTTCTCTGGGGCATCTTGAATATGGTTTTGCTAGTATCTTGTGTAAACTATGACTGCCAGTTTTCAGTATTTCAACTGTAACTAGTCATTTCCTGAAGCGTTGCCATTTTTCATTGATTTTATGGCACTTGATACTTCCTCCGCTAGGATGTCTGGCATTTCCTCTTTTGTGGGTGTTGTTGCTTTTGCTGATCTTGATCTTTGTATAGCTCTGAATAGAATTTTCCAATTATTTCTAACATTTCTAACTATCTTGTTCTACACACAGAGCCACCTTCACGTTTTAATGCAAAAACCTTCTTT
This sequence comes from Thermophis baileyi, assembly GCA_003457575.1. NCBI lineage: Eukaryota > Metazoa > Chordata > Lepidosauria > Squamata > Dipsadidae > Thermophis > Thermophis baileyi. The sequence continues at coordinate 21,977 of QLTV01001320.1, read as the reverse complement.
TTTGTATTCATAAACTTGCATTTTGCTCTAGTAATCCCTTTGTTTTCTTCAATTGTCTTTTTCACAAACTTCATGTTAAACTGAAGCATTTCTTCTTGGATATGTTTTATTATGGTCTTGCAAAGTTTAACGTACTCTATTTATTACTGAAACTTCTGGTATTCTTCATTGTCCATCATTTTTTCATTAAATCATTAGAGATTTTTTCAGGGGTGGGTTCCACTTACCTTCCCCACCGGTTCGCATCACGACGTTTTGCGGAAATGGCTTGAGGAGAACCATTATTTAATCCAAGAACAGTTGATCAGAAAGCCATGTGATTTTGAGGTGGAAGAGTGTGGAATGCCTCTGAGACACAGAAGTGAACACATATATGAGTTGACTGCCAGAAGTGAAATTTGTGATACAAACTTTGTGACAAAAAGAAAAAAAATAGACTTCCTGAAATTAGTTGAAACAGAAAACTGGAATAGAGGAGGACCAAGAAAAACATTAGCTATAAAAACTTCACCAAACCTCAGTCAAGCTGCATGAATTAAATTAACATACATCAGTGTTCCTTAAAGATACTGTTATCCTTTTACCTTGACATTTGGATTGATTTTATGACTTCTGTTCCTAATTTAGCTCTTGATTCCTGCTTTCTCTTAATCTGATCATTTAGTCTTCTGACTTTGACCTTCAAATAAAATTTCTGACTACTGCAATGCCCTTTCTGTATTTGTTGTGAAATTTAATCTTCATGCAGCATACTGTAGAGTCGATCCTTCTTTCTCATTCATGTTCAACAGAGAAAGGAAAAAACACATTATTTTTTCTGTTAGCAAAGCTAGAGATTAGACTGGTCCAGCTACCAATGAAATCATTGCAAACATCCAAAGTGGGTAATCTATTTCAGATGACTGTCATATTCCACCATGGGATTTTATATCAAATGCCATCTGGAACTGATACAGTGTTGAGAAGCTTTCAGAGGAATAAGTGTTTCTCATCATTATATTCTATGAGGATTGAGAAAGGAATTTGCCAGCGCTTGCCACCAGATGTCTAGAGTTCACAGGAGCTTTTCTAGCAATCAGAAGCGCAAAGGACTAGATGAACTGTGAAATACACAGTAGAGTTTGAATCAAATTATTTCAACACCTGGTGAAGGATTATTTAAGAGTTGCCCAATATGGGGAGTATGGTATCTGGAGGTTTGCATAGACCTTTTAAAAAAAACAGAGTAACTCAGAATATACCAATATAATTTCTTAACAGAAAAGTAATGCAATATAATATAATCATAGAGGCTAATCAAAGGGCAATTAAGACAAGTCAAACACCCTCCTGTCAATGCAGGTGTATAGGAAGCTGTTGTAGTAATAGAGGTCTTCACATAGTCCAAGCACAATTTTGCTCAAGCCACAACAAAGAAGCCAAATGTTTACATACTTAAATGACTAAGCCAGAGCACAACTAGGGTTGAAGCCAAGAAGATGAAAGGCAACCCTACGTTGACTATCAGTGTGATATGGAAGTGATGTGGAACCAACAGAAATAGGAACCTTAATGTTATTTCATGTAGCACACATGCAAGTGGGAAACACCAGCAGGATTCAACATAGGACTACAAAGCGAGAAAGTTCTTCAAAAGGATGGGGCTGATGAAAAAGACTGAAAAGAAAGAAGGCCAAGTCGTAATACTGCAATTATTTGGGGGGGGGGGGGTGGCAAAGAGAACTGGTAGCTACTTGTAAAAATGGCACACCGTGACATTTGCTCTCTTCCTGACCCAGCTCCTTTGATAATTTTAGCCATTCAGATCTGGCTGGAATCCTGCTAAGTGATAAGGCTAAATAAAAAAGATATCTTAAAAAGGAACTTCACAAAGAGGCAGAGGAATTAAAGCTTATATAGACAAACCAATACAGCGGGAGCAGCACTTCCTGTCTCAAGAGGATGCTCAAAAATTATACACAGTCCTGGGAACGGTTTGGATTTTGATTCAATAAAAGATAAGCTTAAGCAACTTCAGAAAAGCTAAAAGTCAGCTAAAGAGATGTGAAAGGATTTGGTGGGTATGGTTGAACAAATTAATAAACAACTGAAATGAATGTCTTATCAAATATCAAAGGTCACTCAGATGACTGGTAAAGCATCTGACACTGCTATGAAAAATGAGCTTCATATTGGAAAACTCCCCCTCAAAATTATAGACATTAAATTAGATTTGATAGATGTCTAGGACCAGAATAGAAGAAATAATTTGAGATTTAAAGGCATCAGAGAAAATGCAGAAAATACTGACTTAATTGGATAACTTATCTCCAAGATTAATGCCCTTTGCTAGACTTTCAGCTTTCAGATAAAGCTGTGCAACTGGCCTATAGGGCTTTTCCCCCCAAGGTTCACCCGAATGCAAAACCAAAGAGAGGACACAATAAGATGTGTGAGTCCCCATGTGAGAAACAATAAAGTGCAAAGAGCTTATGACCTGGAAGAGATAAAGTAGAACAGAGATACAATGCTGTTTTTAAATGTGTTAGTCCTGTTAAATTACAGGGAAGGAAAGCATTTAAACTTCTTACCAAATGTTGTAAGAAATGTCCTTTCTGGGTACAGTTATAGCAATAGCACTTAGACTTATATACCGCTTCATAGTGCTTTACAGCCCTCTCTAAGCGGTTTACAGAGTTAGCATATTGCCCCCAACAATCGTGGGGGAAAAGACACTGGAAGCATGGAGGCTGTTTGGAAAGATGGTTTAATGGTGGACAGCAGGACCAGAGGTGGGTTCCTCCCGGTTCGCACCGGTTCTATAGAACCGGTAGCAAACCGCTGGTGACGTCACGGAGCCGGTTCTGTCGGTGCCAGTCATCTTTTGGGGGGGGGGGTATTTTTTGGGGGGGGATTTTTTGCTATTTTTTTTCTTCTGCGCATGCGCAGTAGCCGAGTCCCTGGCATTGCGCATGCGCCGCCATCTTGTTTTTGGCCTTTTTTAAAAAAACTTTGCAAATTTTCGGCACTGCACATGCATGCGTGCCCGCGCGGTGCGCAATGTGTGCACAGCCACACGGCGCGGGAGGAAGCGAACCAGCGGCGAGTTAAGTTAGAACCCACCCCTGAGCAGGATCACATGGTTTGAGGTCCTGGGGAAAAGGGGGATCACATGCCTCGAAGATGTTAAAGAAGAAAAGGGCTGAGATGCTGAGAGTGCCTGAGTTTTATACCCACTGTTGGGCCCCACCTTAAGAGTTTCCTGTTCTTCTTTGTTATGTAGAATAGACTGCCCATTGACAAAGGTGGGGGGGATGAGTGAGTTTGCTCTGGTCTTAATTGTCCATTGACAAAGGTGGGGGCTATTAAGAGTTAGTCTATTTTCTGCCTAAAACATGTTTCTCCATTTCTCAGCCAGGGAAATATAATATTCTGCCTTTTTTAATATTTCCTAAAATATTTCATTCCTCTAGGAGGGGGGTAGGTGCTAATTTCCTACACAAAGAATTGTGTTTTTTTTTTTTTAAAAAAAAAATCAGAATATTGCTTGAATGACTAATAAAATACAACCTTGGACTTCCAGAATCCTGTATTTTGTAACTCTCCAAAAGATAATAAGATAAAAGAACATTTTGTGGCTGGGGAAATATAAGAAGATTCAGAAGTGTTACAGAATAAATGTTCGATGTTAGTTGGGAAATGTGAGGAAAAAAATAAAGAGAAGAGCTAGGTATTTTGTAGAAGGTAATAGAGAAGCACAATTGGCTAGGGAGTGAGGAGACTTGAGCTCAAGATAGCATCTCTCCTTTTAGACAAAATAGAGGATTTCTTTAATTCCCTAACTAAAACAATCTGGAATGACTTCCCCAGCCCCAGAGCAGAGGTGGGTTCCTCCTGGTTCGCACCGGTTCTATAGAACCAGCAGTAAACCACTGCTGACATCACGGAGCCAGTTCTGTCGGTGCCGGTCCGTGGACGCCGCCATCTTTTTTTTGGAATTTTTTTTGGGGGGGAGGTTTGGAATATTTTTTTTTTTTGGTTTTTGGAGTTTTTGGCACTGCACATGCGCGGCCATGCGCGCAAAGCACGCGCAAAGCACACACAAAGCACACATGTGCCCACACGGTGCAGCCACGTGGCATGGGAGGAAGCGAACCAGCGGCGAGGTAAGTTAGAACCCACCCCTGCCCCAGAGTACGATTGGCTCCAACCTTGTTGGCCTTCATTTGGGGGGGGGGCTTTAAGGCCAGGATGATTGGAGTTCCTATCCAGAAGTAGATACAACTATGGGTCTCTGATTATCTGTTAATGGTTGATTGGATTTAAATTGAAATGTTATTTTTTGCTTTGTATTGTATTGCTTTGTATTGGATTGGATTGTATGCTGCCTAGAGTCTTGATGTTTGAGTTAGGCAGCCATATTCCTTAAATAAAGAAATGAAAATAAGTTAAAAAGTAGTTATTCACACATTGCATAAGGAAATGGTGGAGCAGGGTAGAGAGATGGGTTTGGAAGATGGGATAAGAATAGAGAAGGAATAGTGCTTTGAAGAAGGATAGTTGGTCAGAAAATAATCCCTATATTTTTCTACTGGAAACCTATTTGCTTATATGATAGATGTAGCTAGAATCAAAGAGACTGTGAGTTCTAGTCCCGCCTTAGGCATGAAAGCCAGATCTCAAAGGATCTAGTAGTGCTTTTTCCAATTAATACATTTTATTAAAAGAGTAAATGTGGTGTAATGGTTAAGGTACTGGGCTAGAAACTAGGAGACTATGAATTCTAGTCCTGCTTTAGGCATAAAAGCCAGCTGGATGACTTTGGGCCTGTCACTATCTGTCAGCCCAACCCACCTCACAGGATTATTATTGAGGAAGAAGGAATATTAGTATGTTCACTCCCTTGAGTTATCTATATAAATAATAAAGGCTGAATTTAAAAAATCTCGATAAAATCTAAGAAATAAATGAAAAATAAAATATTTCTGGTAAGCAACACAGGAACAAATAATATGAAATGGATGAAGAACAGATGATTGCTTCTTTGAACCAGTGGTTAGCATAAAAAAACAACATTTATTTCAGCTCTTTCAACCCCTCTGTAATTATATTACAGGAAATGTCTAAGTTAGAAAGGATCAAGAGCAAATAGTTTGGACGATAATTTTTTGCAGAAAGCACTGATAAGTCAAGAATACTGACCATTTTATTCAAGGCTAACATAAACAAAGAGAGAGAAAATTCTGAAAGATAGAGTGTTATGTTCTAACTGTTTCAACTGTGTTGCATGGTTCCAACCAGGTCCAGCGTTTGAGCGGGAAAAAGCTCAAACGCTATTGGCTGATCTGTCTGACAGCTCCCTATAAAAGGGCAAGCTGTCAGACTGCTCTTTGCTGGTTGCTGATACAAGAGCTGAAATAAAGAGCTGCTTTGGAAATCTGTCTCCTGTCATCTCTACCCACTATCTAACAGTGGCGACGAGGGCTTGGGCCAGGAGAACTGTGACTAGCTTCTTCAGCACTTTCAACCAGCCAGGCAGACATCTTCCTGCCTCCTTCTGCCGCTATGTCCACCTTCCA
>QLTV01001319.1:15506-26028 GCA_003457575.1 Thermophis baileyi | reverse complement strand
ACTGTTTGTCGGAGAAGGCAGGTGGCTTTCCTTGGTTGACCAATGAAGAGAGAAGGAGACAAGAAGCAAAGCAGGAGGGAGACCAGGAGGATGTAGGAGAGGTCCCGGTTGTTGGCTTTGACAAGGGGAGTTTCTTGGTATTTAATGAAGATGATTAAGACAAGGCCTGTGGTTAGGAACAAGAGTAGGGCAAAAGAGACCAGGATGATGCCCAGATGTTCTTCATAAGACAGGAAGGTTTTAACTTTGGGGATACATTGGATTCTGTCCACATTTGGATATTTATCATCTGGACACTTGGTGCATTTTTCTGTATCTGAGAAAGTGAAAAAAACAATATTTCTTTAACATTCTGTTGTTTTACAGTTCAACAAATACTTTCATGGGACAACAGCTGATAAAAGGGATATTTTCTAAGATCTTAAGAATTCCATGGAAAAAAATTGAAAACGTTTTCTAAAAACTGTATAGCTAAAGGTGTATGAAATTGGGAGAAGTCCTACAACCTAAGGCATTTCTTGTGTAATGTTGACAACCTTCATAGAAACCTACATTATTAGAGGTAAATAATGAATCGAATAATCTTTCTAGGCAAACATCCTGTGTCCTTTCAGATGGCAGTTCTCAATACACTGGACCTAGAGGATGCCTATTCCGAGAAATCTAATTGGCTGCTAGAGAAAGGAAGTCCTACAAATAATCTGAAATGGCCACTAGGGGCAGCACTAATATGGGTGGAATGAGGTGCCCCCATCACTGTCCACACCAGGCCTCTCCATCCATGAATTGGCTGCTCTCGTCTCACTGGATATTGAAAAGATCTTTCATGTGGCTGAGATGGAATTTCTGAAGTGGCATCTAAGAAGATTCGGTCCCCACATTTTCTGTCCATTGGATTATAATTGAAATCCCTACATAGAGGCTTTCCTGATGTGAAATTAAATATGTCTAAATGTATCGATATCAGTTCAGTAGATCGAGGCTACAATGTAACAGTTACTAGAGTGTCTGTGGTAGGATTAATGAAAGCAAAATGAAAGCTGTTTGTACACACACACACACACACATAAAGAGAGAGAGAGAGTGAGTGTATGTGTGTGTGTAGGTAGGTAGGTAGATTTATAGATTATAGATTATAGATTATAGATTATAGATTATAGATTATAGATTATAGATTATAGATTATAGATTATAGATTATAGATTATAGATTATAGATTATAGATTATAGATTATAGATTATAGATTATAGATTATAGATTATAGATTATAGATTATAGATTATAGATTATAGATTATAGATTATAGATTATAGATTATAGATTATAGATTATAGATTATAGATTATAGATTATAGATTATAGATTATAGATTATAGATTATAGATTATAGATTATAGATTATAGATTATAGATTATAGATTATAGATTATAGATTATAGATTATAGATTATAGAGATGGATGGATGGATGGATGGATAATATCTGTGTTTGGTCTAGAGTTTAAGTCACTAGGCTAAAACAAGGAGACCGTGAGTTCAAGTCCCATTTTATGCAGGCAGTCTGGTTGGGTAACTCTGGGCCAGTCATTCTCTCTCAGCCCAACCCACCACTCAAGGTTGTTGTGGGAAAAATAGGAGTAGGAGGAAAAGGAGTATTTTGTGTCCTCGCTGCCTTAAATTATTGATAAAAATAAAAGAAGACTATAAACAAATAAATAATGTATTTTAAAAGGGATTGCCCTGTTAATCCCACTTAAATAACTTTACACTGACAAGCTAATAAGAATTTGTTTGTTTCTTTATACAAATTATAGGTTGCCTGATTTCCAGTGTCGCCAGATTACTTATCTTAAAAATTACTTATCTTTACTTAAAAAAGTAAAACATTTCAGAAGACAAATAGAATCCTAAACTGTTCCCAAAGCCACCCATAACCCCACATGATCCCCTCCAGCAGGGGCTCCGCCTCCCTCGGGGGAGCCATGGGGAAATGGAGGTCCTCTTACACCAGAGGTCACTTTCGCTTTGTAGGTTTTTAGCTTTACCTTTTTCTTTTATTTTAACATCTCTATTTTTGTGGAATGAAAATTTTTCTGGCTTCCACACTCCTGGGACTATTTTGAAATATATTTTTTTCCCTCCTCTGTAAATGTTTCCACCCTAGAAAGCTGCTACGTAGCCTCGGTCTTCCTATTCTGAGAATCAGCAGATGAAGCAATTTGGTTCCCTCTTGTCTAGATTTACCCATAAGTTCAAGCACTGAGCTAATTCCATGTAAATCAGTTTAGTACTGCTTGTTACTAATGTTATTTCTCCATTTTCCCATGCTTTTGTTAGTTCTGTTTCATTTGAATCACAGCTATTTATTAGGGTTGTTTCCCCATTTTAAGCCACAACTGGATTTCTTTTTGATTGGGGCTGTAGTTGTTTGTATTTCACTATTTAATAAACACACACACACACACGCACATACAAAACCCTCAGAAAGCCCATAAAGTAGAATTGATTGCTTGATACAACTTTTTATGCAACAATTTTGGAGGATGACATAACGTAAACCTGCTTCAGATGAGGGAAAGAAATGGACAATTTCTGAAGTTTCAAAGGACTGAGATGTGGCTAGAAAGGTAAAGATGGAAGGACACAGCCAAACTAACAAGCGGAATAATTATTTTCTCTGATAAAGCTTGCCCAATCTGCCTTCCTTTCTCTTCCTAGCCTCTTTTTCAAGATCTTTTGGTTATTCTTCTGGTTAAATAAAAAAAATCGTGCCATTTTGAAAATAAACAAGAAAACAGATAAACTTCAAATTGTCTTTCATCATGTACTTTCTATCAAAATGTTGCGGATAAATCAATGACCCACCTTCCTGAGTGGAGAAGGTCCCCTCCGGACAAGGAATGCAGTCATAGCAGCAAACCGGCTCTCCTTCTTGAGCCCTCTTGACAAATCCAGGATGACAATTTTCCACACATTTGGACTGAGGCAGGGACTGAGCAGAAAAACAAGGAAAGCCAAAGAAAACGTGTTAGGACTCACCACCCATGGAAAACGGAGGTAAACATGGAGATTAACCAAGTAGCCTCTAGGCTTCCCTGAGATAAATATCTCTGACTAGTTCCAAATGGTGTAGGAGATACAACTACTGGCTGAGTCTTCATTTAGTTCCTGCCTTTTGCTTCTGGCGTATCAGTAGCACATAGACATGAAGGATGAGCCCTGGGTCAGAAAGGGATCATATTTCTAGGGCCCATCTAGTTTTCCAAGAAAAGGTCCTTTCTATTCAAGCACCTACAATTAGGTGACCCCAGATGGCATGGAAAGAAATTTATCCAAATGTATTATTAATTAAATTTGGAACCTCCTTTTCACCCAGAGAGATTAAAGGTAGCTAACAATCAAGAAAAACAATGACATTCAAGAGATTTTCAGATGAGGAGCCCTCTTAATAGCCAAAAGCTACAATCTAAGCAGCATTTCTTTCAAATTGCCACTCAATACATTTGATATCAGGATGGGCTTTTCTTTGGATCAAAGAAATATTTCAGGGGTTCAGTTTTCTGGGTCAGGGGATTATACAATATGAGATGATATACAAACAGTACACTATTGTAAGCAGACCAGAGTCATTCTGGACAGGGAGACAAGCAGCATATAAATTTAGAGGAGCTGAATTCTAATTCCAAAGCTTATTTCCCACTGGGACTCACAGGGCCTCCAGCCAGTCTTGAATAAACTCCACTAGATCCAGTTCATACATGAACTCAAGCATTGCTCAGCAGAATTGCCACCTTCTTCCCTTCTATTTGAGGACAAGGAAGAAGTGAGCCTGAGGCTATTAGCACCACAATCCCCGGCACTTGATAGCTTCTCTAACCAGGTTTATGGAGATGATAGATAACAGAAGGGACACAAAAGGGCCATCATCTATGTCCTATAGAATTGTCACCCCAGATTTCAGGTTGTCTGAATCAGCTTAGACATTGTTTCATATTATAGCATCTGAAATTAGCTTTTTTCATTAATACTGAAGCCTCCCAAGCAGTGTAAGAAAACTATCATCCCCCACATTCAATTCTCAGTGAAGGTCATCCACCAGGGTGGTTAGATTTAGCCCACTTGAAATGGTTCCTAAAGTTTTGGAAAACAGAAGAAAGACACCAATATTTCACCCACCTTTAGCCGTGAAACAACATCTTGGTTGATAATAAGTTTTTCTCTTTCAAAACCCCCTGTGTGCTGATAGATATGATCCAACTTGGGGAGAACCACCCAGGTCCTGAGCTTCAGATCTGCTGCTACATCTCCATTTCGGTCCAAGTACAAAATAAAGGTGGAAAGATTGCAAAACTCATTTTTTGCCAGAAAGGGATGAAACTAAAATGAAAAATAGAGAAAAGTTAAAAGCCGAATTTTTGGTTTCTTATCTCCTGGGATGTTTTTACATTTGAATCTTTCTTCTATAATTATCTGACTTGCAAGTATTTTTAGTTGGAGGAACAAGAGCTATCACTATCTTCAAAAGTGAAAAACAAAGATTCAGCAAAATTTGTCAATCAATATATATCGATAAAACCAGTGGTGATAATATATATTGATAAAACCAGTGGTGGGATTCAATTTTTTTTACTACCAGTTCTGTGGGCGTGGCTTGGTGGGCGTGGCAGGGGAAGGATACTGTAAAATCCCCATTCCCTCCTGATCAGCTGGGACTCGGGAGGCAGAGAATAGATGGGGGGGCAGTCAGAGGTGGTGTTTACCGGTTCTCCGAACTACTCAAAATTTCCACTACCAGTTCTCCAGAACTGGTCAGAACCTGCTAAATACCACCTCTGGATAAAACAAAATTGACAACATTTCTCAAATATAGAACAGTCTAGAGGAGTCATAACACAATGGAACAAACCAAGAAAGAGATTATTCACAAAGTCCTTAAAAACAACAGGTTACTTGTGTGTGGGGTGGGGTAGAGAGATGCATGGATGATTGGCACTGACAGATGCGGCTGCTTGAGAGGTGACACCCAGCTGGCAGCCAGGTGGGGCATTCGGGGATGGCCATCGAGAAGGGGAAGAGGCAAAAAATGAGGATGGAAGAGGTGGCACAGGACCGAAGAGGATAAAAGGAGACCTCTAAGGTCCCTTCCAACTTGGTTATTCTGTAAGATTGATTTGTTGATTTACCAGAAGGAGTCTAAGAGCATCTTTTCCAAGTGTACACAATCTCTCAGTTGGAGAATTAAGTCCTCTCCATCTCCTTTGGATACTTCCAAAAAGTGACTAAGTTTGATGGATCCTTGTCAGTACCTCTTACCTGCCATAGTTGCAGCCTTGGAGCCTCTAACCTTTCTTTGACCTCCTTCCTTCTCTTCCTCAATCTGGAGGAATATGCAGCATTCAAGGCATGAGCCAGAGTGTTAATGAAACTATACATATAGGGGTAATTTGGGAACTGGATCCTGTTCCTTTTCTTTTGGGTCTCCAGTGGGGCTTTCTGGGTGCATCTTCTCTGGCCTTTGACAGAATAGATGTGCTTTGAAAGAGAACAGTGGAAATAATTACCTTCAACCTTGGGTTCCAAAAATAAACTGGGTTCAAAGGGATAATATATTTGCCTATATTTCTCTTGAAAAGCAAAGGCCCAAACACTATGGACATATTTAAGAAGTTTGTGCTTTCTAATTGCAATTTGGCCCAAGATTGTCAAGATCCAGACTTTCCCTTCAATGGGTCCTAGCAAACGCCTAAGTGTTAAATGGAAAGGAAGAATTCTGTCCCAAATGGAATTATATTCCATGAAGTGAACAAAGACGTTGACGTGTCTCCACTTAGAGAGGGCATCCCTGAGGGTTGCTGTATGTTCAGTTTTTGAGAATTGTTGTGATATAACAGCACAAATTCCATTCCTGACAAGAATAGGAATAAAAGTCCTCATGAACTTCTCTCGCACCTCTGTGTCTGAAGCAAAGAGGCCAATCAAGGTCCATCTGAAATGGAGGAGCAGTTGGACAATTCCTGGGTACTGGATCCCTTCTTTGGGGAGCATCAGGTGGAAAAAGGGGAACTGACTTTTATCACTCAGAGCCTCTGAAACAGGTTCAATACTGATCTGAAAAAGCAACAGAGGAGGCTGTGTTATATTTGGGATCAGATCAAGTCCCAAATACTAGTTTTTAATAACTCCTTATTAATAATTTCACATTAGAATAGTTTATTGTTGACTAGCCATTAAGTCATAACAAAATGCATAATGTAGAACATTAATAAGTCTGTGTATAAAAACAGAATGCAGGAATAAACTAAGTAAGAAAGAATAACTCCTACCCTCAAAACGACGCTATAGAGCACTGCACACCAGAACAACTAGACACAAGGACAGGTTTTCCCCGAATGCCATCACTCTGCTAAACAACTCATTCCCATAACACTGTCAAACTATTTACTAAGACCGTATTACTATTATTTTTCTCATCCTTCCTATTACCTATCTCCTCCCACTTATGACTATAACCATGTTGCTTGTATCTTTACAGTTTAAATTGTTTTATTTGTTTCCTAATATGATTTGATTGCATATTAGTAACCTATGACTATCACTAAGTGCTGTATCTTATGATTCTCGATGAATGTATTTTTTTTCTTTTTATGTACACTGAGAGCATATGCACCAAAGACAAATTCCTTGTGTGTCCAATCACACTTGGCCAATAAAGAATTCTATTCTACCATACAAAAGAAAGAATAAGAATAAAGAATGTAAAGTATTTCTGTATCACCCCTACAAATTAGTACAATCAAACCCATATAGCCTGATCTCAACTGAACGTTTTAGCTCAAATAAGGGGCTGTAAAAAATGTAAATTTTAAATTGTGATAATCCAGGATATATGCTATTTTAATATAGGAATCCCAATAGGTCATTTGTGTGATGTTCAGTCCAAGATCCTGATCTTTCTCTTTCTTAGACATTTGACATTCCAATAATAGATCTGTTTCACAAGTTGTAGAAAAGAACAATACATCTCCTAATATAATTTGTCAGTTGTACAATCCAAGATGTTTTTAATTGAAATTTCTCTCTTCTAACATGGAGAATTTTGGGAGTCTGTCAGATTCCATAGCTTTAATTGAACACTAATAATTATATGCCCTGATTTTAGACAAAGGATCAATTGCATCAATTCCCAATTCAGCACCGAGGACAGCAGACTTTTTATCCACCCCCAAAGATAATTCTCAGATGCTGTGATTGTGCTGTTCTAGTAGCTATCTATATTAAGCCCCAAAGTTCAGTTTGATATAAAGACTTGGGGTAAGGTTGGCAGTTTATATGTTAATAAATGGGAAGAAAACTGGATAGCTATGTTACTTTTTTAAAAATTTCAACCCTAAATTCACTTGTGCTCTTTCTCTGAGCTGTTTTGACGATGAACAAAGCAATATCCAGGTCCAGAGAAAACTCCCCCTCAGTAAGGAAAGGAGCTACTTGCTCTAATGACTCACCATCAAATAGGCATCTGTGACTATGCTTTATCAATAATGATTTATCAATAATCATTGCATTATTATAGAAGCCAATTTGTCTCAACAGCTTACAACATCCAAGTTTTGAGAATGATAATAATATTGTACGATCAGTGTAAACCAGGGTGTTCCAATTACCATAGACAAGTTTACTTCAGGATCCTTCATTATTCCTGTTAAGTCATTAATATGTAGACTGAATAATAGGTGTTCAAATATGCCTCCTTCCCTTCCCCCTTGATAAGTATTGATCCTTCTTCTCCTGGCTCCATTGAGTCCAAACATCCCTATCAAACAAGGGCTTGTAGAAAGGGCTTGGATCAGGGCCAACAGGCTGAGCTCCATTTTAAGAGCAATCAGTTTTTTCCATAAAGTTTCTCTGTTTAGTGTGTCAAATGCTAAAAACCTTCTTGTTCTTCTCTTCTTCTCACTGTCCAGTTTATCTAAGAGGAACATATATTTTAGCCACAATATTAGAGTAATATTAGACCTATAATTGCTAGACTCCTCTTTATTCCATTCTATCTAGAGAGACACTACTATTGTCAACTTCTGTCCTAATGGATATGAAAGGTATATGTGAAATGAACATGCCAATAAAGACCTCCATAACTAGGAATATTTTTCTGAATATCTGAATATCTGCTGGAAAGTCCTCTCTGGGGACCTTATTGATCTTCAGGCCATTTAGGATGAATTTGAACATGAACAGAGTAGGCTAAAGGATAGTTGACATACTTACTAATATAGAGAAGAGCAGCTCTTGAATTCCACGGAGATGATATGGTTAGCTCTATCACTCAAATATCACCACCCCAATCAGAAAAAGAAATAAGCAAACCTGTGGGACTTTGTAGATGCCTCCTAATGTTGACATTTGGATAGAGATGTCCTTGGCAGCTCCATCAAGAAGAGCCAAAAGGTTGTCCTTCCTTCCACAGCTGTAATTGGGGACATTGGCTTCTCCAGTGGAGAGGATGTCCAGCAAGACATCTGAAGTACGTAAAGTGCTCAAATAGTTGTCATGGATGTTGTAGCCAAGTGTGAGATTGTGCAGGAGCTGGGAATTCTTGTTGATAAGTTGAATGGCAAAAATGAAGCGTAGGGTTTCTGAATAACCAAACCAAAAAAAAAAACAAAAAATAAAAAAAAAAAAAAAAAAAAACCCTGTTCATGTTATCAACAGCAACAAATTCTTTTTAAAAAATTAATCCTTTTTGTTTCCACAAGCCTACTAAGTCTTAAGCCAACATTGATCCAAAACCAACAATCAGTTAAGTCAGTAGTCAAGTTTGCACAGGGAAAGGAAAATAATCTCAACGCCCTTCAGGTTTTCTCCAGCCCCATTTTTGGATTTAAATTTAAAAGAGGCAAGTAATAGAAATCAAAATATTTCAGGAAATTAAACAGGTCCTCTATTATAAAAGTAAATGAAATAAAAAGAAAAGGAGAGTGTTAGGACTGCAAATGGAGGGAATGCAGCTCCATCACCCTGAATGACTTACGTATGAGACTGAATAGAAGGAGCACTGGTGAAAGGGAACTTTATATGTGATATTTCTGATAAAGTGATAACCATACTGATGAGATGGTCTCCTGGTCTGTAATAGCTCCATGGTTGTTTTCCATCTTGGGGATCCAGACTCAGAGGGCACTTCATTCTAAGCTTCCCAGGAACCGGCTGGGACAAAAGTAGCATCAGAAACAGAAGCAGGAAGTCCATAATTCTTGAAGCTGAATCAGTTCCACTTCCAATTCTTAAGAAAAAGAACAAGATGAGCAAGAAGAATTCAAAGCACTCTCACAAGATGGAAATGCTAATGGTTTTCTGATTCAGGTAGAGACAAACCAAAATTCACTTGGAGAAAAAGCAAAAGTAAATTCAAGAGCACAGCCCCGGCCTATCTGAAAACTTATGCCACACAGAATGTGACCTAAGATATTTATCCTTTTCTGATGAAAGATCTCTTCCGTGTTGTGTCAGCTTCATGTTTACATCGAAGGCAGTTCCTGGAGAAGTACCAGTAGTAAGACCAGGATGGTGATTATTACAGAAGCAACTATTGCACTGGGGACATTGAACTTCTTTGCAGATCCATGTGAGGAGGGTTAGTTGGAGAAATACATGTTGGTGAAAAACCACAGAAACACTCCTGGGGGTTCTGTTCAGTTGTGATTGTGATTCTTCTTGTCAGGACATGCCCAGAAAGGGATGCTGGATGAAGTTAGCTCAATAACAAGGGAATTGACTTCTGCTGTCCTTAAACTTGGTCTCTTGTCTCCAGAGACTGCTGGGGAAGGTCACCCAGAAGTATGGAGTTTGGTGCCACTCTAGGTTGAGGTCACTCAATTCTAGTGCTGCCCGTCTTTGAAATGCCAAGGAAGCAATCATTACCCTTGAACCCTGCCTAATGTTAAGAGTAGGGCTGTTTGGGATTTGCTCATATTAACTACCCTGACATCAACTAGGAGACAAACTTTGCACCAAGTGGAAGATCCAACAGGTTCCTAACAAACCTGTTACGGTTACTGTTAGTTTTATTTCTATGCCGCCCAACTCCTGGAGGACTCTGGGCGGCTTACAACAATAAAAACATTATAAAAATATAAAAACTATTAAAAAGAAACATATTAAAAACATTCAAAAAACAACTAAAAACCCATACACACCGTTTCGTGGCCGGATCTCGCCAAATTACAGAGGCGAGATCAACGGCCCCAAGCCTGCCGGAACAGCCAGGTCTTCACTGCTTTCCGGAAGGTCAGCAGAGTGGGGGTGGTCCGGATCTCAGGAGGTAACTGGTTCCAGAGGGCCGGGGCAGCCACAGAGAAGGCCCTCCCCCACGGGCCCACCAGCCGGCACTGTTTAGCTGATGGGACCTGGAGGACCCCAACCCTGTGGGATCTTACCGGTCGCTGGGAGCTATGCAGTAGAAGGCGGTCTCGAAGATAACATCAGTGTTACTAATTTAACCACTTCAATGATTCATTTAACCACT
>QLTV01001318.1:3822391-3835632 GCA_003457575.1 Thermophis baileyi | reverse complement strand
GATAACAAGGAAAGGAACACACATCAGAATTAAAACAGTCTCTCGAACAAAAGCTTGCCTTAGTTCCCCAGAAAGAAGCCAAAATTCAATCTGAGGTTTGGAGCACCAAAACAGGTCAGTTAGCCAGTCTAACAGTTGGTCTCTTCATAGATCTTCATAGATCTGTATATGATGTCTTTTTTATGCTGTCCTCATCCCAGCTTGATTTTCTTTATGCCAAAGCCTCTTCAGGATAATAGGAGGTGTTTTTCTGCCTGCCCTTTCTTTCAGATAGTTGCCAGGAATGTTTGCAATGTTTGTAATGAAGAGAGGAGGAAGCCTCCCAGGGCTGCTGCTGCTGCTTCTACCCAGAGATGTTCATCTCATCTCTAAGCTGTTCCTAAGGCAGATCACTTATTTTCCTCAATACATTTTTGCCCAAGGGACATAATACAAATGACAATGTATTTAATAACACAATTAGGGATAATAAACACTAGTCAAGAAAATAGTCCACTATTGGGAAAAAATGGCAAGAGGGTAGCAGGGAGAAAGAGGAACCATTTAATTCATTCCTTGCATCTGTCTTCATGCAAAAGGGAAAAAATGACAATTGTGGCCAGAAAATTTGTCATTAAGCAGTGTGATCATTATGTGAGGTATCATGTGACTATACCCGTTTTTACAACTTTTGCCGTAATCATTCAGAGAATAACCGTAGTCATTAAGAGTATCATACAGTCATTTAGCAAATCTGGTTTCCTTATTGATTTTTTTGTGGGAAGTCAGCTGGAAAGGTCGCAAATTGTGATCAGCTGACTGCTGGACACTGTAATCATTGTACATACGAGCTACCGTACTTGCCAAGTGCCCAAATCACAATCACCTGACTGCAGGGGTTGGACAACAGTTGTAACTTTGAGGACAGGTTGTAAGTCATTTTTTTTCAGCAGTTACTTCGAAACATCATTAAAGGAATGATTGTAAGTCAAGGACTATCTGTACTCTCCCTTAATCAGGAAAAAGGCACCCCATTTTTCCGCTCCAAACCCTTGTTTTTTAGCTTGTTTTAATGTTTGTAATTTTAATTTTAATTTTTATAATTGTTGAATGTTTTATCTTGATGTAAGCCACTCAGTCACTAGAACCGCAAGATGGGTGGCATATAAATTTGATAAATACAGGTAACCCTCGACTTACTGTACAACAATTTATTTTGTTAACTGTTCAAAGTTACAAGTGACTTATGACCATTTTTCACACTTATGACTATTGTAGCATCTCCATGGTCACATGATCAAAATTCAGGCTCTTGGCAACTGGCTCGTATTTATGACGGTTGCAGTGTCCTGGGGTCATGTGATCACCTTTTGCAACTTTTTGACAAGCAAAGTCAATGGGGAAGCCAGATTCACTTAACAAACGTGTTAGTAACTTAACCGCAGTGATTCACTTAACAACTGTGATAAGAAAGTTGTAAAATGAGGCAAAATTCACTTAACAACTGATTCACTTAGCAACAAAAATGTCAGTTGTAGTCGTAACTCGAGGACTGCCTGTAAATAAATAAAATAATTAATATATAAAAATAAAATTGGTACATCCTGTAAGCTGTGAGTTGTGGTTCTATCAAATGTATATATTATACATTATTTACTGCTTCTTACCTTAAAAAGTTTTGTGTTTATATTTGGAAAAGAGCAATGGGCTTCTACTGATACAGATAATGGCTACACTGCCAGCATTGTCTTGTTTTCAATTATTTGACTACTTTTCATAGTGCTGAGGCATTGGTTTCTGATGCTCCTCAAATCCCTTTTCTGCATCTGAGATGGTCGATCAAGCTATTTGTGAACATGGGTCTAGCACTCCCTCAAAATAAACCCCATCCCAAAATAGCCTGGCTGGCTATTTATAGGTGCATAGCAGTGGCACAAGATGAACAGGAAGGGTCCCTCCCAGTGTATAAGCTGTCCAAGATCATCTGGAAAACAGCCCTTCTCGGGGGGGGGGGGTTGGAATCTGCCTACAGTCTATGAGAATATGAGCTTTGTGTTCACCTAGGGCAATGGTAGTGAATCTTTTGGGCTCAGCATGTCAAAAGTTCAGAAAATGTCTAACTTCTGTCAGGTTCCGGAAGAATAAAGGAGCTTTGAAACACAATCCTGGTTTGTAAAGTGTCCTTTAATGATTCTCCGGCACTAACTGGCAAACATGAGTTCTTAGTGCAAATTATTGTCAAAGCAGTGTGTCAAGTGCTCCCCACCACATTTAAGCCTCGCGCACCACACCCATGTGATTTCCAGCCCACCAATGAGCGATTCTGGCTTGTCTGTTAATTTGTAGTCAAAGCAGCCATCCCGCAGCTGAGAGCCGGCTGCTTCCACTGATGATGTCATCCGGCAGCAACGGACGGCGTGGAGTCGCACCGATCATCACCCCAGCGCTCTCGTCATTCAGCAGGGATGTGACCCTTCACGCCGAGCGCCCCGCCGGAATGGCAGCTCCGGGCCAGTGGCTCGCCGGAACTGACATGCGGTCCCCCTACCACGGAGACAGCACCTGCAACAAATAGAGGAGAATGAGGTGGTGTCCAATCCTCCCCCCTACCCTAGTTTGGTTGGATTCTGTGGAATTGTAATATGAGTCGGGGAGCCCGAACGTCTTCTTTCCCAACCCATGCTGCTTCCGATAGGGGGTACCCTTTCCATAACACCAGATATTGTAATTTTCTGTGATGCCATCGTGAATCTAGCAGCCGTTGCATTTCGTAATGAGGTTCCCCGTCTATCTTAATTGGAGGGGGTGATTGTTTAAGTGTCTCTCAAAGTGGAGATGTATACACTGGCCGTATCAGACTGCAATGGAACACCGGGTGGGTTTTTCCTAACAGTTTAGGTAGTTTCAATTGTACCGTTACAGGGTTTATGATGCGAATAATGGGAAACGGGCCTAGGAATTTTGGTCCTAGTTTCTTACATGTTGTGGGGATTTTCAAGTATTTTGTGGACAGATACACTAACTGTCTGACGTGGAAGGTGGTTGTTTCGTCCGTTTTCTATCGGCCTGTTTCTTATATTGTTTCATGGATTTCTGTAATGCTGTATTCACTAATGACCACACTTGTTGAGTCCTTGATATCCAACTTTGGTCTCCCTGGCTAGGGGCCATTTGCAGACATTCTGGTATAGGAACGAATTCCCATCCCGACACTATCTGAAACGGTGTGAACCCAGTACTGGAATGCACAGCATTATTATATGCAACTTCAGCATGCAGTAGTACAGCGGTTCTCAACCTGTGGGTCGCGACCCCTTTCGGGGTCGAACGACCTTTTCACAGGGGTTGCTGCGCGCGCTAGCCTGCCATCTTGGAAATGCTCCCAGTTCGGCCGTGCCTGCGGGTCCCCGGACAGCCGGTAGCCACGGAAGCGGGAGACTTCGCCCACCCGCCCGGACACCGCCATTTGAGTTCTTTTACCCTCTGTGCATGTGCAGAACGCTTTGCGCATGCACAGAGGGTAAAAGAACTCAAATGGCGGCCTCCGAGCGGGTGGGCGAAGTCTCCCGCTTCCGTGGCTACCGGCTGTCCGGCGACCCGCAGGCACGGCCGCACCGGGAGCATTTCAAGTGCGCACTAGCCCGCCACCCCCCCTTTGTCACCTCATCGCGCGTGGGGAGGGGGAGGGGCAGGGGTCACGGCGGCAGGGCGGGGGTCACGGGGGGTCGCGGCATTAAAAAGGTTGAGAACCACTGCAGTAGTAGTTCAGCCCACTCGGTCTGCTGATGGTCAATATAACACCTTTCAATCATAGCATTGGTCCTCTCAACAGCCCCGTTAGTGGCAGGATGAAATGTCATACTAAGACCTTGAGAGGACCCCACTCTGACAAGAAATTCCCGCCAAAACTTAGCGGTGTATTGCACCCCTCGGTCAGATATTATTCTTTGCGGTATACCATGCAATCGGTATATATGGAGGATGAACATTTTTGCCAATCGTCTGGTCGAAGGAAGGCCTGGATAGGCTATAAAATGAGCCTGTTTGGAGAACAGGTCCACCACTGTCCAAATCACCTTATTGCCATGGCTATTTGGTAGGTCCACAATGAAGTCCACACCAATTTGGTCCCAGGGTCTTACAGGAGATGCTACCGATTGTAACAAGCCAGGGGGCTTTCCTGGTCTATGTTTTGTGGTTGCACACATCGTACAACTCCACACATACTCCTCCCATGTCTTTTGTCATGTGTGGCCACCAGAACTGCCTCTTGGTTAGATGTAATTTTTTTAAAAACCCAAAGTGGCCGGCTGACCATACATCATGGCATCGTTTCAACACTGCAGCTTGTACTCCCTTTGGTACGTATAGTTTCGCCCCTTTCCAGGCCAAACCATCTCTGTGGGTCAAAAGGGTTTGGTTATCCTGATACCACTCATCTGTAGAGAGTGCATTCTGTATGGTTTGGGGTATATTAGACACGCACTGTGTTCGGGCTATGGTTTGTGCTCATTAACTTAGCTATCCCTACAATATTGGCACCTGTATTAATGGTTGTACCACAAGCTCTCGTTTACTATCAAATTGTGGCTTCCTGGATAGGGAATCTACTAGAAAGTTTTTGCCACTTGGTATATATTTCAATACTAAATTAAAACATTTGAAATACATGGCCCATCTGACCTGCTTTTGGGACAAGTGTCTCGGAGTTTGGAGTGCAGCTAGGTTTTTATGGTCTGTCCAGACCTCAAAGGGGAGACCACTCCCTTCTAACAAGTGTTGCCACGTCATGAGAGCCCATCTGACCACGAAAGCCTCCTTTTCCCACACCACCCAATTACGTTCTGTTTCGGTCAACTTTCGCGAGGTGAAAGCGCAGGGTTGTAATATGCCATCCTGATTGTGTTGTAGTAATACAGCAGCCACTGCCACATCACTAGCATCAGCCTGTACCACAAATGGTTTGGATTGATCCGGGTGTTTTAATATCGGTTCCTTGGAAAATAAGTCTTTGAGGTTTTCGAAAGCCTTTTGGCATGCTCCCGTCCACTGTAGTGGAGAATTTGGTCGTGGCTTTGTTTTCAAGGGTTTTGTTTTCAGTAAACCAGTTAATGGTAACACCACCCTGGCAAAGGAGGGGATGAAGTGCCTATAAAAATTTGCAAACCCTAGAAAACTCTGGAGTTGCTTTCTTGTTTTGGGAGCTTGCCAATCCATCCCAGCTTTCACCTTATTGGGATCCATTTCCAATCCGTTGGGGGAAATTCAAAAACCCAGATAATCCAACTTAGTTTTGTGAAATTCACATTTCGATAATTTTACGTACAGTTTTGCTGACAACAATTTTCTTAATACCTGGCGTACCAACTCGAGGTGTTCTTCCATTGTTCGTGTATATATTAGTATATCATCTAGGTAAACGAGTACTCCCTTGTATAGATGTTCCTGCAATACTTCATTTATGAATTGCATAAATACTGCGGGGGCACCCTGTAACCCAAACGGCATGACACGGAATTGATAGCTACCTAAAGGGCAATTGAATGCTGTTTTCCACTCATCACCCGCTTTTACTCTCATTCTGTAATATGCCTCCCGTAGATCTAGTTTTGTAAACACTCGACCCTCCGCTAGATGTGCCAACATATCCACCATCAGCGGAAGGGGGTATAGAGGCTTGGCACAAACAGTGTTAATACCCCTAAAGTCAACACACAGCTGTAGACCCCCATTCCTCTTCTCCCGAAATAGTACTGGCGCCGCCACCCGAGACCGAGCAGGTTCTATAAAATCTCGTTTGAGGTTTTTCTCTATATAGTCCCACATCTCCGCCAATTCCTGAGGAGTCATCGCATACATTCGGGGTTTTGGTAGGACCGCTCCGGGAAGGATCTCTATTCCAGAGTCAATTTTTCTATGGGGAGGCAATATATTCGACTCCGTTTCACTAAATACGTCATGTAGGTCGGCATGTACCGAAGGGTATTGTATCTGGGCTGTGGTTTTCATTAGGTTCTGCGATGACTTTTCATGGCGGGGGGGTGATATGGGGCCTAATCCGATACGGATGTTCCGACAGCCTCCCTCCCATCAGATCACGGGACCCCATTTGTCTAACCATGATAGACCCAATACTATTTCCTCTGTGATACCCAGTACTACCACAAAGCATATCCTTTCCCTGTGTTTGCCCATTTCTAGCAATACGCATTCCATGATGTGTGTCGCCGGTTGACCCCCCATTAATGACCCATCCATTTGTTCAAATCTAATGGGCCATTTTAACTTTGTTGTGACTATTCCTAGCTCCTTGGCTACCTCAGCATTCAACAGGCATCTGGTACAACCTGAATCTATCAACGCCACACTCCACCTGCGTCTGCCTGATGCCTCGAGTATTACGGGTATGACGAATGGTTTTATTAGTGCACTTACCATGGGATCTGTCTCTCCCTCCTCATCGCTGTTGCTGGGGGTTCTGGTCTCGTTAGTTTCAGGCCCCTCACTCGCGGGTGTATTTGGAGTTGATTGGTGTAACACTCGTGATGTCTCAGGGCTAGCCTTGATACTGTTTCGCATTGTACTTATTTATTTATTTTTTTATTTATTTTATAAAATGTATATGCCGCCCAACTCCCGAAGGACTCTGGGCGGCTTCTTAGGTTATTGGACTTGGGCATGGTTGTTTTGGGCCTAGGATGCCGTTCTGGGCACTCGGCTGCTCTATGTCCTTGCTTCCCACAATGGAAACACGTTATGGCTGATTTTGCCCTTACAGGCCCTGGTGCTGTTGCAGGAATGTGTATTTCACATCAGTCACCCCCGATAGAGCGCACTACTGGTTTCTGCAGCGGTCGTACGGGCCACTCTTGTCTTGATCAATCTCCTCTGAATTCAACATCCAATTCAGTGGCTGCTTGGAACCACTCTATCAACCTATGCAGGAGCCCGCGGCACATACATGTCCTACGCAACGGACCATCCAGTCCAGCCTTAAAATGGTACACAAGCAACCTTTCTGGCCAGCCTCTCACCTTACTGGCCAGTCTCCGGTACTCACGGATGTCTTCAGTTACTACTCATCCTCTTTGTTGAGTGGTCAGTAACGCCGCTTCTGCCTGTTGTGAGTATTGTCCTCGAAGCGATCCCTTACAGCCACCAAAAACAGTCCCACATCACCCAAATCCAGGGTATGGTCCCTGTATAAGTCTGCCACCCATTCCAAGGCCTCTCCCTCCATTGCTGCGGTGACAGCCATTACCTTATCCCATTGGGACGTATATAAATGACCGTAATGGTCCAAATGATTAAGGACCTCTCCCAGGAATAGGGCCACTTTGTCAGGGTCCCCATTGAATGAGGCCTTCAATGCTGGTGGGTCCCATCTTCCCACTATAGCTGGTCCATAACCAGTAGCAGTCATGGGTTGAGTTCTATTACTTCCATAATCCTGGGCTTGCCCAGTGCCGGCGCTTGGGCCGTATCCGGGCTGATGGAAGCGAACAGCTTCGGGCATGTGTGGAGTTCCTTCTCCAACCGGCCTCCCCTGGTGTTCATACTGGCCCAACGAAACAGTAACTGGCCTTCTACTGGAAGGCCCCCGTGTGAAACCAATTACAGGAGCATCTGCCCTCCAACCCCCCTCATGCCCCTGCTCTCTAAACCCTACAGCTCCAAACATTTCTTGTAACACCTCAATAGTCTGTGTTTCTACAGCTGTTGAATAGCTCCAATCATCCTCAGATATCAGTCGTTCCTTCCACTGAGAAAAATGGGTTCTTGATGGGGTCAACTGGGGCCCCTGATCCTGTACAGCAGGACCCACCCCCAAATTACCAAGCAATCCTTGCCCAGATTCAGACTGACCCTTCTCAGTCAGGGTATCCAGTGCTGCCAAACATTCCTTTGGTCTGACAACTAAATTTCCCTCCACCTGTGGGCTAGGCAATGCCTCCAGTACCATCCCCGGTGTGGCTGCCATCTCTTCCAAATCTGCTACTGCCATCCCGGGATCCGTACCTTCAGCCATTATGTTGGTAGAGCTTTGACAATCTGTCAGGTTCCGGAAGAATAAAGGAGCTTTGAAACACAATCCTGGTTTGTAAAGTGTCCTTTAATGATTCTCCGGCACTCACTGGCAAACATGAGTTCTTAGTGCAAATTATTGTCAAAGCAGTGTGTCAAGTGCTCCCCACCACATTTAAGCCTCGCGCACCACACCCACGTGATTTCCAGCCCACCAATGAGCAATTCTGGCTTGTCTGTTAATTCGTAGTCACAGCAGCCATCCCGCAGCTGAGAGCCGGCTGCCTCCACTGATGATGTCATCCGGCAGCGACGGACAGCGTGGAGTCGTGCCGATCATCATCCCAGTGCTCTCATCATTCAGCAGGGATGCGACCCTTCGCACTGAGCGCCCCACCGGAATGGCAGCTCCGGGCCCGGGGCCTGCCGAAGCTGACAACTTCATGCTGTTGGCATGTCATCTCTCAACCTCCCTCAAACAAAAGATAAATACTTCTTTACATGTTCATTTATTTTTTTAAAAAATACAGTCCAGTCGTGTGTGTGAGATCCCAAGAATCTGCTGCGTGCCATTTACCTTGAGGCAGTGCTCTCTTTCTCTTTGACAGAGCTAAGGCCTACCCGAGGCAGGTCTGGGTCACACAAGGCCATTGCTATTAAAATGGCATCAAAGAATGCTCTTCTGTGACTTTGGCAGCCTCTGAAAACCATGTGAAAACATATCCTATTCTTGAGTGATTTTCAGAAGTTCTGGAAGCTGCCTGAGAATATACCCCATTCTTCTGTGGCCATGAGCACCCTCCGAAAATCATGCTAAATCATGCCCTGTCCTCACATGATTTTCAGGAGCACAGCCTTCTCACATGATTTCCAGAGTCTATGTAAAGCACACGGCATTCTTTTACAGCCTCCACCGACTCCAAAAATTGTGCAAAGAAGTAGTCCTCAACTTACAACCATTCATTTAGTGACCACTCAAAGTTACAACGGCAGTGAAAAAAGTGATTTATGATCAGTTTTCACAGTTACAATCGTTGCAGCATCCCTATGGTCACATGATCAAAACTTGGCTGCTTGGTGGGTTCATAAATATGAGTTGCAGTGTCTCAGGGTCATGTGATCACCTTTTGCGAACTTCTAACAAGCAAAGTCAATGGGAAAGCCAGATTCACTTAACAAAAATGTTAATAACCTAACAACTGCAATAATTCACTTAACAACTGTGGCAAGAAAAGTCATAAAATGGGGCAAAGCTCACTTAACAACTGTTCCACTCAGCAACATAATTTTTGGCTCAATTGTGGCCATAAGTCAAGGACCACCTGTAGTTATTGTCGAGTGTTGGTAAACACTGATGTGAACCCAAAACATCATGTGTCACTTTTGACACACATGTCATAGGTTCACTGTCACTGACCTAGGGGAATCTTTGAAATCAAGATTGGCCAACAAGGTCAAATGCTGCTCATTTCATTGCCTTGCTCCATATTGTTACGAAGACAAAACACAATATTACCCTGGCTGCTGAACAGCAGAGTGAGAGAATACTTCTTTCATTGATATTATTGAATAGTGCCCAAATGTTAGTTTTAAAATGATCCTCAAGAAGCATTACATTGCATTACATAACTGCTACACACAACTAAAAGTTGTGTAGCGGTTAGATTTTCTTTGGGTCATTATGGGATTCCTTTTAATAATGTTCATTTCAGGAGATATAATTTGCAAATTGTAGTCATTCACATTACATCTTTCGAACTGTTTTGTATGTACTCTTCATGCTGCTCCATTTAAATAGAAGCCAGAAGTCTCCCACAAGCTTTCAAAAGTTATTATTAAAGTACATTTTAATATGACTGGTTGATATTGTAACTCAATAAATTCAATGTTTAAAAATAATGGAATTTAACTTTAATTCAGTGAAATTAAATGTCACTCTATGTAAATCAAATTAAGGAACTTTTCATTCTTCTGTTGGCTGCATCTATTAACTTTTGGAATAAGATTGCTTGAATGGTACTCTCAGCCACGTATGAAACATGCCCCTGAATAAAAAATATTTAGCCTGATAGATAAAACATATTCCTCTTGGTAAAAGACACTGAATGAAGTTACCACTGATTTGGTTTTGATGGATAAACATCAGTTTATTTTATCTGAGGATGTGGACACTTGCTCACAGGACAGAACTTCTGGGACTTTGTTATCTTGGTTAAGGGAAATTACTAGGAAACTGACTGGCTAGTGAAAATGCAAAGCTTTCCTTAGAGACATTCTTTCTTTATTTTTCTTTTTACCATTGCAAAAGGGGATTTTTTTCCACCCTCTTTTAACCCAGTCCAGCACTTTACACAGAACTTGATCGCGGCTGGTGAACCTCGCGACATCAGCTGCTGTGACTGGAAGTTGAAGGGAGTCAATCAACAGTGTGCTGGATGCCAGAGCCAGGTCGACCACAGGGATTGGTAACGGGCATTGACTCAAAGCATCAGCATGTCCAATGTTTCTTCCCGGTCTGTAGAATAAGTCATAGTCATAAGCAGCGAGGAAAACATCCCACCTGGTTAGGCGTGGAGATAAGATCGGTGGGGTTTGTCTGTCGCCAGCCAAAATGCCCAACAGTGGCTTGTGATCCATGATGAGTGTGAAATGGCGCCCATACAGATACTCATGGAATCGTTTAATGCCAGCCACGATTGCCAACGCCTCTTTATCCAATTGGCTATAATTTCGTTCGGCTGGTGACAGTGTCCTGGAGAAAAACGCTACAGAAGCCTCAACTCCAGCCGGTAGCTGATGGCTAATTACTGCCCCACTTCCATAAGGGGATGCGTCACATGCCAGAATTAATGGTAAATCCTCACGATAAGCAACCCCAAAAATGATTGTAATTCTGTCTTATTTCTTGGGGTTGGGGCTTGTTGAATAGCCTGGATCTTAGCCTTGGTAGGGTGAAGGCCAGCCTCGTCGATTAGATATCCTAAGAATTCCACTTGTGGGACTGCTATATGACACTTAGATTTCTTTAGCTTGAGCCCAGCATCTTGGAAACGTTTCAGTACGGTGCGGAGGCGGCACATGAGGTCGGAATGGGTGACAGCTGATACCAGGACGTCGTCAAAATAAGGAATGACGCCTGGTATGCCCTGCAAAATCCTCTCCATTACACTTTGGAAAATCCCTGGGGCACAACTGACTCCAAATTGAAGGCGCTTGCACCTAAATGCCCCCCTATGGGTGATTATTGTCTGGGCTTCAGCTGTCTCATCATCAACAGGTAGCTGTTGATAAGCTTGCGATAAATCAAGCTTTGCAAAAATCTTCCAAGAACCTAAAGAATGCAGAAGGTGCTGCACCACTGGCACAGGGTATGCGCTGTGTTGTAATGCGTGGTTAATAGAGCATTTATAGTCCGCACATATTCTTACTGACCCATCTGCCTTAATAGGGGTAACTATGGGGGTCTCCCAATGCGCATGATCTATGGGCTCCAACACTCCCTGTGCCACTAATTTATCCAATTCTGCATCAACCTTTTCCCGAAGTGCGAAAGTGGTGTAAACCGCCAGGGAGCTATGCTGGGGTCCAAACTGAACAAAATTGGTGTTCCCTTATATGCCCCCAGAGCCCCATCAAACACGTCAGGAAATTCCTTGGATAACAACTGCATCTCAGGGCTGCTAGAAATATGATCTATACCCTTAATTCCCAGACCCAATGACTCAAACCAATCTAATCCCAATAAGCTGGGCCTGGGGCCATCCACTATAATCACTGACAATCGTCCCCTGAATGTCTTAAATGACACCCTGAACTTAAAACTTCCCAATACTGGAATGGGATTCCCTTGAAAATCCCTCAACCTCAGGAGACAAGGTTTTAAACAATTTTTTGAAAGCCTTGGCATTAATTTTTTTACAGTACTCCAGGATAAGATTGACACAGAAGATCCTGTGTCAATTTCCATGACACATGGAGCCCCTTCAATGTGAATGGTCAGGAATAATTTGTCTTTAATAGGTGTGCCAATTTGATCAACCTCCGTTTCAGTAGGGTCGTTCCAAACAGTGAAACAATCCTCTCCCTGCCTGGTTCGAACCCGGGTCTGAGTCTTCCCATATCTCCTATCACTAGGGGTGCTATCCTCCGAAGGACTTCCCTTACAGACCCTAGCAATGTGGCCCCTTTTTCCGCCCCTGAGACAGGTTGCGGTTTTGAAACGGCAATCTGCCCTAGCATGTTTTCCCCCACACCCCATACAGGGAAACTGTCCCGCAGGGAGCTTACCCATCCGACCTCTATCTCGACCTGGCTTCAGCTGATGCACCTCAGAGTCGAAAGCTTGGGCGTCTTCAGGCTGCGCTTCCTCATAATGAACACTGGAGGACTTAGGAACTGGTTGTGTCTGAGTGCAGATCCGCATTTCTTCCGTGGACTTATCTGACAGCTCCATAGCCCTGGCTTCGTTTAGTGCAGACTGGAGTGTGAGGTCAGGTTTCGACAGCAGGCGGCGCTGTATTCGCATAGCTTTGACTCCGGAAACAATTTGATCTAACAACACCTCATCCAGATCCCTAAATTCACAAAATAGGGCGGCTGCCCTGAGGGCAGCAACGTAATCGTTAATAGACTCGCCGTCCTGCTGATAGCGCCTGTGAAAGGCATGTCGTCTAGCGACTCTAGACGGGGCTGGGGCATAGTGACTCTTCAGCTTGGACATTAAAATGTCCCACGGAGCTTCGTGCACAGCCTGAGGCGCGAGCAGTGTGCTGGCTATGTTGAACATCTCCGTGCCACACAAATTAAGAAAACAAGCCGTTTTTCTGCTGCTGGATAGACCCGTATAGTCATTGGCCACCAGGAAACACTCGAAGCGGTTTATATACGATTCCCAAGTTTCGGCAGCACTATTGAAAGGTGCTAAAGTTGTCATTGAAGACATTCTGAGGCGAATTTGTGCCTCTCAGTGAGTTCAGCTCTTTCGTGACTTGACTCTGCGTTCTGGTGCCCCAGGACGAAAGATCGCTCACCTTCGTCGCCAGTGTTAAGTACTCTAATTAGTGGGTCATTCACTGAGGCGCCTCAGAACTTCAAGTCAACAGCTCTTTTATTAACAAGGCTAACAGGCTGCCATCGCGCGACTGCTAACACGCGCGCTATCAGCTAATGGCAACCACGAGCCCTGTTTGACAGCTCCTTATATAGAGGAGCTGTCAAACCGGCAGCCAATCAGAAGA
>QLTV01001318.1:3808957-3820559 GCA_003457575.1 Thermophis baileyi | reverse complement strand
CTACTTCAGCTGCAACCCCAACAATACACGAGCACACACTAGATACAAACTTAATGTAAAGCGCTCCAAACTCGACTGCAGAAAATATGACTTCAGCAACAGAGTGATCAATGCCTGGAATTCACTACCTGACTCTGTGGTTTCTTCCCCAAACCCAAAAAACTTTAACCTTAGACTGTCTACTGTCGACCTCACCCCATTCCTAAGAGGTCTGTAAGGGGCGTGCATAAGCGCACCAGCGTGCCTACCGTCCCTGTCCTACTGTCCTATTGTCCTCATCTATCTGTATTCACCTTGATTATGTTTATGTTTATACCTATACCTGCTATCTTGTACATGTTTGACAAACAAATAAAAATAAATAAATAAATATATACGATTCCCAAGTTTCGGCAGCACTATACTAAAGTTGTCATCGAAGACATTCTGAGGCGAATTTGTGCCTCTCAGTGAGTTCAGCTCTTTTGTGACTTGACTCTGCGTTCTGGTGCCCCAGGACGAAAGATCGCTCACCTTCGTCGCCAGTATTAAGTACTCTAATTAGTGGGTCATTCACTGAGGCGACTCAGAACTTCAAGTCAACAGCTCTTTTATTAACAAGGCTAACAGGCTGCCATCGCGCGACTGCTAACACGCGCGCTATCAGCTGATGGCAACAACGAACCCTGTTTGACAGCTCCTTATATAGAGGAGCTGTCAAACCGGCAGCCAATCAGAAGACAGCGTGCTCGCGTTTACAACGGACCACATTGGAAACTTACATACATAACAGCCTCCAGTGGTCCAAATCTAAACTGGAAGCCCACACATTTCTGTACTAAAAATAAAATGAACAAGGCTAGCGGTATATTATCTAATAAACAGAATATGTCTCCATGGCAACTGATGATAAGCTAGGCCTAAGGCCCAAAAAGCTATACTATCAAATTTCTCTACAGGATTGGTTATTGGCATTTATTTCCTAAATTAAAAATACCCCATGGCCATAACTATTGGTATTCGTGCTCTGACTAACATCACAATAGCCCAAATATCATGTGTGTTTTTGATAACTATCATAAGCACAAGAAATAAGTTTTAAGGGCAAATATAATTAGCATAATTAAATAAACTGTAGGGCAAAACATAACTTAAAAATATTTAAACAATAATTTGTTAGAAGAGCCTTCAAATTTACCACTTTTAAAATTGCTTTTGAATAGTTTTTTCCCATCTTTTGACAGTTCAAATAATTATTATAACATTGATTTCTCTGTTTTCTGTTGAAGACTGATATCAAGAAAGTACAATAAATATAGCAAATAAATGTGTATAGATGTCACCACCAGCGACATTATTTTAGCTAAATTCGAACTTTGTACTAGATTTATTATAATAATTAAAGCATCTGGCTAGAAACTGAGAGATTGTGAGTTCTAGTCCTGTCTTTGGCATAAAGTTGGCTGGGTGACTATATACTGAAAGTACACTTTTCTGTACTAAAAATTAAATGACCAAGGCTAGTTGTATGTTACCTAGTAAACCTAACAAGTTTGTTGAAAGTTCTTTTGGCTTAGCAAATAATGTTGACCCCCTAAATGTTATCAACTTCTCTTACCAGCAAACAGTTAATTCAATTTATTTTATGTTCACTTCCTCTTCATGGGCTGACTGACCTTTACACTTTTATAAAAGTAGTACAAGCTATTTGCTCTATTAAAGAATGTCAGAAGCTAAGGACATTTCTGCAGAACAGTGGGAAAGATGCAAGGTATTTCCCTGGTAAGGGTCTGATCAAAAGGCAAGCAGAAAAATATGGGGCATACATTTGTAATTTGCATCACAGGGATAAATTGACCATAATCTAATATTCAAGGCAGAAAGATATTTTCCATGACGATGGGGAGGAGAGATCTAGCCTATGGCCCAGTGGTGGGTTGCTACAGGTTTGCCCTGGTTTGGGCGAACCGGTAGCGGCGGCGGTGGGAGGCTCCGCCCACCCGCCCGGATGTCATCATGGACAATCTCCGCATGCGCAGAAGCGCCGCATGCGAGCAAAGTGCGCGTGTGCACGTTTACAGTTCCAAACCGGTAGCGAAGGTAAGTAAAACCCACTACTGCTATGGCCCCTTCTCTGTGAGGTCTCTCACAGATGCTCTTCCACTCCTATTTATCATCTATATGAATCTATTGGGTGAGGTTCTCTGACAGCATAGGATGAGGTTATCATCTCATCCCAGGCCAACCGAGTGATCCCATGGAGTTTTGTCATGGTGTCTGGAAGTTATAGGCGTCTAGATGGAGAAAAATAGGCAAGTCAGAGTGACTGTGGGTTTTAGGTCTTTCTTGATTCACCCTGCTTATAGATGGAAAAATACGGTAGGTTTTCTGCCCTCCAGAACATCATACAACACCCCATCATTCAAGATTTGATTGTCCCCAATTCTACCAGCCTTTTATAAAGCACTAAAGACCTCAATATGCTCCAGAACAGAACCTGCAAGTCTAGATGGTCTTTCAGGAGTATATTATTGGTTGGGGTTTTCTGAGTTTACCTCTCCCCCTCCCCCTGCAATTGTAAATTTCAACCTTTTGTTAATATTGCTTTTTGTTTTTTAGTTGCCCAGAATCACATTTATAAAATGGGTGGCAATACAAATAAATAAAATCAGTCAATAAATAGCATTTCATAGAAATTTGAATACATGAGAATAAAAAATGTACATGAAAGTATACCTATACATAAACTTTTAGTTCCAAAACTACAATATCATCATTTTAGGTGAAGTTTCTAACAGCAAGAAATTATTGTATCTGGAAGCATTCTCCTCTTTCACAATGCAAATAATAGATGCAACAAAGATCCTCGTGACTTAATCAATAAGATGTCATAGATACATGGAAGTTTATTGGATGAAAATAAATTGTTAATCTTTAACATCTAAAGGACCCTGTTGTATCTTTTACCTCTGTAAAATGCAAAAAGATCTCACCCTGAAGGGGGATATTTAACGAGATTAGTTCTAACCTGTATGAAAAGTTGGAGATATGGGGCTTTCTTTTAAAAAAACCCAGCTCATGTCAAAGAGATTATGATTTTCCATGATGGGCTAAAGCTCAGTTTACACCTTGCACAAAAGAAGCTCAATGGATAACTTTTAACAATATACTGTAAATGTTCAGCATTAGAGTATTTGACAAGATAACCTAAGGGTCATTTGTGATGTCACCTTTTGTTGTTTTACATCTTCCTCTCTCCAGAATCTATTTAGATATATGTCTCTCGTTATGTTATCTATGTGTGCACAGAAAACCTGAAGTATTTTATATCTGGGATGGAACAAATAGTATCAGCAAAAAGCTTTTGTTTTTTAGCAGAACCTCTTGATATACTGTATGTACTGGCAACGTTTATGTTTCCTTCTGAAATGTTTGAACTTGGGTGAAATGTGAAAGACATCTTAAAAAGCACTATGGTATTACTTATCTTTGGTTTCTTGTTTTAGTAAGCTGGTATCATTTTTTTACTAGTGCTTTAGGAAACTTAGCAACAAAAAGGTAATTTCTCAATTTTGAAATCTCTTCTTCTCTCAGCTATTTTCCAGAAACAGGCTACACACCATAAGTAGAGTTTGCATATCTGGATGTTCTGCAATAGGACAGCAGGGGATATTTACTCTCTCCATTCTGGCACAAGGGAAAGTTAGCAGTCTGGCTGCCAAAAGGCCCAGAGTCTACTACAAAGGCACAATAGCACTAAGAAGCAGCCAAGGGGAGTGAGAAGAGCCATGGAGCCAGAGAGAACAGAGGAGAGGAAAGCTGATGAAAAAGTCTGCCCAAAAGCCCCATGGAACTCAAGCATCTCAAATGACAAACCAGCTGAGCTAAAAAAGAAACTCACAAAGACTATGCCAGTGTGAAAGCCAATGAATATATCAGAAAGCCCCGTGCAGATAACATGCTTATCTAGAACATTTTAAAATTGTCTCAAGTGATATATGCATGCCAGCATATTACTTTTTTACTTTTACTTTTTCAGGCCAACAAAAATGGTAAATGTTACCACCTGCTCTGGATTATGGAAATTGCTATGCTTTGATTACTTGCAGTTTTGCTTGCTATGAGCAGAAAAGGATAATATGAATACAGGTATTTCTTCATTATTATTTATTTATTTAGCATATGGCATCTACAAAGGTCATGCAATCACTGACATACAACACTAATAAACCACATTATACATACAAACACGTTCAAGTAAAGCATCCACAAATACATACATGTAAAGTGTGTAGACAATACAATAGACAAGATAAAATATTAAGTTAGAGTAAAACCATGAAGCCACAGAATCACAATAGGATAGATTTTATAGTTTGATAGCTAAGGAAGCTACCTATCTACCCATGTTTCCCTGAAAATAAGACCCTGTCTTATATATATTTTTGCCACCAAAAAAGGCACCAGGTCTTATTTTCAGGGGGGGACGTCGTCCACTGACTCAACTCACTTGTGCGCGTTGCCCCTGGCCTCCTTTTCACTGTCAGAGGCCTTCAGGCTTTCCTGAAGGCCTCTGCAGCCGATAATAGAGCTCCGGATCCAGAGCTCTGTTATCGGCTACAGAGGCCTTCAGAAAGCCTTGCCTGCCTTGTCGGCTGCAGAAGAAATGGGCCGGCAAGGCAGGTGTCAGGGTGTGCAAGGCCTGGCTGCAACTGTCTGAAAATAAGTAGTAGGACAGCTCTACCCCCGCATCCCCGCCCTAGCTTAATTTTTACCCATGCACCCTGGAGTGGGCGGGGTCTTAATTAGGGCTTATTTTGGGGATAGGGCTTATATTGGGTACATGTGTAAAAAATCAAGCTAGGACTTACTTTCAGGGTAGGTCGTATTTTTTGGGAAACACAGTAACTGTTTCTGATGTGGATAAAAAAAGAGATTGAGACAGGTGCCTTGAAATTTCCTGAAGAGATATTCTCGAACTATGTGTGTTATCATTTGTTCTGATGCATTGCAGTCACATTGTGGATTCTCAGCTATTCCCCACTTAAAGAGCTTTGTCCTATTTCTGGTATGGCCTGTCCTGATTCTATTCAGGTGAATTGAGCTGACTGCATTAGAGTACATTGCTACAGAAGTGTTGCTAAAACTGGCATTTCACCATATATATTTCCATGGTTTTCTCTGATTAAAATAGTTTGGACACAGAAATTCTCCTGCGAGTTTTTCTCTCTCTC
The DNA here is from genome assembly GCA_003457575.1 of Thermophis baileyi. Lineage (NCBI taxonomy): Eukaryota > Metazoa > Chordata > Lepidosauria > Squamata > Dipsadidae > Thermophis > Thermophis baileyi. Next base: position 3,815,346 of record QLTV01001318.1, on the reverse strand, counting down.
TGAATTCTTATTCAAGTTAATGTAAGAAAGTTTGCTTTAGAAATTCTTCCCTCTGGAGGTTTTTTTTTAAATCATCTATACAACTTTGGCAAAGAATTTGTGGTCAGTTGTGCTTTAAAACAACTCCATGTTGAAATGTCTACTCTTCATTTATTTGCAGTACTTATTATAATGGTTGTCTGTAGTCGTCGTCCCCAAGAATGCTTTGAAAGAATATCTCTTTTTAAACAATATTCAAAAATGAAATATGTTTGTCTTTATTTTTTAAAAAAGACTGAAATAATGTGACCTTATAAATATATGTCAGACCTGCAGTTCTGAAAATTGCCTTAGCTTATGAGACTTTTTATGTGCCAGCTTCAGCCCTGGGCTTTTCAAACACTCAGCAGGGAAAATTAGATTCAGTCTGGCAGTGTGTAATCAGTGAGTCTGCATAGCCTATGAAAAGGGCATATGGACTTAAATATCCAGATCAAATAAAGAAAAGACATGCAGCCATCTATGCTGCAAATTCCAATAAATAGTGGAAATAGAGACTGTGGAGCTACTGTATATGTTAGCAGAAAATTGAGACAGCTGTGAAAAAATAAACATTGCTTCACACTGCTTTATGAGTGAAGTACTTCTCCATTTATCAGACTCTATAATGAAAGACTATTATTTTTCATAAATGAAAATGGCAAAAAAAACAAAACCCTTCTGATATCTAGGTACACCAGTTTAATTGCACTTGTCTTGCTTGTAAAAAGAATGTGGTTGATATTCTTGTCACGATGTCTTAGAAGCTTATTGTGGAGTTCATTCAGAAGAGGTAATGACTGGGAAAATGACAAAGAAAACTGTTACTGACCATTAGTGAGCAATCACTCTGTCATATTGCCAAGATAATTTAGACAAATGGAGGATGGAGGTAGCTGTCTCCATGGGAAACAAGATGCTGATGTTTCAGACATTAGTAGCTTTTAAAATAGCTTGCCTGTATCTTTATCTATTTATCTATTTGTCCCCCACACACACATCAGAAATTCTAATAATCCATCATGATTCACATAACAGAGTTACAACTTGTTTCTGGAAACACACGTGGGGTAGTTCCAATCTATCAACAGTTTCTACCCATTCCCTACCACATAATCCTTTCTCTAGAGCATGATGGCAAGTTAAATGCACAAATATCTGACAACACACACACACACACACACACTTATTAATCCCTTCCTGAGACATTCACATACAAGGGGAATTTTAATTCAGCTGTGAGAGCCATTGTCTGTTTTACCTATCACCCCATTGATCACCAGAATTAACTGGCTAATCTAATTGGCTAGGTGGTGGCATGTTCCTTGTAGTGATTCCATGGGCATTCCTCCTGAATCTGTGAGGTAGATAGAAAGGGCCTACTGTTCTTCAGTCATGGTTGAAATCTTTCTATCACTTTCAGTAGCAATTTTTGGCCCTTATAACAATTTCTGTGTAACAAGGATGTCCCAAAGGTGCTTTTTCAAGAGGCAACTGGACTTTCTGGTTTTTTTCTTTGAAGACGTTTCGCTTCTCATCCAAGAAGCTTCTTCAGCTCTTGGATGAGAAGTAAAACATCTTCAAAGAAAAAACAGAAAGTCCAGTTGCCTCTTGAAAAAGCACCTTTGGGACAACCATGACCTGGATGACTGAGAATCTCCATAGACATGTGTAACGAGGAATTTCCCAGCTTTATTTATAGTGAATTAATTAACATGGAATCTTTGGGGGTAATTTGAAACAATTATGCCTAATTTTTTTCCAGCTGTAATTTATAACATAACTGACTCACGCAGTACTTTCTCTTATTGGTTATGTCTGTATTCTGATCCCTCCCTCCACACAATCTCTCACATTAATTGTGTGGAAGCACTTTTTATTCTGCTTCTGGTTTCAATTATATACTCACATAAACAGTTGCTGTGGAAATTAGAACTTACTCAAGGTCAAGAAATAACATCAAACAAGGAGTGCAAACCAAAGACTCTCTAAAAGAAGCTTACCTCACTGGTTTTGCTTTTAACAGGACCATGCAGAAGAATCATCAAAATCCAGAGTTCTGAGACCAGATCAGAATTGTCAGCCAATCCAAATGCAGGGGTGAAATGTGAAATTTTCCCCTACAGGCTCTGTGGGCGTGGCTTGGTGGGGGGGCGGGTCATGTGACTGGGTTGGCATGGCCAACTTGACGTCACTCACGTCACTCACTGTTAGATCCAGGAGCTGCACATTCTGAAGCACATTCTGCCCTTCTGAAGCCCCCAATGCTTTGAGTTTCCCTCCGCCATCTGGCTTGACTGCCCAAGCGAATCTCGGAGCCTTCTCTTGCCCTGCTCTCTATCCCGGAGGGCGGTGCCTCCCCCCCACCAATCCTCCATACAAACCGCCCACCCCGTTTCTGCAAAGGCAGAGCCCCCCCCTTGCAGGGTGATCCAAAGAGGGGAGGGAGATGCTGTAGAAAAGGCAGCCTTCCACCCGTGCCTCCCGTGCCGGCTCAAAACATTAGACAACAATTTTTAATTTAAAAGGGGGGAAAAAAAGGGGGGGAAGCCGCAGTCGTCCTTCTGCAGAAAATGGCCGTTCCCTGAGCTAAGAAGGCAAGAAGCTGCGGCTCGGCTCACCCAATTCCTAGGACTACCCCAAATGGTATTCGGCACAGAGAGGGCAGCTCCCCTTCGCAATCCCCCTTTCCCTCGGCGCTTTGACTTCCCATGGCCCACTGGCTTGAAAGCCGGGTCGGACCACTATAAGGCCACTTCCCCACTTCTCAGCGGCGGCTGCTGTGCTGGCGACCGCAGGAACCTCCTCCTCCTCCTTCCTCAACTTCTCCCTCAGCATTTTTCCTTCTCCTGCCGCGAAATGAAAGCGAACACTGGCGGGGTTACTTCGGGCAGGCGGACATCTGCAGCCAGGTGGATAGGGAGGGTGGCGGGAGCGGCAGCAGTGGCCCCTTCCATGCGCAGCGCACGGAGGTGGTGAAGGCAGGCAAGGCGGCCCCGACGCGCTTGTTGCTGGGGAGGCACGACGATCGCTTGGCCAGGGCAGCCTCAGCGGTGGCTGCATCTGCCACTCCGCCCATGCCATGTCCCACTCCGGCCGGCTGCGCGACTACAAGTGGGGCGACATGGCGAAGATGAAGGGCTACCCGCACACCCGGGTAAGCGCCGCCGCTCAGGCCGAAGGGAAAGCTCCGCGGTGGTGCGGCCAGGACTGCCCTGGCCCTCTCCCTGTGCGGGGGGCTGCTGCCCCGCCGGCAGCTTCTGCCCCTCTCACTTCGCTTCTTCGCCGGTGGGAAGCAGCGCCGCGGCTAAGCCTCCTTCCCCCAGAGCACCGGACTCCGCAAGCCGAGTTCCTGGAGTGGCGCTGGCAGTCAAAGAGAGCAGGCAGGTGGCCAGGTGGGAAGCCAGTGGGCTGATTCAGATCCCCAAGCCTAGCGAGCCGGCATGGGAGACACGCCGCCCCGACATGCTTTCTTGCCTTCCACGTGGCGTTCCGCTTGCCTGCCTTCGCAAGCTGGCTACGGAGAAACCAGGAAGGCCGCATGGAAGGCAGGAAAGCATATCGGGGCTGGGGAAGGGAACCTGCCTTCCCCACCGCCCCAACATGCTTTCCTGCCTTCCACGTGGCGTTCTGCTTGCCTGCCTTCGCAAGCTGGCTACGGGGAAACCGGGAAGGCCGTGTGGAAGGCAGGAAAGCATGTCGGGGCTGCAGGGAAGGGAGTAGGTTGCTACCTTCCTTCCCCGCTGCCCCGACATGCTTTCCTGCCTTCCATGTGGCGTTCCGCTTGCCTGCCTTCGCAAGCTGGCTACGGGGAAACCGGGAAGGCCACGTGGAAGGCAGGAAAGCATTTTGGGGCTGCAGGGAAGGGAGTAGGCTGCTACCTTCCTTCCCCGCCACCCCGACATGCTTTCCTGCCTTCCACGTGGTGTTCCACTTCTTCCTTCCCCCCCCCACCGCCAGCATTGACCTTACCTGCTGCTGCTATGGGGCTGAGTCTGAAAGCGACGGGAAACGGCAAGTGGAAAAGGCCCAAAAGGCCGGAAACAGCAAGCGGATGTCCCAGGGCTGCTGCACATGCGCACCGCATCTCCTGCAGCCCTCTTCCGGTGCGGACTCGTGTCCTACCGCATGTGCAGTGCCAGGACATCTGCTTGCAGGGCGAGCGAGTGGTGAGTGGTGGACCGGTATGGGGGCGTGGCCAGCCAACCATTGCTGGCGTCTCGGCAAACCACAGGCGGCCATCGTTACCGGTCCGCCCGATCTGGTCCGAACCGGGAGCATTTCACCCCTGTCCAAATGTCAGAATTTCTTTATTATTTACAGTATTTTATTTTATCAAATTTAGGTACCATCCATCTCACTATCTTGATGACTTTGGCTGGTTTACAGCAGAATCCACACAATCATCACACAAGAACCAGAGATCAGGACTTCTGGTTGACGTCGCGGCGCTATCAGACATGAAGAGCAGGGCTCCGTGAAATCGCGCCGAATCCCTTCGTTGGAGGGCCCCATAAGGCTAAAGTCACTCTATAGGGGTGATGAAGAGTGGATGGGTACCCCGCAGGTTGCAGAGAGTGGCGGCTCTCCTGCTTGACCCAGGGCTAATTCCCTCTCAGCCGACAACGAAGAGGAGTGGCAGCCATTATGGCTGCCATGAAGCTGGCGCAGCTGAAGAAACAAAGTATGTGCTGGATCGGTGTGGATTAACAGTGACTAGAACTGGGTGAGGTGACCCGATTTTTTTTTTACCTAAAACCTACCCCAAAGAAAATTAACTCTGGAAAAGAGACTCTTTGAAAAGTTTGTTTAAGCAGCGAACAATTACAGAGACAAAAATTACAGACCCAAAAGAAAAGATTTTAAGAGGATAGCGCAAAACTTTTAAAAACATTGAAAGATTGGATCTCTAATTTTTTACTGGCAATAAGGCATTTTAAAATGCTGGAATTACCTGTCAGAATTTTGATTATCTGTCTGAATAAATACAAATGGAACCTGTTAGAAATTGTGCAACGTTGAAGTTAAGCTGAAAGCGCCATCTACTGGTGAATGAAATAGACAGTGTACTCCTACAACCCTGGGAAAAATACTGATAAGACAGAGGAGAAAGTGGAAATAACACCTGAAGGATTGCTGTGCTATCTATTGCTCTATACTTATCTGCTCCAAGACTACTGGAGTTCTAATGGTGAAAACACAGAAGACATCTAATTAAAGTGACTTTCAAACATCAGGAGTTATGATTGAACTTATAGAGTGGACTTAAGGAGACATTTGGAAATCTTCTTGGATTACCTAAAAAGAGCTAAATTGACTAACTGTGGGACATAAAGAACTATATTACTGTATTCCCTGAGGAGCAACGTCTGGACTGAGTAAATGGTTTTCAGATCGACTTTTTGAGATCAAAGAAAATTGAGACTCTGGGGCAGTGATAGAGCACTGACAGACTGGGACTTATTAAAAGAAGACTAGATGTTTCAGCAAGGGGAAATAAGTGGGTTTCAAAAAGAAATGGTGTTGATGTTTCAAAGCATTTATGATATCATGACAAGGAATCACAGGGAGATAATGGATTTAATGAATAACATAAATGGGAAGCTAGAAAGTGCTCCACAAGGGATAATGAATAATGATCAAAAAGCCCAGGAAACAGAGGAGATAATAGAGAGACCAGGTGAAAAGATAAATCAACAAATAAAACAAGAAAATAAGAAAGCAGGAAGGCTGTATTCTTCAAATAGTTTTGTACTTAAACAAAAAATCTAGGACTAGAGACAGGATTAGAGACAACCAAACTAAGAGAACTAAAATAGATTAAGTCCTAAAAATAAATATAATAACAATTAGGATCTAGGGCCATCGGAAAGAGAGAAAATAAAAGAAATAAAAAAGACTAACCTCGTGGTCCCGGAGATCCAAAGAAAAAGAGATCGGAAACCAGAGATCTCAATCAAATTGAACTAAAAGAGAGAGTGAAACATCCGACTCCTGGAACAGTGAGTAAAATTCCCTGGTGTATATCTTCCGAAACTCTGAAACCCAGCGTGCTCCGTTCATTGGGAGAGGAAAGAGTTTTAAACTACTCCTTGCAAAAGACTTTGTTTTTGTTTTTGTTTTCCTTCACAAAAGTCTTTGTTTAAGTGGAGAGTTGAGACTTCTCCCTGCTCGGAAGGGAGAACTAATCGGTAATTGCCAGTGCCAAAGGAAAATACATCTTAAATCTCCTTTGCAAAGTAATGAGATTTTTTTTTCTTTCTTTTTCTGAGAATCCAAAAGGAGATAATCAACTTTTTGGATGCCCTAGCAACCAAAGGAGGGAGGAGTCCCCTGAATTTAAATAATAAAACCCCAGGACTTACTAGACC
>QLTV01001318.1:3754918-3799175 GCA_003457575.1 Thermophis baileyi | reverse complement strand
CACCCTGTTCCAGGTGGTTACTAGAGCCTCGGGTGGATTGTGGACAAGGGATTCAGGTAATTCCCCAAGCTCCTTCTGGAACCCTTCCGGGTCCATCAGGCGTCTGGGGCGGAACCACCTAATCGGTTCCACCTCCCTGCGATGAGGGAGTGGTGCCATAAAGTCTAACTTCAGCAGGGAATGGTCTGACCATGACAAGGGAGATGTCACTATACCCCTTAAATTCAGATCATCTCTCCACTGCCCTGAGAGAAATACCAGGTCGAGTGTGTGTCCCCCCCTATGGGTCGGACCCTGAACTACTTGGGTCAGGTCCATGGTTTCCAACTTTCCCCCAAACGCTTCCATGTTTATGGCAAGTCCCGGAGCAAAGCGCTCACATACACCTTCAACAGCCTCTGGCTGCGAGTAATCCAGCAAAACGGTGTTAGCACAACGGCTTCAAGGCAAGAAGTTCAGCGAGGCAAAGGAACAAGGCAATGAGTCCAGGAAGCAAAGGAACAAGGCAATGAATCCACAAAGCAAAGGAACAAGACAATGAGTCCATGAAGCAAAGGAACAAGGCAATGAGTCCAAAGAAGCAAAGGAACAAGGCAGCAAGAAGGCAAGAAGTCCAGGGAATTCCAGATGTCGGCAACGGCACTCAAAACTCCATGAATTCAGCGCTTGTTCCCAACAAGCGCCCCTCCCCACAGCATCTCCTTAAGTTTCAGTCCCCAAGTGCACCTTGTGAAAAGGGACGGAGTGCTCTCCTCCCAAGTCATCGGGTTGATCTGCGCTTTTCCCACCTCCTCTCCATTCTCTGTGCTTGGGGATCAGGAGGGGGCAGTCTTTGTCTGTCACCTGAGCTCCGTCGCTCCTCATCTCCACTGCCTGCCCTCTCTTTCCCCTCTCTCGGTCATCCTGCCCCTGTTCCTCCCTGCTGGCAAGCTGTCCCAAGCCCGAGGGACCTGGGGCTGCCTCATCCTGCTCCTTCCCACGTTCCTCCGAAGCCAATGAGGCCGCCCCCTCGACCTCTGTCGGCCCCAGCTCCGGCTCGTCCTCCTCCATGTAGTCAGGCTCCGACGGGGCCATGACAGCTTTGCTCTCCGCTCTACTCTCTGGGAAAGTTTACATCATCCTCATCTGACTACTCCAGCTGTTCAGGTGTTGTCTGTGTTCGATGAGTTTCAGATGATTCTTGGCTTTGGGTCTCCAGAAGCTGGCATTTCACAGGTTCTGCTGAAGCTGCTTCTTTACATTGTGTCCAAGTTCTGAGTCATGACACTTTTGCTGCATGTGCAAATGCTCCTTCCCAGATGTCCATATCATACATGCAGGGCTGGGGACCATTCCAGCCTATCTGCTTAATTTTAGAAGGCCACTCAACTTTGAAAGGACTATACTATGAAATGCTGAAGAACGCGGAATGAAAATTAAAATTATTATTACTCTTGAGTAGTCTACATTTCAGGGTTCCGACCAATGCCTTAATTAAAACATGAATCTCAAGCCGAGGTTCAAAAGAAATCCAGTTATTTATTAGGAGCATCATGTCGGCATGTACCAAGTGAAGCCAACTCTGACCTCACTTAATTCGCGCCTTGGCTCTGACCCTGTTTCCTCCTCCCCCCAAGGTGTGTCATCAGTCACATTCCCCAACGAAGTAATTTCGCGGGTTGTAGAAGTCACTCCTTCCGGCAACTGTGGATCTCCATGGAGATGGCCTTGACATTTACTGGCTGGAATGTGCTTTGTTTTGACTGAGGTGCAAACTCCTGCGAGACTCAATTCCCCATGCCTATGGCAACTCGAGAGCAGGTCAGGAAGGCTTCACAAGTTGACATCTGGCTTACCTCACTCCCTGAAGGCAACCTGTGCAAAGCAAAGATAATTTGAGTACAGGTATAGATTTTAGGGGTGTGATCCCCCCAGGCTTTGTTGGGCTGTCTTCATGGAATTTGGCTATGAGACAGTCAGCTTGGATGTTTCTACTCTTTACCCAAGACACCTCCGATAGGGGGTAGCCCTTCCACTTGATTAGGTATTGGAGTTGTCTCCGGTGCCACCTAGAGTCGAGGATGTTTTGCACCTCATAATGGGTTTGGCCACCTATGACCACTGGGTCTGGGGGCTCATGGGGTAGTGGTCTCAGGGTCGACCTGACCATGGGTTTTAAGAGGCTGCTGTGGAATACCGGGTGTATCTTCCCTAGAAGTCGGGGCAATTTTAATTGCACCATGACCGCGTTGACAATCTTCACTATGGGGAATAGCCCCATGAACTTGGGTCCCAGCTTCTTGCTGAGGAGTTTTAACCTTAGGCATTTTGTGGAGAAGTAAACCTTTTCTCCCAGCTGGAATGGTCATTGGGGGGCTCGGTGTTTATCTGCCTGTTGCTTATAGGTCTGCGCCGCCTTAGCTAGCACTTTCTTGACATTCTCCCATGCTGCTTTTAGCATTGACAGCCAGTTTGTCAAGCTGACTGAGGAGGGTGGATCCCTTGGGTATTCTGGTATTGGGACGAAGTCCATGCCGCTCACTACTTTGAAAGGGGTTAGTCCCGTGCTACTGTGAACAGCATTATTATACGCGACCTCAGCAAAAGGCAAAAGGTCCGCCCAATTGGACTGCTGGTAGTTCACATAACACCTCAGGTACTGTTCTACCATGGCGTTCAATCATTCTGCCCCCATTGGTAGCAGGATGAAAAGCTGAGCTAAGGCCCTGAGACAACCCAATGGACCACAGAAACTCCCTCCAGAACTTAGCCGTGAACTGGACCTCTCTGTCTGAGATGATTCTGCATGGCACTCCATGCAGGCGGTAGATATGCTTCAGGAACAGTTTGGCTAGCTGGTGGGCTGATGGTAGTCCGCTGCAGGGTATGAATTGTGCCTGCTTGGAAAATAAATCAATCACAGTCCAGATCACTGCGTTGAGTGTTTCCCCCACTCTTTGGCAACTTCACTATAAAGTCCATTGCGATTTCCTCCCATGGCCTCGTTGGCTCTGCCACCGGTTGCAGCAGTCTGGGGGGTTTTCCTGGTTGCTTTTTCATAGTGGCACAGATGGTGTAACTTTTCACATAACTGTCCACGTCTTTCTTCATGCCGGGCCACCAGAATTGCCTCCGCACTAGGTGTAAAGTCTTTAGGAATCCAAAGTGGCCTGCCAATTTGACATCATGGCTTCTCTGGAGAATTAAGGTGCGTAGGGACTCGGGGACATAGAGCTTCGTCCCCTTCCACGCTAGGTCCTCGCTTTTTGTCAAGATGTATCGGTTGTCACGGAACCAGGGGTCTGCTTGCAGTTCAGTTTTGAGTTTTTCGGTTAGATTGCTTGCAGGTTGGTCTTGCTGGTCGCAACGTTGTTGTCTGGTGGTCACTTGGGCTGCTGTTTGGGTAAGGGGGATAATGGCATCTACTACCTCCTCCCGTCCGCATTTGTATTGGGGCATGTGGGAGAGGGCATCAGCTAAGAAATTCCTTCCCCCTGGGATGTGTTTTAGCATGAAGTTGAATCGGTTGAAATATTAAGCCCAGCGGACCTGTTTGGGCAATAGTTTCCACGAAGTCCTAAGGGCTTCCAGATTTTTGTGATCAGTCCAGACTTCAAATGGTTTCTCCCCCCCCTTCCAGCAGGTGGCACCAGGTTAGCAGTGCCCATCTTACCGCAAAAGCCTTAAACCCATGCGGCCCATCATCTCTCCGTGTCTGTGAGTTTGTGTGAGGTGTAGGTGCATGGTTGTAATTTTCCCTATTTCTTTGGAGCAGCACTAGTCCCACCACCACGTCGCTGGAATCTGCTTGGATGATGAAGGGTTGTTCGGGGTAAGGATGTTTCAGCGCCAGTTCCTTCATGAAAAGTTTTTAGTATTTTGAATGCCTTTTGGCAGGTTAGGTCCCACTGTAGGGGTTGTCCTGGGCGTGGCTTCGTCCCTGGGGCCCCTGTCTTTAGGAGGTCTATCATGGGTTTGGCAATCTTCACAAAGGGGATGAATTGCCTGTAAAAGTTTGTGAATCCTAGGAAGCTTTGTAGCTGTCTGCAGGTATGAGGGGGCTGCCAGCCTAGGATGGCTTGTACTTTGGCTGGGTCCATCTCTATACCCTCATTTGACACTCGGTAGCCCAGGTAGTCTAGCCACACGTGATAAAATTCGCATTTTGACAGCTTGACGTACAGGTTTGCCGCCAGAAGTTTTTTCAGTACCTGGCTGACTAGGGGTATGTGGTCTTCCATGGTCTCAGTGTAGATGAGGATGTCGCCAGGTAGACGAGGACCCCCTTATAGAGGTGCTGGTGCAGCATCTCATTTATTAACTACCTAAACACTGCCGGGGAGGGGGGCTGCAGTCCGAAAGGCATTACTTTGAATTGGAAACTCCCTAGGGGACAGTTAAATGCTGTTTTCCATTCATCTCCCTCCCTGATACGGACTCGGTAGTATGCTTCTCTGAGGTCTAATTTAGTAAAGACTTTTCCCTTGGCTAGGTGACAGCATGTCCTTCATGAGAGGGAGCGGGTATACAGTAGGTTGTGCACACACACACACACACATTTAATCCCCCTAAAATTTACGCATAATCTCATAGTTCCATCTTTTTTTCCTTTAAATAGGACTGGGGCTGCCACTCATGGCTTGGCTGGCTCGATGAACCCCCTTGTTGGTTCTTGTCTATGTATTTGCACATTTCTTGCATTTCCTGGGGCGTCATGGCATACAGTTTGGGTTTGGGAAGCTTAGCCTCGGGGATGATTTCGATGGCGCAGTCTGTCTTGCAGTGGGGGGGGGGGTAGGACATCACACTCTGTTTTGCTGAACACTTCAGCAAGGTCCTGATATTCTCTGGGGATCTGTTAGGCCTGTGGGGTTTTGTCAGAGGTGGCTGCCAGTTGTTCTGGTGGAGCTTTAGGAGGGGTTTCCTGTGTGGGCAATGCCTCTATTTGTTGGTGCAGAGGGGGTTGGGGTCTTCTTGCTATCCTCGGCCTCCTTGCCACCAGATGGTCAAATCGAATTGATTTCCAGTGGTCCACTAGCTCTAGCCTCACTGGTTCGGTCAGGTGGGTGACATAGGCTCCCCCCACTAGGGACCCATTGACCTGTTCGAACCTGATCGGGTGGGCCAGTCTCTTTGCTCTAATCCCCAGTTTCAGGATCATGGTTAGGTTAATCAAGCATCTAGTGCAGCCTGAGTCTATTAGAGCTTGAAAAGTCCCCTGGGTCCCTGTTTTTGGGGCTGTGAGACATATCGGGAAGACAAAGGGGTGGATCGGTTCACTCACCATCGGGTCGTTTTCACCCTCATCCTCACTGTCATAGGGTTCCAGAGATTGGTTGTTGTTAGCTGGAGTTTCCCCTCCCCTTCAGCTGGGTGGGGAGGGACCTCTACAGCCTGGAGAGCTTTTTGGGACCCTCATTGCAAAGGGTGGCTCAGTCAAATTACTCCCTTAGCTGTTCTAAGGAGCCACCTAGGGGTTCCATCAGGAATTTGTTTTTGAGTTGTAAGCTCAGTGTAGATACTATCGTAAATGGACCTTTCACCTATGTGCCACCCAAGTGAAATTAAAAGCAAAGTGAAAAATTTCTCAAGTGAGGTACAATAATAAAGGAATGTTGCACAAAAGCCATTTATGGAGCACAAAAGGGCAAAAGCCAACTAGCTTTTCCCCTCTCCTTAGACTATTTTGCACATTCTAAATCATATTTATAGCCAGTTGATATACCGTATTTTTCAGACTATAAGACGCACCGGTGTATAAGACGCACCAAGATTTCGAAGAGGTAAGTAAGAAAAAAAAAGTTTTTGTCCTCCCCAGGAGCACTCTGCAGGCCTCCCAAACCCTCTGTGCACCCCATTTTTCGCAAAAAGTGGCCCGTTTTTCACCAGTTTTTGTGAGAAATGGGGCGTACAGAAGGTTTAGGAGACCTGCAGAGTGCTTCTGGGGGCTGGGGGAAGGCAAAAACGCCCCCATTTTTATGAAAAACAGGCCACTTTTCACCCGTTTTTTGCAAAAACGGGGGCATTTTTGCCTTCCCCCCAGCCCCCAGGAGCACTCTGCAGGCCTCCCAAACCCTCTGCGCACTGTTTTTGCAAAAAATGGGGCCATTTTTCGCAAAAATGGGACACGGGAGTGGGGCTTCGGGAAGCCAAAAATGGCTGTATTCGGTGTATAAGACGCACCAACATTTCCACCCTCTTTTAGGGGGCAAAAAGGTACGTCTTATACTCCAAAAAATATGGTAGTTGTTAAGGCATCAGGCTAGCAACAGGGAAACTATGAGTTCTAGTTCCACTTTAGACACAAAGCCAGTCACGTCTCTTTCAGCCTAGGTGACCTTGAGCCAGTTAATCTCTCTCTGCCCTAGGAAGTAGTGGAAAATCACTTCTGAAAAATTTTGCCAAGAAAACTGCGAGGATTAATCCAGGCAGTTGCCAGGAGCCAAAAACTGACATGAAGGCTTACACATACAAGTCATATTCAAAATTCTTAATTTCCTGAATTAGCGATAGCTGTATCTGGAGATTTTAAATAGTATTCCTGCTGTATTTCTGCATAAGGGATTTTGCCCTATGTGTCTGCCCCTATTTCGTCTAATATTTCACAAAAAAAGAATAGTTCTGAGTGTGGATAATAACTGAATGTGAACTATCATTTCTAACCATATCGTTCAGCGGTGGGTTGCTCCCGGTTCGGCCTGGTTCTTAGAGCCAGTAGCAGCAGCGGCAGGAGGCTCCGCCCACCTGCCCCAGACGCTTCTGTGCAGAAGTGTCGTGTGCACGCGCAAGCGTGCGCGCACAAACCGGTAGTAAAGGGTTTTAGAACCCACTACTGATATTGTTCTATTAGGTGTTTTCCAGCCCATTATTGTTATAATCTGCAGAGATAAAGTGATTGCCATGGTAACAAACGCATATTGTCAATCATAGATGTAATTCTGTAGCACAAAAAATATCTTGCTTTCATAGGAAAAGTTTACCCTCTTCATTTGTAAATTACGTACAAGTTAAAAGACTTAAAAGATCAACTTCTAACATTAGTATGTGTATGGCATGTTGCTTTTTGGCAACAATACCAAAGTGATTTATCATTTCCTTTTCTAAAGGTATTTTATCAACTTCCTAATCCTACCCCACAGCCTTGCGATGTTCTGGTGGTCTCTGTCGAATTAATCAGGTCTAAATCTCCATAGCTCTGGACAGAGATCACTAAAGTCAGCTAAATGTTGTCTCTTATTGTAGAATCAGCTATCATACGTTAAAACTGAGTGGTTGTTTTAGGATAGGATGGACATTTTTTTGGTAGTCATATATAACATTTTGGGGAAAGTGAGAGCCACAGTAGACAAGATGATAATACAAACAGTGGATTTTCAAGGGAGCTTGAGCTTTTCCTGTTGATTTTTAAACTATGATAAGGATATTACAGCAGTTTTTAATGTATTTACTGCTTTTGAAAATCATGGAACCCCATGCTGCCGATTTGTACCAATTGTAGAGGAGGGCTGTAGAAAAGGAATGTAAGACCTTATCCACAGGCACTGGTCATTAAAAATGGTGCTTCTTATAACCCTAGAAAATACAGATGGTTCTTGACTAGCAATCAATTGTTTAGCAACTGTTCAAAGATACAGTGGCACTGAAAAAATGACATGACCAATCTTCACCTTATGAAGTATCACACCATCCCCACAGAGATGTGATCAAAATTTGGGTGTTTGACAACTGGTATGTATTTACAACAGTTGCAGCATCCTCAGGTTACACAATCACATTTGTGACCTTCCTAGCTGGCTTCTGACAAGTAAAGTCAATGGGAGAAGCCAGATTCTCTTAATGACCATGTGATTCACTTAACAACTGCAGTGATTTGCTTAACAACCATGACAAAGGGAGTAATAAAATCAGGCATCACTTAACAATTGCCTTGCTGAGCAATGGAAATTTTGATTACAATTGTGGTCATAAGTCAAGGACTAAATGTATAGTCCTACCATGTTTATTAGTGAATTAAATTTAACTGTAAAAAACCTCAGTTTGATAAAATCAAGAAACATGAATTGCTAAAACGTGTTTTAAAGGGCATGGAATAATTGCTGCTTAAAACCTGTTGACTTAATTTGACTTTAAGGATCAGGAGTAAAAACTAGCCAACTTCATTAATGTCGAAGAGTAATTCTAACTGTTGCTCCTTTTGACCCAATACATGGAGGTTATTTTTTTAATACTTTTAGTCTTTTTAGTCATAACTCGCCTCTAGCATTGTACATTCTACCATCACTTGCTAGAAGCAAGTTAGGACTTTGCACTTGCGCACACATATTAAAGTTGCCAAGGTTGAGAATCACTGGGCTAGAGGTCATTATTGGGAAGTTGAGAGAAAGTTAGTTGCAAAAAAATGTTAGTGGAGAGTATCACAAAAATGATTTTGCTGTCACTGCTTTCTGATTGTGCTTGATACATTGAGTTTATAGCAAGTGCTTTTTGCAAAAGAATAAAAAAAATGATTTGAAGATAAATTATTATCAGAGCAGCATGCAGAGATTCTCATCGATTGACAGTGAAATGTCAAGCTTATCTTTATCCAATGTGCTTCAGCGATGGGCAGCCCTGTGTTTTAATGTTCTTGTAGGCCAGGAAACAATATTTACAGAAGGCTCATAACACCCAAATGGCATAACCCAGATCTCTTATAGGAAGCTTCCATTTTATTTCCCTACAATGAGCAGAAAGAGCCGAGGTGGCGCAGTGGTTAGAGTGCAGTACTGCAGGCTACTTCAGCTGACTGCTAGTTGCAGTTCGGCAGTTCAAATCTCACCGGCTCAAGGTTGACTCAGCCTTCCATCCTTCTGAGGTGGGTAAAATGAGGACCCAGATTGTTGGGGGCAATATGTTGACTCTGTGAACCACTTAGAGAGGGCTGTAAAGCACTGTAAAGCGGTATATAAGTCTAAGTGCTAAGTGCTAAATGAAACATTATATAAAGGTATTGTAGAAAATCAACATGGTGGCATGCTGTTTGTGTAGGGCAGGCCTGTCAAACTGGCAGCCCGCGGGCCGAATGCGTCACGTGCAGGCCACGCCCACCCTGGCTCCGCAAAGGCAAAAAACATCACAATATGTCACAATACATCATGTGATGCGATCAAGTTTGACGCCCGTGGTGTAGGGTAAAGATCAATAAAGGAAACTGTTTAGTACCTAAGGATAACATAACCTATCACCAGCTCATTTGTAATGTCGATACAATGTATGCTGGCTACACTCCTGTGGGCCTGATCCACACAATGTGAGTGAGAATGAGCTCAATTTTCTGACAAACCTCTTCTAGTCTAGGCCACTGTTTTTCTTGGCCTGCGGTGCTCTGTGGAAAGAATCAGACACTGCTACCATAGATACATCTTCCACCTGTTCTGGACAGTATCTTTCAGGATGCTCTACTGGAAAAATACATTTATAGGTTGTAATAAAGCAGCCTCATTATAACCCACCAGATTATAATGTGTTATCATCATTTACATTGTGTTTGTGTGGAGAGTAGAACGAAGAGAGGATTAATCGTTGAAATAATACACTTTCATTGAAAGTACCTGTAATTAGCAACCACCTATTAAATGATTACCAGCTGACAATTACAATCCCAAAGACTCCTCAGTGAAAAAATATATATTGTTCTGCCCAGCCTTCTTGCATTTTTAAAAATTTAACTATAACATTGTCCTAAAATAAAACATGCAAACTTGCTGCTTTATGCTGTTTATAGTTCTCCACTTGTGAAAGGATGGGAGGTTGTAATGGGAGTCATCATCATCATTTTAGCCATTGTCTATCCACTGCAGGATGAAGGCCTCTTTCCAACCAATACAGTCCTGAACTTTCTTTTGCCAATTGGGCCCACAATATTTGCTGATGTTGTCGATTCATCTTGTTTTAGGTCTCTTTCAAGGACGCTTTTTATCAAGTAGGATAGTGTCTTAGTCCATCTGCCATCAGTTCTTCTTTCTATGTGACCAGTCCATTTCCATTTCAATTCTTTTACTCTCTTGATGAGATTGTATACTTTTGTTTGTTCTCTAATCCATGTGCAGGTCTATCTTGTCTTGTAATGCTCAGCATGTATCTTTCCATGGCTCTTTGCAGCACTTTTAGCTTTTGTATCAATTGTGAGGTTAGTGTCCATGTTTCATGGCATATGTTAGAGCAGGTAGCACACACCGATCGAAAACTTTTCTCTTCAGGCACAGGGGGAAGGTTGCTCTTGAAAATTATGCTTAGTTTGCCAAATGCCAGCCAACCACATTTAATATGCCGTTCAATTTTTTTGATTGTATTACCTTCCATTGAGATCCATTGGCCAAGGTATATGTAGTGGTCTACTACGTCTATTCTTCTCCAGATATATAAAAAAATTCTTTCTTTGATGAATTTATTAAACATAACCTGGCTCTTTTTCAGGTTTATTTTTAAGCCAAATGGTTCTCCTGCTTTGTGAAACTTTTGTGTCTTTGTAGCTCTTCTGCGTCTTGTGAGAAGAGAACATCATCATCTGCAAATGTTAAGTGATTTAAAAAGGCACCATTGATTTTTATTCCATCTTTTGCCCTGGCTAGTTTGTGAAATACTTCAAGGCAGGCTGAGAAAAGGATACTATCACCTTGTCATACACCTCGTTCTATGTTGATTTCTACTTTAAAATCATTAAGGCCAATTGTTGCCATTGTTTTTTCATATACTGATTGTAGTAAGTTTATGTAAGCAGTGTCTATGCCTTGGTTGAGCAATGCTTTGATTATTACTTGCTGGAATACTGAGCCTTTTCATAGTTAATGAAAGCCATGCACAGAGGCATGGTGTACTCGTTGTGCCGTTCAATGACTTGCTGAACAACCTGAATGTGATCCATTGTGCTGTAGTAACTTCTGAACCCTGCCTGTTCTTTTGGCTGCGCATCATTTAATGTTCTCAATATTCTTTTTGCTATTAACTTGGTGAAAACCTTGTAGATGACTAAAAGAAGGCTTATTGGGCGATCAGAGTGTTGCTTGTTAATTCTCCAAAGATTCATCAATGAGAGCAAAATGGCCCAATTGCATATTTTTGCCTTCATTAATGTTAGAATTTTATGCCTCAAATGTTTTTGCCTGCTAAATATTTTTCCTGTAATCAATTGACACAATATCTTTGCTGTGAATAATCACAAGGGTACATATATTTGCAGGGTGGCGCAGTGGTTCAGTGATTAAAATGCTGGGCTTTCAGCTGGAAAGCTGGCAGCCCAGGTTCAAGATCCGAGCACCACACAACGGGGTGAGCTCCTGTCCTCACCCGAGCTCCTGCCAACCTAGCAGTTCGAAAGCATGCAAATGCAAATAGTTACCACTTTGGTGGGAAGGTAACACCTAAGCTGTTACCTCGTTTTGCTTAATGACAGAGTTGGGGTAATAGTTCTTTCCTTCTCCAGCTTCCTGCTTTTCCTCTAGTATTTGTTGTAGAGCAGGGGTGTCAAACAGGCAGCCCCGCGGGCTTGATGTGTCACGCGCAGGCCACGCCCACCCCAGCTCCGTGAATGGGAAAAACATCATGAAACATCACGTGACGACGTGACACAGCGAGTTTGACACCTGTGTTGTAGAGTAAAGATGCTCCCTTTCTTTAGGACTAGTACAGAAATACAATTGCATGGAATTCCACATTCCCTATGGCTCCTGTACAAAGTATTAAATGCAGGGATGATTTAATGGCATCCTGATGATTAAATCAAATCCATTTTTAAATGCAATATAGTACTTGTTCTTCCCAGTCCCATAACGCACAATCTTTAGATTGTTATTGTGACATTTCTTTTACATAGAGATATTTAATAGTATGACTCGGTCACATCAGAAAAGAAACAGCAAGTAATTCTTGTGTACCATTTGTACTTCTCTTGAGCTTTTCTATCCTTTATCAATAATGAGTGATGGACAGATTTATTTATTTTATTTCCCCATTTTTCATACTGTGGTAAAGTTCAACAAGATCAAATATTTTTTTTCCTGTTTCTCTGGCATCTATATATTTTCTTTAAAACTTTTTCATTTGAACTTTTTTGTTATATTCTCAGAAAGTCAATGTGAATCTTTTGTTTATAATTATCTCAGCCAAAATGGGAAACAATATCACTGTAAATAATATTGATTAGTCTAGCCTTCCCCAATCTGGTACTTACTAGAAGTGCTGTGACGGTAACCTGTAAATCAGGGGTGGGTTCTAACTTACCTCGCTGCTGGTTTGCTCCCTCCCATGCCACATGGCTGTGCCTCGTGGGCGCGCACGCGCTTCACACATGCGCATGCACAGTGCCGAAAAATCCAAAAAATTCCCCCCCCCAAAAAAGCAGAAAACAAGATGGCGACACATGTGCAGTGCTGGAAACTCAGCTTCTGCGCACGCGCACAAGAAAAAAACCCAGAAAAAAAATTAAAAAAAAAACTAAAAAAAAAATTAAAAAAATTTTTTAAAAAAAAAGATGGCGGCGCCCACGGACCGGCACCGACCGAACCGGATCTGTGACATCACTGTGACATCACCAGCGGGTCGCTACCAGTTCGGGCGAACCGGTCCGAACCGGGAGGAACCCACCTCTGCTGTAAATGTTAGATCTGTGTGCACTGTCAACATTTCTGAAAAATACTAGTTTGAGGAAGAATGATTGATAATTCCCCTCATCCACCAACTCCAAAGAATAAGCATCAAGAAGCTATCAAAAGGTGGCTTCTTTCTGGACTACATCAAAATATTCTTGGTGTGATGGCTGGGGGGGGGGAATGAATTTTGTCCAAAGCAGGTTGCAGTTTTAAAATGACCTAGCAGAAGATGGCTGATCCATATCACTGCTGCAACAAATACTATTCTAAGTGTTTATTCTAAGCAGCTGAACACATGGGTTGTTCTGCATGCATAGTTTATTTTTCCTCCCAATTGGTAAGATCACTTTGATAACTGTAATCCTGGTCATGAACCAGCCTTCTTCTGTGATTATTTTTCCAGCTGCCAAAGATAAAGTGTTCACTCTTCCAAGAATGATGCAAAACATTTAAACACCAATAACGTGCTGCTTTTCTCTACCTTTCCAGCTTTCCCATTATCACCCACCATATGTGTTTTCAACTCTCACTCTGCAGTTTTAGATAGCAGTGCCCTTTAGCCCTTTGCCTGCTAGCTGTGAAGAGATTAGGGTCCTTCTCTCAATCTAACACTATGATGATCCCTGTTACCTCTACCATTTGTAAATCAGTGAAGCAAGAAATAAAACAGACATACCAGAAATACTAGTCTCCTGGAATACCAATGAGAAGGATAGTCCTAATCATGATTTCTCATTTTAAGCATCACCAGAGCTGTGTATTTCAAACAGCAAATTTCTCCTTGTTATAGTTCTAATTAGCCACATGTGCTTGAAACCTTCTACTTACCTATTTCAATGCACTGAATTTTCAGAGTTGATTTTAAGGCTGCATGGAACAAGGAAGCTACATTTTTTAAAATATTAAATAAGGGAATCCCGCAAAGTAGTCTATTACAAATTAGTATTTATTAACATATTTTCCACTCATCAACCTTTTGTTGTTTCCATGCTATAAATTATCAATTTGAAATTCTGCATATTGTTTTTAGAAATATAATGGCAGTTCTATTTATCTCTAGGCGAGAAATGTTGAGTTTGATATTACTGTCTTATTGTATATTGCCCATATTATATGATCTGGGTTTCTCCAGTCATTGGGAAAAGCAGAGAACATAGTGTAAGTGCTTATCTTTGAATGCCTAGGAGATTTATGGACAACCTGTTTCCCTTAACAATCATGATCTGCCACACGTGCAGAAATCCCGTGTGGATTAACAAAATAATAGGTCTTTAAATGGCTGCGGGAGTACCAATTGTTTAAGAGCAGTGTCATTTATCCTCATGTGACAAAGCCCAGGGACTCCATTGGCCTTGAGGGACATGAACCAATCAGCAGAAATAAATATTAACTTGAATAGCTTTGGTTAAGGATAGGTTTGCATGTGGAAAATTCAATTTGATTTGTTGTCATTAATCCTTTTCAGTCATGCCAATGTGTAACACTGGTTTCTTCAAATGCAAAGCAATTTCGTCAGTTTTTGAAAAGTGAGTCAAAAACCCAGCTGTATGCCTCTGCTGGAAGGAGGAGGGGATCCAAACAGTCAAAATGGGTGGTTGCAGCTGTGCAAGGAAGCCGTGTCCTCAGGGTGGATTAAAATCAATGATTTTTAAAAAAAATCTGATTTTTTAAATTTAAATGTTTTTTTTTAAATCAAATTTATTTTAATAAAATGCTTTTGGGGTAAAAATCTATCTAAAGATAGTTTTCTATTTAAGATACATTAATAATTTAGTTTATTCAGCATGAAATGGAGCTTAGTTATGTAGCATGAGGCTATATATTCTGCAATATTGGGACTGTCGGTGAGTCAACAGCAGGTCAGAGGAGGAGCCGCTGCGGGACAGAGATGACAGTTGCTCTTTAAAAATTATGATTTAAATTGACTTGATTTAAATAAAGCCTTTTTACTAGTGATTTAAATCGACTTGATTTAAATCAAATCCACCCTCCGAGTCCCTTGTAAATGTGTGTGACATTGAGATAAGCATACAAAAAGGCAGAGGGCTTTGATTGCACTGCCACAATCACCTTCTTGATTTTTGGGGGAGAAAAACTTTATGAATATTATTCTATATCACTATTAATATAATTAAATTACAGATTGCTGGTAACAGTTAATGTGACTATTATGCCACATTCTGGAAAGAGTGCAAAGAAGAGCATCAAGAATGATTAGGGAGTTGGAGGCTAAAATATACGAAGAAAGGTTACAAGAATTGGGTATGTCTAGTCTAATGAAAAGAAGGACTAGGGGAGTTGTAATATCAGTGTTTTGATATTTGAGGGGCTCCTACAAAGATGAGGGGGTCAAACTATTTTCCAAAGCACCAAAAGGCAAGACAAAAAACAATGGATAATCAAGCTAAATATTCAGGGCTGGGTATCCAAACAACTATTAATTTTAATCCACCATTAAGGAATCACTGCTCTAGGATGTTTAACAAGCATAGATGCCGGTGATGTAATGGTTAAGGCATGGGTTTAGGATCAAAGAAACTCAGGTTGAAAACTCATTGGGTGATTTTAGACCAAACACATTTTGCCATAAACTTCTCAGTGGGTAATTGATAGTTAAAAAAATTGAAAAAGTGCCATGCATGCTACTTGAAGCTCATGGATACAAATAAATATATCTAATGATTAAATTAAAACAAATTAACTGAACTCATCTTGATTTCATTTCATGGATTAACGAGCAGTTTACATTCTATAAATATGTACAAGAAATGCTTTGATTCCCCCCCCCCACACACACAGTATTTATTAATAGACTCTATACACAATAGAAACACACTGAAAACAAGGCTCCTCATGATTTTAGGAATGACTGACACAGCCATTATATTATATTTTTCAGGAACACTGCATGGAAAGAAACAGCTGCCTCTTCATTAAAACCAGAGGCCTTTTGCAACAGTCATTTTTTATGTATTGCTGTTGAAGGCAGCCACTGATTGCCAGAAAACAGGAAGAAAGAAACATATGAGAAGGCAATTTTAAGCCACTTTCTACTGGAATTTTTAAAACAATAACAATAGGTTAATATCAAAATGGGACCAAACAGACCAGATTATGAGCACATGTAAAATGATTATAGCCTGTATCATGCCGATCTGTTAAAAGGTCTACATCTGGAATCCTCACCTCCTGCAACAATTTAGGAGCTAGATTTGGAGATCAGGTTGTTCACTAAGAATGATACTATTTTAGTAAAGCAACAAAGTGACCTTCCCACCTTCATGAATAAGCAATGTTTTACTTACAGTAGTCTTCAACTTACAACCATTCATTTAGCCACCACTTGAAGGAACAATGGTACTAAAAAAAGTGAGTTACAACCAGTCTTTGCAATTACCACTGTCACAGCATCCACATAGTATTGTGATCAAAACCTGGGTGCATGGCAAGCAAAAATTCAAATATTACTGTGAAATTAAGAACTTCTCAGGCCTTTCCTGTACCACAAAATGTGTTGCATAGCATAGCATAGCGTAGCATACGTACCATATCATAAAGCACTGCATAGCGTAGCGTAGCATAACGTAGCATAGTGTAGAATAGCATATAGCATAGTGTAGCATAGCATAACATATACCATGGCATACCATAGCGTAGCACAACATGTAGCATTCCAGCACCCGACGTCCAAACGCCGCCTCTGCGGATGCAAACCTGTCCAAATTATAGTTCTTAATAAATGGAGAGGGAGAAGACCAGGTGGCCGCTCTACAGATCTCCTCCAGAGAGGCCTGCGTTGCCCACGCTGCCACCGTGGCTGCGCTCCTGGTGGAATGTGCAGTAATGCAGCCAGGAGCCGAAACGCCCTGAAGTTGGTATGCTTTGGTTATGCATGCCCTTAGCCATCTACCTATCATGGGAGCTGACACCTTCCTGCTCAAGGAAGTGGGTTGGAATGACAAGAATAAAGACTCCGACTTCATAAATACGGCTGTCCTCTTTATGTAAATCTTGAGAGCCCTCCTGATGTCCAAGGTGTGCCACTTCTGTTCCAGGGCGTGAACAGGAGCCAGACAGAAGTTCGGCAGGATCAGCTCCTGCGCCCTGTGGAACCATGAGCACACCTTGGGGATGAAGGAGGGATCCGGTCTTAACATGACTCTATCGGAGTGAAAAATGCAGAGGTCCTCCCTCACAGAGAGGGCCTGTAGCTCCGAAACCCTCCTGGCTGATGTAATAGCCACGAGGAATGCCACCTTGAAAGTAAGATACTGGAGGGTGGCAGAACATAAAGGTTTGAATGGGGAGTCGGTGAGTGCTTTCAAAACTCTGGACAGGTCCCAGGTGGGGTACCTGTGCACCACTGAGGGCCGCA
This sequence comes from Thermophis baileyi, assembly GCA_003457575.1. Lineage (NCBI taxonomy): Eukaryota > Metazoa > Chordata > Lepidosauria > Squamata > Dipsadidae > Thermophis > Thermophis baileyi. The sequence continues at coordinate 3,782,195 of QLTV01001318.1, read as the reverse complement.
GGTTAGTGGCTCCCTTTAAGAAGCGTCGCACTGTGGGATGCTGAGTCAGGGTCTGAAGCTTCCCACTTGAGAACACCGATGCCAGAGCTGCTACCTGTCTCTTAATGGTGTTTGGGGAAAACCCCTTGTCCAGACCATCTTGGAGGTACTCCAAGATCTGAGCCACTGTCACCTTTGTGGGAAGGATACCGGCCTTATCACACTATGAGCAAAAGTTCCGCCAGGTAGAATTATAGATACGCACCATGGAATGCCTCCTAGAAGCCTGGATGGTCTTGATGACCCTGGAGGAATAACTGTCCTCCCTCAGAGTGCTCCACTCAAGCACCAGGCAGTCAGATGTAGCCACTGTGGTTCCGGGTGAACCAGTGCCCCCTGGCTGAGTGAAACTTTGTCCTGAGGGATCCTCCAAGGTCGAGCCACCAACAGGCTCACCAGGTCGGCAAACCACGGACGTCTGGGCCAGTAAGGGGCGAGAAACAGGACCTCCGCCCTCTCTGCTATCACCTTCTGAATTACCCTCGGGATCAGAGGAAGTGGGGGGAAGGCATAGAGTAAGCCCCGAGGCCAAGAACATCGGAGGGCATCGACCCCTTCCGCCCCTGGAGCTGGAAACCTGGTGTAAAAGCGTGGCAGTTGAGCACTGGCAAACAGATCTGCCACTGGGGTGCCGAATCGGTCCAAGAGTTCCCAAAACAGTGACAGGTGCAGGCGCCACTCCGCTTGATCGACTGATGCTCTGCTGAGCCAGTCCGCCTGCACGTTTGCCACCTCGGATATATGCTCTGCCACAATGAATAGGAGGTGCCTCTCTGCCCAGAGGTCCAACTGTCTCGCCTCCTGGATTAGGGACTTTGATCGTGTCCCCCCGATAGTTCACGTGGGCTTTGGCGGCCACATTGTCCGTCAGTACTAGAACGTGCTTGCCTGCTACTGTGTGCTGGAATTGATGGAGGGCCAGATGGATCGCCCGTAGCTCCAGCAGGTTGATGTTTTGGGCCCGCCCGCTCTGGGTCCACTGTCCTTGTGCCATCTGTGAAGAAAGGTGCATCCCCCAGCCAAAAAGGCTGGCGTCCGTAGTAAGAGTCAGTCGCTCGGGCGCTTTGAAGCAACAACCTTTGGTTAGAGCCGGGAACAACCACCAGGCTAACGACCGGATGACCTCCAAGGGAACCAGGATCTTGGCTGGAGAGCCGCTACTGCCTGTTCTCTGAAACAGTAAAAGAAACCATTGGAGGTCTTTGGAGAGCAGTCGTGCCCAGGGAACGATGGCAATGCTTGACACCATCTTGCCCAGGAGCTGAGACAAATGGCACAGCGTATAGCATGGCATTGCATAATGTAGCACAGCGTATCGCATGGCATAGTGTAGCGTAGCACAGCATATAGCCGTGATGGCGGACATATGGCATGCGTGCCACAAGTGGCACGCAGCACCCTCTCTGTGGGCACATGAGCCGTCGCTCCAGTTCAGCTCTGCCATGCATGCGTATGCACCTCCCGCCGGCCAGCTGGTCGTCGGGTCTCTGCCGCGTATGCATGGGGGCAGGCGAATGCACATGCATGGGGGTGTGGCATGTGCGGGGGTGCGCACGCATGCATGCACAGGGGGCGGGCACATGCAGGGGCGGGGGCCGCAAGCGCATTGCATTTTGGGGGTTTGGCCACGGGCACAAGCTTTGGGCACTCTGTCCGGAAAATGTTAGCCATCACTGGCATATAGCATGGCATTTCGTAGCTCAGCAGTGTGGCTGTCCTCCGCGGGCCGGGGGGGGTTGCCGGGGAAGGGGTGTGGCCACTTCACCAGTACGCCCTGCAGGAAGTGGGGGAGGGAGCGGCATTTCCCCATCCGCTACCAGAGCCAACACGCGGTGCCCAACCGGGCTTCCCCGAAGCGTGGCAGGAGGCGGGGTAGGAAGTGGCGCCTGTACCAAGGCTGGAGGAAGAAGGCCTTTGAGCCCCAGGCACTGGTCGGGCAGTGCCCTGCCGACTCATCCGCTCGCGCGGAGAGAAGCTCCGCTTCTGGGAACACCGGCCAAGCGGGGAATTTGGCTGCAATCCTCAGCTTGGAACGGAGATGCGGCACGGGGGGGTCTGCAAGACAGAAGGCTGCCTTCAGTCCAGGGAAGGGACCGTAGCCTCAGGGGCTCCATCTGAAGGAGCTGCGTTGGTCGGGCAGCACCCTGAAACGCTCTGGAGCTGCTGCCTCACAGGGTTGGGCGGGGCTTGGCTCTCCCTATCGAGCAGCCCCGGTGAAGGAGGCACATCATCGGGGCTCTCTACCCCTGGCAGCTCCTGGGTGGCAACTCCGCCGCCACTCGGCAGACCCGCCCAGCCCAAAAGAGGCAAAGCAGCCAGCTACAAAGGCATGCTCCCCTCGTGCACCTGATGCACCTTGGCACCACCGAGGCCACCAGCAGCTTGCGCAGGTCCATTAGGCCGCCAAGAGCACCAGTCCTGCCTGGCCTGAAGGTGGTAAAACGGCCAGCTAGAAAGGCTGAGTACAGGTGGTAAAGCACACCCAGGCCCAGCACGCAAAAAACGGGCACCGCGAGTGGGGAAAGCCAGATCCCCATCGGAGCCCCGGTTACCCAGGCCCAGCAGAGATGTGGGGGAGGAATGCGATCCCGGCTGGGCTTGGGTGGCCATAGCGTCGATTGGGATCGAACATTCCCCGCTCACGGGGGCTGCCTTTTGCCTGCTGGGAATGGGTGTGCTTTTACCACCTCTACTCGGCCTTTCTAGCTGGCCGCTTCGCCCGCTTCGGGCTGGGTGGGCCTGGTGCTCCAGGCGGCAATGGCAGCGGCCTAATGGACCTGCGCGAGCTGCTGGCGGCCTCGGTGGTGGCTTTCCTGAAGCCTGGGGAAGGCGAAAACGACCTCCCCCACCCTCCGAAAGGCTGAAAATCAGCTGGCCAGTGCACACATGCGCGCTGGAGCTGATATAGAACAACACCTTGCATGCCCTCAGATATGGCTCCGCGTGCCACCTGTGGTACACGTGCCATAGGTTCGCCATCACGGCACTAGGGTATCCCCCGCAGGTGACGCATGCTAGTCCCACCCAACAGACGTGAAAAATGTACAAGGTCCAGGAGCGGTTAAAGAAGCTAGCTCAAAAGAAGCCAAAATCACTGCGTATTGCCACTCTCAACATAGGAACACTGACTGGATGCAGTCACGAATTAGCCAAAATCCTGAAACACTGCCATATTGACATAGCATGCCTTCAGGAGGCCAGATGGAAGGGACAGAAATCTAGAGACATTGGAGAAGGGTTTACCAAGGCTCTTCCAACAACTATGGTGTTGCTGTTGTCGTGAGTAAAGATCTACGCAGCCACATGCCTGAGGTCCACAGACACTCAGGCCGCCTAATGTCTGTCACCATCGACACCCCCCCCCATCGATTCCATGCGTTTTCTCCTTATGCCCCACAAACAGGACTTGATGAAGACACCAAGGATCAGGTCTAGAATGAACCGCAGACTAAAATCTGTTCCTGCCCTGAAGACCACCTGCTGCTCCTTTGCAGTGACTTGAATGGTCATGTGGGAAGCAATTGGGATGGCTACCAATGCCATGAGGAAAAAAGGTTATGGAAACCACAATGAAGATGGACTTTGAATCCTGGACTTTGCAGAAGCAAATGATCTCATGATCTGCAACACATTTTTCAAGAAATGTTCAGACCATCTCATTACCTTCACCAGTGACAGAAATAGCAATCAGATCGATTTTATTATTTTGAAAAGATGTGACCTTCCCATGGTATGCATGATGTTCTTGCCCTATAACACAAATTACTTGTTACAGATCTTAAAATAAAAGGCCATAAGAGAATGAACAGCATCACAGGCACCGAGAGGATCAAATGGTGGAAGTTGCAGAACCACAAAGAAGCAGTGACCAGAAAAATCGTATTCCCACCTATCACTGCTGCTACAAGTAACATCACCTGGTCAGCACTCTGTGACTCTGTCAGAGAAATCCTGCCAGAGAAATCCTCGGTGTCACAAAATCAGGTCACTGTTATATTGACAAACAAGCATGGCTGTGGACTGAACAAGTGCAGGAGAAAGTGCAGGAAAAGAAGCAAACTTTCAAGAAATGGCAGGCAGATAAGTCCGAAGAGAATCGACAGAAATATGTAACCGCAAAAAGAGCAGCCAAGAGAGCAGTTGCTGAAGCCAGGGCAGAACACAACTAAGATCTATATGACCACCTAGAGGCAAGGGGAGGGGAGAAAGACATCTACCGATTGGCCAAAGCACGGAAGAAGGCTACACAAGACATCTAGCATTACATGTGTATTAAGGACAAGGATGGCAAACGACTCCAAGATAAACAGGAGATCTTGCAACAATGGCAAGATCATTTCAATAAGATCTCCAACACTGAATTCCCACATCCACCAATTCCAGAAGGCACACCAACCCATGGACCCAATCCACTGATAACTGAGGAAGAAGTCAACAATGCTGTGGGCAGAACGAAGAACTTGAAGGCCCCTGGACCTGACAATTTGCCCGTGGACTTCTGGAAACTAAAGGAAGTGTGAGATACAGGGATACCTTAGCTGACCGAGTTCTTCAATGCTGTAACGAACACTGGCCATGTACCAACTGATTGGTCAACAAGTGTAACATTTCCAATTTTCAAGAACAAGGGTGACCCAGCTGACTGTGCCAACTATCGCCCAATCCGCCTTCTGTCTCACACTATGAAGATCTTTGAGAGAATCCTTGATCAACGCATTCGCAGAATCGCCCAACCCACCATCAACCAATACAGCTTTGTCAAAGGCTGTGGAACAATTGATGCCATCTTTGCAGCCCGCCAGCTCATAATAGAGAAACACTGTGAGAAAAGACAACCATTATACATGGCATTCCTAGACCTGGAGAAGGCATTTGATCATGTCCCACATCAACTGATCTGATATGCCCTCCGGAATCACGTAGTACCTGAACCACTCATTAACTGGGTCAAAATGTTATATAAGAACACCAGCAGTCAAGTGCGATGCCCAGCTGGTCTCCAACAGATTCCCGGTGACAGTTGGGATGCACCAAGGCTCTGCACTGTCACCACTTCTGTTTATATTGGTCATGGATACCATCACGCATGACCTGCAGCAGAACGCACCCTGGACTATGCTCTATGCCACGGGTGTCAAACTCAAGATCCGGCCCGTGGGGCCACCCTGGAAACAGCAAAGGACCGGCCCACAGTGCCTCTCCCAGAAAAAACAGATGCGCATGCGACCCTCCCGAGCTCCGTTTTCACTGGCAGAGGGTTGCAGGAAGCCATCGCAGCCCAAAATGGAGCTCGGGAGTCCATTTTCTCTGGCAGAGCACTCAAGCCACCACAGGTGGCCCTAACACTAGTGACGTCGAGCTGGCCATGCCCACCCCAGCCATGCCCACTCTGGCCCCCCAAGATCAAACACAACCCTGACGTGGCCCTCAATGAAATCAAGTTTGACACTTCTGCTCTATGCTGATGATGTTATGTTCGCTTCCACCACCAGAGGCAAACTACAGCAGCAAGTCCAAACATGGCATGATCGCCTTAACCATTTTGGACTCCACCTCAACATCAAGAAAACTGAGTACTTAGAGACTGTTACCATCCCTGGAACGCTTCAAATCAATGGAGAAAACTTAAAGAGGGTGGACATTTTTCGGTATCTGGGATCCCATCTCCAAGGCAATGGCGATATCAATGGCGAAGTGTGAGCAAGGGTGAATGCAGCCTGGATGCATTGGCGAGAACTCACTTATGTGTTACGTGACAGATAAATGCCAACCCGTCTTAAATCTAAGATTTACAAGACAACCATCTACCCCGTTGCACTGTATGGCATTGAATGCTGGGCAGAAACAACAGGGACCGAAAGCTATCTCTATGCCATGGAAATGCAAATGCTCCGTTGGATATCGGGCATCTCCCTTCTTGACCACATCACAAATGACACCATTCGACAGTATTTTGGTGTGGCATCAGTTACAGAGAAGATGAGAGAAGGCCGGCTCCACTGGTATGGACATGTCCAGAGAGCAGCAACTTCCATTGCCAAGACAGCCTACCAACTATAAGTCAATGGCCGGCGACCTTGCGGGCATCCAAAACAGAGATAGCAAGACACCATCAACAAAGACATGATAAAGAGTTTATACAAATAATGGAGAAAGAAATGGACTTCTTTTTCAAGGAGAATAAAAAAGATGAGACTTCACTACAAAATGTATCGGATACAGCAAAAGCATATATTCGGGGATTAGTGATCACCTATACAGCAAAAAAGAATAAGGAAAAGAGGCAGAAGAACACAAAAGACTGGAAACAGAGTTACAGAGAGAACCTCAAAAAAGAAATTTAAAAAAACAAATGGGACTGATAAAACATAAACTCAATTTAATGGAAACAGAAGAACTAGCACAAAAGATTAAAAGAGCAAAACAAAATTACTTTGAAAATGCCAACAAGCCAGGAAGATGGTTAGCATATAAATTGAAAAGGAGAAAGAGAAGAAATTGATACACAGTTTGCTAGATGAAAAGGGAATCCTTCACTATCAAAATGAAACTAAAAAGAAAATAATCCAGAATTACTACAAAAAATTATATAATCAAGAGAAGGTGTCAGAAGAAAAAATAAAACAATATTTGGAGAAAGCTGAATTACCCAAATTACCAGAAACAGTGAAGGTTATGTTAAATGAAAAGATAACAATGATGGAACTAACAGAGGCGATCAAGAGACAAAAAAAATAATAAAACACCAGGACCAGATGGACTACCGGCAGAGCTTTATAAATGTTTACAAGATACTTTGGGTTTCCCAATATTGGAAGTTTATAATGAAGTACTGTTAGAGGCCAAAATTCCAAACACGTAGATGGAAGCAAATATAACCCTGATACCGAAAGAAGAATCAGATTTAATGCAGATAAAAAACTATAGGCCAATATCACTATTAAATGCAGACTACAAAATATATGCCTCAATAATTGCAGAAAAATTAAAAAGATTCCTGAATGAATTTATACACCCAGACCAGAATTGATTTTTACCTAAAAGGCAAATTAGGAATAATATGAGAATCATTTTGAACACGTTGGAATATTATGAAATGCATCCAGAAAAAACAAATGGCATTGATATTCTTAGATGCACAGAAAGCATTTGATAATGTAAATTGACAATTTATGTTATCACAATTAAAATATATGGACTTTGGGGAGAAATTTGTTAACATGATTGAGGCAATATATTCCAAGCAAACTGCAAAAGTAATGGTTAATGGGGACGTGACTGAGAACTTTAACATAAGAAGAGGCACGAGACAAGGATGTCCATTGTCCCCTCTATTATATTAACACTGGAAGTATTTAATAGAAACATTAGACAAGACTCAGAAATAAAAGAAATGGAAATAAAAAACAGAAGAATATAAGCTACAGGCATTTGCAGATGACCTGGTATTTATCTTAGAAGAACCACAAGAATCTGTACCCAAGTTAATAAAAATAATAGCAGAGTACGGTGAAGTGGAAGGATTGAAAATGAATAAAGAGAAAACTAAAATACTAGTTAAAAATGTTACAGAGAAGCAAAAAAAAAGAGTTAGTGGAAAAGACAGATATTCAAATAGTTAAGAAAATACCTAGGAGTTCAGCTAACAGCAAGATGTGCAACTATAAAAGAAGATAATTATATGAAACTATTACAACAAATTAAATTAGATTTGGAGAAATGGAAAAACCTGCAGCTATCGTTGATAGGAAGAATAGCTACAATAAAAATGAACATTTTGCCGAGATAGTTATTCTTATTTCAAACAAGTCCGACAAAATTAGAAAAAAAATTTTTTTTGAAGAACTAAACAAAATACTAAAATATATTTGACAAGGGAAAAAAGCAAGAATAAGACTGAAACTGCTACAAGATACTAAACTGAAAGAGGGCCTTGGCTTGCCAGACTGGGAGCTATATTACCAGGCTTCTGCACTTGTCTGGGTGAAAGAATGGGTAAATTTGAGACATAAAAGACTATTAACTTTGGAGGGACATGATCTCCAACTGGGGTGGCATGCCTTTTTATGGTATGGGAAAAATAAAATACATGGATATTTTCAAAGGCACCTTGTTAGAAATGCACTACTGTTAGTATGGGGGAAAATTAAAGAAAGACACTATATAAAAATACCAGTCTGGCTCTCCACGATGGAGGCACTGATTCATCCGAATGTGATTAATATGGAAAAAATTGTAAGGTATAAGGACATTTTGAATGATAAAGGAGAACTTAAATCCAAACAAGAACTGATTAATCAAGGGATCGATTTAGCATGGTGGCCGCTTGTGCAAATACAATCAAGATATGAGAAAGACGCAAGAATGTACGGTTTCTATAAAGAATCAACAGAACTAGACCAGGTATTACTAGGGACAGATGAAAAATTAATTAAAAAAATTTATAGCTACTTACTGAGTATTAAAATGGAAGAAGAGCAAGTGAAAGAAACAATGATAAGATGGGCTAAAAACTTTGGTTATCCAATAGAACTAGACAAATGGCAGAAATTGTGGGATAGAAACTGTAAATTAACAATGTCAACGGCCTACAAGGAAAATCTATACAAAATGTTTTATAGATGGCATTTACCATCAGCGAGGCTAGTAATGATGTTTGAAAACTTATCAGCTAAATGTTGGAAGTGTAATCAGATACCAGGTTCATATTATATGTGGTGGACATGCCCAAAGGCAAAAAAATATTGGACTAAAATACATACTTGGTTAGAAAAAATGATAAAACAACACATAGATTTGAAACCAGAAATATTTCTGCTGGGGATACTACCAGAACAGTATAATAAAGGGAATACATATTTAATTTTGCATGTAAACACTAGCAAGAATAGTGTTTGCACAAAAATGGAACATCATACTCACCTGAACCAAATAAATTAATAATCCACATGAAATCTGAAGGCAGCCAGAGGAGTGTCCCAGTTATGTCAGCCTTTCCCAACTTGTTCTATACCCTCCCCATGCTCTTGCTGGCCTAGCATTAAGGAAGCTGGCCTCTTAACGCAACGGGGAAGTGGGTCAGAGTAAGCAGAGATCATTTGGGGCACGGTGGCACCTCAGAACTTACTGTCCTGCACATTCCACCACCGAGCAGCACCGCCACGAGGGATTTTAGCATCAATGGATTCCATTCCCGGCTAGTCCTAGCAAACCTGGGAATCAAACTCCTGATTACCACCAAGAAATTTAATGGATCCTAGGCAACCATCGAGTCGCTCTGAGGATGAGTCGGTAAGGGAATGGAGATCTTACATTTTCTCTGACTTCAGTTTCACAGGTATATGGCTGATAGCAATAGCACTTAGATTTATATACCGCTTCACAGTGCTTTACAGCCCCCTCTAAGCGGTTTACAGAGTCAGCATATTGCCCCCAACAAATTGGGTGGGAAGAGGAAAGAAGGGAAAGATGATTTTTGTAGCAAAACTGGAATATGGAAAATATGAGAAAGTAAACAGAAGAATAAATTTTTTGGTTGATTTGACGGTTGGATAATTAATAGTATAATGGAAGATGTTAAAAAAAGGTTAAAATATTATTAAATGAATATATATTATAATAGAAGATGTTAAAAAAGGTTAAAAATATTATTAAATGAATATAATTAGATTTGAAAGTATATATAGATGTATGTATGTATATGCACTCTGACAACACATTGTTTAAATTGAAAATGGAATTTTTATATTATAAAATAAAATAAAAATTATTTAAAAAAAAAAACAATTTGGGTCCTCATTTTACCCACCTCAGAAGAATGGAAGGCTGAGTCAACCTGATAAAATAAACTAGCGTCAATGGGAACATGCCTGATTTCACCGAAGGCGTTTCATAGTTGGCAGAGCCAAGGGCGGGGGAGGAGCTGAGCGGCGGCTAAATGCGAAACACCCCGGTGCTTCTTCCCGGGTCTCTTCACGCTGGGTGTGGCTGCTTTAAGGGGCAACTTTAAAGGGCTACTCCGTTTTCCCCAAATGTGCGAGGTGCACATCCGTTGCATGCTTGAATAACAAGACCGGGAGCGAGGAGGAAGGCTGTGGTCTGAGATGCCTGGAAGTGTAAAAGGCGGCGTCCGGAAATAGGCTCCAAGCCTTTTTTTTTTTTTTTTCCATTGACCGCGGGCGAAACAGCCACCGTGGAATCGGAACTTTACTCGGCTTATCCGTACGAGCATTCCCGGGCGACACCTGCCAATTACAAGGTCATTAGGGACTGCTCGATTTTGCAACACGTGTCAAGCATTCGCCCTTGTGCTCACGACCACGTGCAAAGGAGCGGATTTAGGTTGCCAGACTTAATCCCGTTCTATCTGCCCTGCAAGAGGGCGAGGGAGAAACGGCACGTAGTTCTTCTGAGGTAAACCTTCCTCCCGATTCCCACGTAGGAAATAAGCGTAGGGTTGGAGCGTGTAGAGCAATAAAGGGGCAGGTGTGTTAAAACAGAGCAGGTTTTAGGATGTCGCGCAGGGCCAGCGGAGGAAAACGGATAAGATAATGTGTGTTAAGACAGCCGATGTGGAAGAGAGGAAACGTGCAAGAACGGCGACAGTAACCTGTTGCTGACTGAACAAAACTTTTTGAAATCAGAGGTTTTCATGCAGGATTATGGACAGGTGAGTGGCAAGAGGGAAAGATGATAATTCTATTTCTAGATGATAAACTATTTCTCCAGTTAAACCTTCCGGGAAAGAAATCTGCACGGCCGCACGTTTGCAATTTTAAATAACGCTGTTCGGTTTTTGGTGCAGAAAATCTTGCTTGATTCAGAAAATCTGAAAATTGTTCAGAAAATCTTGCTTGATTGATACCTGTTCCCTAATAAAGTGAATGATGTGTCACCATAACTTGCAATCATGCAGTAAATAGGACATAATTTCAAATTGAGCATACTTAACCCAGAACTAATTTGGAGATATTGTGACGGAAAGATATATGAAGCAAATGTTTAAAATTAACAACAAATCTTATATTGAAGTTAAGATAGAAGCAAGATTTTAAAGGATTGGTTGAGTAAAACATCTTTTTAAGGTGGATTTTAAAATTCTGAATAGGCTGTAACTTTTAAAAAACTGATTTTAATATATCAATGATAAAAACCTCATAATTTAATCACTTCTCTTCTGTTTCTTTTATATAGCTTGCAATACGTTTGAAGTGGACATATATCACTGCCCAGTGATTGACTTGTTTTTGGAGTCTGTCACTCACGTCTCAGTAGTCTTAATTTCTCCAAATCATCATCTATCGTATTTTGTAATCCATGGAATTAACGGTTATCAATTGAATGGGATTGTCTGACACTATTTACACAAAATTAGTTTTCAATTTTGTTTGGTGTTCATTTTGCCATTAAAATGCCTCAGTATAGTTAAAAGAAAAGTGTATATCTGACAGTTACCATTATCTCAACTTTCCTTGTTACATGAATGATAGTTGCTTAAAATCATTGGTCATGTCAAGATTATCTGAAGCACTCTAGTAAATATATTGTACCTTTGATGGCCTCTAATGAAGTTGTTCAACTTATCTGAAGTGACTTCTGTAAGATTAAAAAGCCATATTCACACATGTTATACCAAGATGTGATCTGCCTAGTTCTGGTCTGGAAACTATAGCTTACTATTAGCATGGAGTCTGAATCCAGCCAACTGTGATTTATGTAATGGTTAACTACATGTATGTATGATGTGTAAACCATTCATAATGTCATGCAAATTGTTTCGCTATATAAAATTATTTAATTTAGGGGCTTTATCTGAGGGCCCATGTTTTCTGAATTATGCTACCTTAATTTTTACCTTTGATTCAGTAATCGATAAAGCATTTAGTTCTTGAATTATAGGTGACCCAGTTTCTTTATTCAGTAATGTTTTGTCAGCATCAGTTCAAGGAAATGCATTTTAGGAAATATTAGACAAAAATTTATTTTTAATGAGATTGCAAATATTAAACAGAAATAAATAAATAAATATAGAAATAGAGTAGAAAATTGAAATTCTAGACTGAGCCTCACCAAAAATATCACTCTAAGCCAGTGGTTCTCAACCTTTCTAATGCCGTGACCCCCCTGCCACCGCCGCGACCCCCCCTGCCGCCGCTGCGACCCCCTCCCTGCCCCCTCCCTGCGCGGGATGAGGTGACAAAGGGGGCGTGGCACCAGGGGCGAAATGCTCCCAGTTCGGGCTTGCCTGCGGATCGCTGGACAGCTGATAGCGTCGGAAGCGGGAGACTTCGCCCGGACGCCGCCATTTGGGTTCTTTTACCCTCTGCGCAAAGTGTTCTGCGCATGCGCAGAGGGTAAAAACCCAAATGGCGGCGGGTGGGCGAAGTCTCCCACTTCTCTCGCTACCGGCTATCCGGCGACCCGCAGGCACGGCCGAACCGGGAGCATTTCACCCCTGCAGTGACGGTGGCACCAAGATGGCGGGCTAACGCGCGCGGCAACCCCTGTGAAATGGTCGTTCGACCCCCAAAGGGGTCGCAACCCACAGGTTGAGAACCGCTGCTCTAAGCCAAGATTGCCAAACAAAAGCTATCATACTTTGGCCATGTCATGCGAGTTGACTCACTCAAAAAGTCAATCATACTGGGAGTGATCAACAGAAAAAGGAAAAGGGGGCCACCCTAGTACCTGCTGGCTGGATGCTATAAAAGATGACACCAGGAGGACCATGGCAGGTTTGAAGGAGGTGGTGCTTGACAGTGGGGCATGGAGAGTGCTGATTGAGTGACCGAGGGTTGGACACAACTGAATGGCTGACGACAATGATGATGATGTTAATATTCGCTTGTAATAAATAATTTAAAAAAATGTGCTAAAATGTTTGAATTCAGTTTGCTCTTTACAAACACTGATCTGATACGCAGTTAAAAATGATTCTTTATGTCTATTTTTTTTTTTTGCTTGTGTACCATTAAGATGAAAAGGGACTATATTCATTCAGGAATTGCGGATGTCTTCCACTTGCGTATAAATATTCAGTCCTTAAGTGCACATATAGTCTATTTTATATTTTGCATATTCTATTTATATTCAAACTCTTAGCCTCATGAAGTTACTTTTCTGCAGTTTTCTAGTCAAGTATGAGCCACCTCCTCTACTCCTAAAAACACATCTAGATTCTGGGCTTGTTTAATTAAAAAAAATAATGCCAAATGGGAGTGAGGTTTTTTTTTCTTCTTCATTCATCAGTGGTAGGAAAAGTAAAGTGAGCTGATGGAGAAAGGATGAGAAGTTCTGTTCTTACCAGGTTATTCACTTCCCTGAACGAATTCTTTGGCATCCTTAGCCCCCTTTTTAGAACATTTCACATGATTTGCATGTTCTTCTTATAGCCGTGTACGTAACGTAGTATAATTTTCTTTATATTGCAGGTAGGCTAGGAACAATCTGAAGTTAAGGCAAACTAATTTGTCACAAACCACTTAATGAGCTGAGCTGAACTGAAGATTGCTAAACTATGTGGAACAATGCCATCTTGACACTATCCTGGTGATTAACAAAATTTTAGTTATTTGAGGCAAAACTGTTAATTGCTTTAGGACTTCTTTTTTAAAAAAATATGAACTTTTTTTAAAAAAACTATGCCCAAGGTTCTACAGCTACAATTATTTTTTTCTCCTTGCATTATCATTAAAAAAAATTGTATTCTTTCTATGATGTTAGAATTGTTGACATTGATTCTTGTAAACAATTTTGAAATAGTGGACTAAAGTATTGGCTGGATCAGCTTTCCCCAATGTTGATGCCTTCCAGATGTGTAAACTTTAATTCCCAGTATTCTCATTACCCAGGATGATTTGGCTGATGTTGGGAACATCTGTAGGGTGTTGAATCTGGGAAAAGCTAAGAAATATATTACGGTATTGTTTTTGCCATTTACAAGTTTCAAAAATGGAATAGGCACTGAGTCAGTAAGCAGAAGCTCACATAATTCACTCACATGATACAAGAAGATGATAAAAGAAACAACTTATATTCTCAAAGTTGAGGGAAGTACAAACAAAGATGACAGGTGGATGGGATCAAATACATTGTGATGTCCTTTGAAGAGCTATAGATTATTGTCAGGTACAATACATAATAATAGGTGCTTATACATACAGTTGCTAGGGATCAGACTTCATGACAAGCAATTAACAAAGAATAGTAGAATTCATATTTCATGATTGATGGGCATCCCAGTGAAGAAAGTTAGCACCCACCCCTCTTAGAAGAATGAAATATTCTAGGAAATATTAAAAAGGCAGAATATTATATTTCCCTGGATGAGAAAAGGAGACACAGGTTTTTAAAGACACAGAGTAGCTCCCTGCCCCCAGCAGATATTTTGTTGCCAGCCTATCTACAAAACAAAAGACCTCAGCTCCAAAGTGATGGGATTAAGACATGACCCTCCAGGACACAATAGGATTATCTAGCTCACCACATGACACAACCAAGCCCCTACATTACATCATCCAGCACAGTTCAACCAAGCTTATTTCAGACAAACTCCTAGGATTTGTACATGACCCCTACAGCAGCCAATAGGATACATTTCTTACACAGGAACAGGAAGCTCTAGGGCAAGGCCCAAGAGAGGGTATAAATCTCTCTCTCTCTTCACTCCATGTGGTCAGCTACCCAGAATCACATGTGCTTGGTGGTTCTGTTTCACCATTAAACCATCCTTCCAAGCAGCCTCCATGTTTCCAGTGTCTTTCTCCCCACTTGGAACTGAACCCAGATGGACATTTCTTCCAACACCAGTTAGAAAAATGAAGGTAAAGGAATGAAAGAGAGACCATCAAGCAGAACTCAAATTGGTTAATGGTGTGGACAGTTTGGGGTTTCAGGGTTTAGTGACTAGTCTAGGGAACAGATTTCATGGTGTTTCACCAGCAACTGTAGATGGCACCTTCAGAGGCCAAGTGATCTGCTATGCAAATCATAGTCAAACTAAGCGAGGACTGACTGGGCTTCTGTCTTTATAGCCAAGTGTCTAGACTTTTGTTTAGTCTTTGACTGAGCTGGTTTCTGATTGCTGAGGATTGATCAGAAGTCATGGTCACTAAATCCTGAACCCAACCTTGCAGCTATGAAACCAATTTGGTGCAGTGGTTAAGTTGCTGGCCTAGGAAACAGGAGTTTTAGTCCCACTTTTAAGCATGAAAACAGCTGGGTGACATTGGGCCAATCAGCAGGGAGTTCTTGTAGGGAAAAGAGGAGGAAGAAGGAATACTGTTATGTACACCTTGAACTGCATATGAAAAAAGGTAGGGTAAAAATCTTTTAAAAGGCTACGCTGTTGTTAATGGTTATCTCAATACTAACATTTTCATTTTATTTTCAGGATGCATTGTTTAAGATGCTGCCCTTAACAGATACAAGAGGCATTGTATTTGACAGCTTTCCCAATCTTTCAAATATTTGGCAGATAATTAAAACAATTAGCAAAGGAATATATAGCAAGTTTTCAAGGAGTTCAACAAGAAAAAACAAGGCAGCACTCAAGATCTTGGATCCTGTTCATGTAAGTTTCTTTGAAGTGAATAACTTTAAACTTGTTAACAATCTCTGAGCAAGCACCTTATGAATTAGCACTATGATATGTGAATCCATTAATGGAATTTCACTCATTTGGAAGGCTCCGGTTCTTCTTTCGTCTGATAGAAGAATGCTTGGCACACAGACCTGAGAATATGTTTTCACACAAAATAATGAAATAATTACAAAAAGAAATAATAACAAAATAGCAGTTATTTGTAGCAAAGAGGGACAGGTTTTCAGCACCAAGCTGCAACTGAATTATGCTATAAAGTAGTAGAGAAACATTGGTGTACATAACCTGGTCATAATAAATAATGGTATTCACAAGAGAGAGTAGTTTGTATCCCATAGCATCTATACCTGGACACTTGACTAATGCTCTAATGTACAGTTCAAGTGGGTTCTAAAATACGTGAATGATGATGTAGCGTGAATGAGATGTAGCCCACATCCGTTAAGACAGGTATATACTGTCTTAATGTAGCCCACATCCGTTAAGACAGGTAGCCCAAATCCGTTAAGACAGATATATACTCTATTTGGGGCGATTAAGGCTGCAATGATCTTTGAATAACATGCTGAGGGTTTCACTTCCCAAAATAGGTGGGCCCAGCACAAAGAAATGGGCAAGAACAAGATGAAAGCTAAATAATTGAAGGTATAATTAATAGGATTACTCTGCTATCTATTTAATTAGACCCTAGTTAAAAATTATAGACCATAAATTTAGAAGAGGTGTGGCAAACTTTGCAGGAGGGCACATGGCCATAGGAACATAGTCTATGAACATGGAGCTAATAGTATTGAATGGTAGATTAAACGGATTAGAAAAATATTTTCTTATTTTATTGCATAGATGCCTCATGTATGAGGCAATCATACAGGTATATAATCCCATAAATCAAAATTTAGCATCCAAGGCTTAGCTTTCTGTGAAACCTCCTTAAGTTTTATAAACAGCCTCCTTTAGTTCTATTTTATGTAACTGTCTTCATTGCTTCTTCTAATTTTGTTGTGTCATCTGTAAATCTCCTATAGTAATTTGATCACCATGAATGCTGTTCCTTTGTTTTGTTCAAATTCATCTGTTTGCAGAAATTACTTGTTTCCTTTTATTTAAACTGAAGAGACTGTGAGTAGCTGCAGAGGGAGCCATTGCAATAAGCAAACAAACAAAAAAAGAAACACAATTCTGTGTTTCTTTGGAAATCCAAGGCTGGGAAGACTTGACAGGTGAAGAGGCTATCCAAGGTCATTCATTCCAAAATCCATATTAGGGCAATGTCTTCACTATCTCAGGATCCCAAATATTGTGCAGGAATTCTTTGTTGTTCAAAAGAAAGAAAGGAAGAAGAGAGAGAGAGAGGAAAAAATATAGTTTGATGCACTCTATATTTATTTACAGTTTTGAGATGGAATTATAAATAAGGCATCAATCTAAGGTCTCTCAGAGGGTTAAGGATTCAAGTCTCACCAAAGATTCTTCCTATGCTTTCTGGAATGAATAATTAATTCTTTGGTTGTGAAAACATAACTTCCGGTTGCTATATTAAATACTGTTTTCATAGTATTGAATCCTGAAATTGCATTCTTGGCAAACATTCTTGACAAACAATCCTGATGATGCAGGATTGGGAAAATAACTTGTTGTTGCCTTTTTTTCAGATTATGAACATAACTTTGTTCTCATTTTCTGTACAGCATAAATTGATTGGTAGCTTTCATCTCCATGAAGTTGCTTGTCTCCTATACAAAGAAGAGAAAAATTTGTCTGCATCACCCCTGACCTTCCACATATACCTCTGTGTTTCCTTCTCTTGTTCTGTGGGTCTGCAGTTTTTGTGCAGTGTCAGTGACAAATATTGGATTATAGAGCTCTTTCCAACTACAAGCCTTTTGTAAATATGGGATTGGCACACTGTTAGAACAAAATAAAAAGGGAAAATGAATGACTTTGCCATAGGTATCCAGGCCACCCAACCAAGCAGAAGAAATAGATGAACTTTTTGCTAACCAGTTAATTAATACATGTAGAAACACACCACAATAGTAATGGGAGACTTTATCTACCCTGACATCAACTGGGAAACAAACTCTGTATCAAGTGGGAGATCAAACAGGTTGGTTACAAGCCTAGCTGATAACTTAATCATCCAAAAGGTAGAGGAGGAAACTAGTAGGTTAGCTATACTGGACTTAATTCTTTCTAACAGAGATGAAATGATAGAAGGGGTTGAGGTTGCAGGAATTTTGAGGGAAAGCGACCATGTTATATTGGAATTAAATAAAATGCAGACACAAGCAAATAGAACAAAATCAAGCTAGTGCCTTAGACTTTAAAAGAGCTCATTTCAACAAACTAGAGAGAGTTTAGGAAGGATTCCATGGATGGAAGGCGAAAACAACTCAAGAAGCTTGGTAAACTCAAAATATGATTATAAAAGCTCAGTCTACCACTGAAAAATATGATTATAAAAGCTCAGTCTACCACTGAAAAAGAAAAATAAGAAACCAGCATGGTTGCACAAAGAACTCTCTGATAATCTGAAAGACAAAAAGGATAATTATAAAAAAATGGAAAGAGGGACACATAACTAAGACAGAATACCAGCATATAGCCCAAATCTGCAGAATGAAGTCAGGAAAGCTAAGGCTCAGAATGAACTAAGATTGCAACAAATGTCAAAAATAACATATAAAACAACAAGAAAAACATAAACAATTGGTCCATTAATGGGAGAAAATGGCAAGTACGTGATGGGCAGCAGGGAGAAAGCAGAGCTGCTTAATTCTTTCTTTTCATCTGTCTTCATGCAAAAAGAAAAAAATAGCCCAACCTACCAAAAACAGAACCATAAAAGACAGACAAAATAGGCAAGAAAATGTTAAGAGAACACCTGTCCAGTCTAGATTGATTCAAATCACAGGTTCTGAAGGAGCTGGCAGATGTTATTTTGGAACCATTGAACCATATCTTCCAAAGATCCTGGAGCACTGGGGAACTACCAGAAGATTGGAAAAGAGCTGATGTGGTTCCCATCTTCAAAAAAGGGAAGAAAACAGATCCAGGAAACTAAATAACAGTCAGCCTGACATCAATACCTGGGAAGATCCTGGAAAAGATAAGCAACATCTGTGAACATTTAGAGGCAAACAAAGTTACTGTATAACCAGAAGCCAGTGGTGAAATCCAATTTTTTTTACTACCAATTCTTTGGGCGTGGTGTGGCTTGGTGGGTGTGGCTTGGTGGGCGTGGCAGGGGAAGGATACTGCAAAATCCCCATTCCCACCCCACTCCAGGGGGAAGGATATTGCAAAATCTCCACTCCCACCCTACTCTGGGGCCAGCCAGAGGTGGTATTTGCCGGTTCTCCGAACTACTCAAAATTTCCGCTACCGGTTCTCCGAACTACTCAAAATTTCCGCTACTGGTTCTCCAGAACCTGTCAGAACCTGCTGGATTTCACCCCTGCCAGAAGCCAACATGGGTTCATCAAAAATAGATCATGCCAAACAAATCGTATTTCATTCTTTGATAAAGTGACTAAATTAGTTGACCAGCAAAACCTGTGGACATAGTATGCTTGGATTTCAGTAAGTCGTTTGACAAAACACAACCTACTTCTCGGTAAGCTAGAAAAACGTGAGATAGACAGCATCATCACTAGATTGATTTGTAACTGGTGAGAAACCACACTCAAATTGTGGTCCTTAATGGAACTACATCTACATGGAGGGAAGTAAGCAGTCGGGTACCCCAAGTTCTGTTTCATAAACAATTTAAATGAGGGAATAGCAGAGGATTTCATCACATATCCAAATGACACCAAGCTGGCAGGAATAGCCAACAACCCACACAATAGGCTCAAGATCCAGATGGATCTTGACAGACTTGAACACTGACCCTATCTCAGTGATGGTGAACCTTTTTTTCCTCGGGTGCTGAAAGTGCACGCACGGGGAAATAGCGTGCGCGCGTACCTACACCCATAATTCAATGTGCGTGTGACCCCCCATGCCCTGCCCCCCACGCATGCATGCACACACCCCGTGCATGTGCGCATGACCCCCCCCCCCCATTTTGGGCCTAGCAGGCCTTCCTGAAGCATCCGGAGGCCGGAAACAGCCCATTTCCAGACTTCCGGTAGGCCCGGTAGGCCCGTTTTTCGCCCTCCCCAGGCTCCAGAGGCTTTCCATGCGCATGCGTGCTGGAGCTGAGCTAGGGCAACTGCTTACGTGCCCGCAGATATGGCTCCGCGTGCCACCTGTGGCACGCGTGCCATAGGTTCGCCATCATGGCCCTATCTAATAAAATGAAAATTAATGAAGAGAAAAGTAAGGTTTTACACTTAGACAAGAAAAACCTAATGTACAGTACAGATTAGGTGAAACTAGGCTCAATAACAGTAACTGGGGGTTGGACTAGAACACCTCCAATTTTCCTTCCAATTTTGTTATTCCTTTGTTCAAGTGATATCATAGGCTTTCTGCAAACTAAGTGGATTCTTTTTGGCCTAGCTGTTGCTCTAGATAGCTTTGCAGTGAACTCTCTGGAGTGGTAGGATAGGTGGTTTTTCATGGACAAGAACTCCCACCTCCAGCCTTTTGGATCACATCATCCCCTCTAAATCCAAGGCTTAACAGGGCTTTATCACCACCACTCACCTTTTGGAGAAGTCAAAGGAATGGCTTTACTGCTCTCTCTTCACTAAGGTTATTTTTTCTTCACAATGGAAGTAAATGTAAGAGGAAAATAATGAAGAGGGGTAGGTGGGAGATGGAACACCAGGTTTTGCATTCCATCCCAGCTAGTTGGATACCCTTTCTGTTCTTCTTCCTCATCCTCAATCAGACCAAAGGAACAACTGTAAGCATCTTTATGAAGCATCACAAGGGTGCTTAAGGAGAGTGGTTAGCCAAACCAATGGCTGTGCAGAAGCATCCTAAATCAGGAGTCCTCAACCCCTGGGTCGCTACCATTGAGCCGTTTGGAACCAGGCCGCAGAAATGGTGAGTGAGTGTGCATGCACGCACACCCATTTGTGCAAGCAGCGGGTGAGCGCATGCGTACTTGCTCCATTTGGGTGCACGGTGGGTATGCGTGGCCACCACTCATGCAAATGGAGCTGCATGGGCACGCTTGCTTGCCTGCTGCTCATGCGGAACCATCCACTCTGCCCCCCACCGGTCTGCAAAGCTGAAAAGGTTGGGGAACTGTCCTAAATTATGTTGAACCACAGGTTTTGATCTCTATATCCTCTTTTGTGTGGGGGATGCCATTTTAGATAAAATGACATACTTCGGAATATTAGAAATGAATTATATATAGTGATTTATTGTTTGTATTCAGTAGTTGAAATGCTAGTTTCTAAATTATTTCTTGCAAAAGCATTAGAAAATTAATTAATAATGCTAACCACATAGTGTTAATCCAAAAGAATAATAATCCCAGAGGCTTATTGTGATCCAGTAGACAGAGTGTTTGTTCATTTAAACCTTTGAAATGTTACTAAATTATATTATTTGACTTTGATCTTTACAAAGTTAACATCATACACTTGCATTTCATTTACATTTCATTCCTCAGGAGAAATATGTAAATATTTACATTTAACTGTGGTTTTCTCACTAGGTTTGCCCTTTATCAGTTCTGAGCTTTGTTTTATTGAAATAAGCAAAACAACTCTTCCATGAAGAATTAACAGCAGACTACTTTTGAATAGTCTTTGGTGTGGGAATATCAATATTTGTCTGGATGAAATTTCTCTTCCGGTCTCACAAAACAATTCAAAGCAATTCAACTATTGTAGATTTCTAGAACTCATGGTTGTAGAATAAAAATGGTTGCAGAGTAAAAAATAAAATTTATATTATTTAAATATTAGTATGAAATGGTTAATGGCTATATTTTATTTGTAGAGTTTATTTATATGTAAGAATGTATTGGTTTCAGTTGGGGTTTTTATTTTCAATCTCTTCCCCAGTACTGTACATTACTTTATATTCTAAAGGTAGATCATCTTTTTTCCCCCTACCTGTAGGTGATGATGGGATATGTTAAGCATTCCCTTCTGGCTCTATACACATTTGTTACACATTACCTTAAAGATATTTAGCTTGTTAATGATCTTAAAGAATTCTTCAGAGATGATAATAATCCTAGTATACCTTACTCTTTAACTTTTGCAAAATCTTGAGGGCTTTAGAAATTTTGAATTCTGCTTCTCAAAATCACTTCTTATCTAGTTTAGCAGATAGAATTCCACCCAGATTGAGAAGGTTTTGGAAAGGAAATATCTATAGAACCTCTGCTTTCCAAGGTTTTATTGTTTTATTTTCATTAGAAAAAGTTGTGCTGCAAATTGCATGAAAATCAGTCTAGAAAAAATCATTAGAAAAAGTTGTGCTGCAAATTGCATGAAAATCAGTCTAGAACAGGGGTGGGTTCCTCCCGGTTCGGACTGGATCGCCCAAACCGTTAGTGACCCGTTGGTGATGTCACGGTTACTGTTTGGTAGGTTTTTCCTGTTCTGCTGCTTGAAAAAGGGCCCTCCCACCTGCCCCTGGGTTTATACTGACCTTTATTCCTTCGCCGGAAGCACAGCTGATCAGCTCCTCAGCTGTGTTTCGGGCTGATTGCAGCTACTGAGCATGTGCGGAAGCAAATTTGCGCGAGGGAACGCGCGCACGTGAGTGGAGTGAGCACGTGCGCGCAAAATGTCACAATGTGAACCGGTGGGGAAGGTAAGTGGAACCCATCCTTGGTCTAGAACATGGACAGATGAGAAACTGTTCATATGATAGCTTTAGTTAACTTGGAACTGAAAACCATTCACATGGTTGTATGAAGAAATAAAAGGTAAGAGGTATTATTTGAGAGAGAAATTCTTAATTTATATGCTTTCCATATTGCATGCTGTATATGATGATCCTTATATTGGATAAGTAAAATCAAGCAGTAACACAAGAAAACATATATTTTCAGGGTTTTTTGTAATTGATGTGTTACTTGATACATCTGAGTACCAAATAGCAGTAACCAAGCTAATTATCTATTCTGCTCCAAATTGTTCTAAAACTGCCTTTGCAGTTACCAGACTAAAGTGAAATTTAATGGAGAAAATAATTTAAAAACAAAATGGAAATTGGCCAGCAAATCAGATTCCCTAGAATTTCCACCTTGTAGCCCTCAACCTCTATAAACATCTTCACTTTTCCATTGTTCAGATTCCTCTTTCTTGGTTTCAATAAAACTTGGTTCTTTTCCTAAGGACTGTGCTCTTTCTTCAGACTGAACCCACAATGGACATTTATTTTAGAATACTTTTATTTAAAATAAAGGTATACATTTTTTTCTCCAAAAGCTTGCCAGCATTTTCATTTCATTTTTGCCTAAATACATTTGGTTTTCTTCCAGATGTCCTTCCTTGCACTAATCTGTAATACTATCACCAGTGTGAAAAACAAGTAAATGACAACGTAGACAAAAGCAGGTTATTTAAACCACTTCACTGTGGTGGCATAATGGTTCACTGTGGAACTATTATTGTCCAGATTTCAATAGGAGAAAAAATGGAGCAGCTTTATTTTGAGTATGAGTTCTAATTATCCTTCAAAATATATTGTCTTTGAAAAGGAACTCTATTAGAAATAAATGTTGAAATCAATTATGTTTTTCCTATATTTTGAGAGTACTTTCCATGCAGTTCTTAATAATTGCTCCTTTTAATCCAGTTCTATTTACGTTAACCCATTACAGCTCTAAATCAGACTTTTAAATTAGCCATTTCTAATAATTGGAAAAGTAATATATTTTCTTTACCTTCCAATTAAAGTAATCCTTCTCTTTAGAATAATGCCCTTTTGCTCTCTACAAAATCAAAGATTTTGTGATGTCAGTAGGCTTTAGAAAGCCAAGTACTGGTAAAAGGTGATTTTCTATGGGAAATTATATATTCAAGTACCTTGCTTGAACAGACTGAGGGCATAAATTATTGTCTACGGTAGAGTACAGAACAAAGGATAATTTCCTTCCATCATTATGTAGGAAAGAAAAGCCAGATGGAACTAAGTATGGGTTCTCCATAACAACTATACTACTCTCAGATGTGATTGCAGTTGCTCTTAATATATTGTCATTAGGTGACAAATGTTCTGAATGTTCCAGGTATGGATTAATAGGTATATTACTGTGAGTATTTTTTTTCTGAATAGGAACAAGCACATCAATTAAGTGCGATTTTGCCCACTTTCTCAATTTTCCAACTTTGTATTCCTTCTGCCTGATTTCTGCATGAGTTTATGAATTTTTATTGAAGTCTGAAAGCAAGTTCTCCCGCAAATGTATATTTTCTTGGACATTTCTCTAAATGATAGATTTTTGTAATAGGTGCATTTTAATGTCTTACTTATCAAATGATATATGAGTAGTGATCATTATAGTTTGATTTGCACACTTGATGTGTAAAATTGCTCTGTCAATGCATTCTGGTTTGCAATTTAATCAGGATACATTTTTTTTATTTAAAAAACAGCATATCTGGATCTTGCTTTACTTTGGAAGGTTATAGCTGGAGTTAGAAAATACATTCAGCTGTACTTAAGTGTTTCTATCATATTCAACTTTGCAGCCATTCTTTCTCGTTCCACATACCATCAGAAAGAAGGCTTCCCAGGATTGGAAAAAAATTCTTAACTTTTAGCAGCTGTTCCAAGATGAGCGCCTTGGCCCATATGAAATATGTTTAATACTTAATCTGAATAGTGATGTCATGTTCAAAAAGAGTTCAAACCCCCTATCAAAATCTTCTTATACTGTTCCAGCCATTCTGAAATTTTCCATAGTTTGTAAGATTTCTAGGAATGGAATTCAAAATACATCTATAATACAGGTAGTCCTCACACATACACTGGAAAAAGAGGATCCAAGATCCAACATCTTGATAATACAGAGATGGGAAAAGAGAAACAGGTCTTTAAAGCTGACAATTGGATGTCATTTATTGAATGTAACATTTCAAATTAAGGTTATGTGAAATCGGCTGTGGAAATATTTCTGAACTTGGTTTATACTGTAAGTGGCCTGAAATTTTTTTCAAACCTACCTAAACAGCAAACTCTGCAAGACTCCAGTTTCTCCCATTTCCAGAAGGATAACCAGTTTAATTTTTGCAGAAAACTTGAAGAATCTAGTGGCATTTTAAGAGTTATGGCATAGTCTTTCTTGTATGATTTAATCTTTCATCTGATAAGGAAGAAATATGTTGTGGGGCAGAAAAGAAAGAAGGCTAATGGAGAATAATGAAAGGAGAGATGAGAGATGATTGCCAATAGTAGCCACAAACAAAGCAATAGTTAGATGTGACACAAACACTCTTCCGTGTGAATGGAAGTAAGAAACTCTCGGCTCTGCTTAATCTATGGGAAATGAGATTAAATCTGATGAATTCTGACTCAACAGTTTCTCAGTGAAATCAAGCTTTAAAATTTTTATTCCCAAGGATGGGCATATTGAGTATGCCTTGGGGCACTGAAATCTCTACTCACTGGTTTTAGATGTTGTAATTTCTGGTGTCAAATGTAGGTCTCTTTTGTCTTTTGAAAAGCATTTGACCAGTTTGTCCAGTATAAATAGTAATGGATTTTTGGTGATAAATAATGGTATATGCCAATGTGGAACAAGAGTAAATATATGTTTCTGTGATATCATGATAATATTAATAAGTCTAGGGATAGTTTAATCCAAATAGATAGGGAGCCATATTTGGCTTACTGATATGGAATAGAATAGAATAGAATAGAATAGAATAGAATAGAATAGAATAGAATAGAATAGAATAGAATAGAATAGAATAGAATAGAATAGAATAGAGTTCTTTATTGGCCAAGTGTGATTGGACACACAAGGAATTTGTCTTTGGTGCATATGCTCTCAGTGTACATAAAGAAAAATAAAATACATTCATCAAGAATCATAAGATATGAAATCCGTAGTGAATCACAGAGAATGATAAAAAACAGAAAAACTATCAGCATTTCACCAAGGATGCCGTCGGCGGCGCCATCTTGGCAAGGCACAGCCATCTCTGTGGTCCTCACCAACCCTGACATTCCAATTTCTTCTTGCCTTATTGTGACTATGATAAACTTATAGAGATGGAGAGTAGAAAATCTTTTTTCTTCCACCCTTCTATTGACATCACATATAAGGAATGTGGAAGATATATTTTCCCCAATGGAATACAGTAACTTATTAGCAGAATACTTGTTGTCTAGCACTCGTAAAAATAATTAAACAATATAGATATTAAACAAGTTTTTGGAAGAGGATGTAAACTTTTTGTATAACTACTGAGTTCTAAGTTTTGACATTGTGTGTTTTGGCTCCGAGATAGGCCTGTTGGTAAATTTGAAATTTTGAGAACATACTGTGATACAGATAGTTCTCATGTTGTGACTGCCTCATTTAGCAATAGTATGCAGGTACAACGGCAATGAAAAATTGATTGCAACCAGTCATTGAATTTAGGATCTTCACAGGTCTGTAAAACAGGAAAACTAGAGTTAGACCATAAAAACATTTGCAGTTTCACTTAGCAATGGCTTTGCTTAATGAACAAGTTGTTGGATCCAATTGTGGTACTTCACAAAATGGTGCCTGAAGTTTCTGTGATCTCAAATGGGTTCTCGTGGTGGATGTGACCAGTGGAAAACATTTGTTTATCCAGAGGCAAACTCCTGTCACCCCTTTCTAGAGTGGATACTGTCTCTAAGTCACTGCCACTCCCCCCCCCCTAGACATTTTTTCTCATGTCAAAAAAAAATACCCCTAAATCTTGCCTAGGCCCTATCTATAGTCAGGACATTTTTGCAAATAAAAATGATGCTAAAGAAATTTAATCTTAGCCTTCAAAATAACCTCTGTAGGTACTGTGAAAAGAAATTTTACACCAGCTTTTTGCCTTATCAAAAAGACACATTTCAAGCACAGGTGGAATTTCTTAATGTCCCAGTTTAAAGTACTGCCTTCAGGTCCATGGAAAATATTCCCTATAGCCAAACAATTTGCCTTGTGATAACAGGTAGTCTTCGTTTAATGACTGATCACTTAACAACTATTCAAAGTTATAACAGAAGAGAAAAAATGTACTTATGACCTGTCCTTGAAGTTATGACAACAGGGCTCCCCTCCCCTGTCACATGATTGCATTTCGGGCACTTGGCACTGGCTCACATTTACAATTGGGTGCAGCACATCTGTTCATCTTTGACTCCAATTTCTGCTGTTTTTTTGCTAGCTTCCACCATTTAAATACCTATTTGGGAGAATGGCTTCACTTAACAACCAATATGATTAACTTAACTGTGATGACTTGCTTTATGACCATTATAAAAGCGATTGTAAAATCAAGTTAAGACACATGCATGTGACTTACCACGAAAATTCTGAGCTTAGTTATGATAATTAGGATAGGATAGGATAGGATAGGATAGGATAGGATAGGATAGGAAGATAAGATAAAATAAGATAAGATAACCTTTAATGTCACTTTTTTCAATGAGTAGACTGGCACATATTAAAATGAAATTCTGATGCCCGCTCTCAAAAGAAAATAAATACCCATTCACATACATGCACACACACACATA
>QLTV01001318.1:3744578-3754910 GCA_003457575.1 Thermophis baileyi | reverse complement strand
TATATCTCTATTCATATATAAATAAACCCAAACACACACATACATGTGTGTGTGTGTGTGTGTGTGTGTGTGTGTGTGTGTAAACACACACACACACACACACAGCCTCCTCCCAGAAGGTAACAAAACCAGTCATGGAGAGGATGTGTAGCATCTCTTACAATACTGCAGACACTGGTCAAGCAGTGTTTATATGCCATGTCCTGAGTGGAAGGAAGTGACATCCAATAATCTGTTCTGCCATCCTCTCCACTCTGCACAGCCTTCCTGTCAATGTTCCCTCTAAGCTGCGTGGCTGCGCACCTGACAGGAAATCGTCACGCAGCAGTTTCCAACTGCCGCGCAGCGATTTTCAATATCAGAGGGAACATTGCTTCCTGTCTATGTGGACTAAACTTAAGTCTGGGGTTATCTCCTATTGCCTTTTTATAAGGACTCTAATGTTCCAGTTATAATAACACTACGATAGGGATCTCCCGGTAGAGAAATTGAACCTTTTATTAACAATATATTCAGGTTCTGGTCTGGCCATTGTACTAAACATTGTCTCCTCTTAAGAGTGCTGAGTAATTTTAAGTGGCTTTTCAGCTGTCTTGTTAATGTAAACACTTGTTGAATATTTATTCTTGCTACATAGTGATGAGTCTAATCAGTACTGCTGAACAACTGAGAATGCTTGAGGGATTTAGAAATATTTTCCCCAATTTTTTTTTACTATAGTTACAGTACACAGGGGAGGATTTGGGACTGACTTTTTGAAGGCGTTTTTGGGGAGGGGGAAAATGAATGAACATAACATTGTTTATTTTGTGCATAAAGCTCTAATGGCAAGAAGAAAAACTTGTTCAAATGGTGCATATACTGGCATGCATTCATTTAACATGATTGAAGTTTCTTAAACTAGGTATTAAATTCTAAGTGTTGTTTACTTTTTCCTCTTAATGTAGTTGCTGTGAATAATATGTGAATGGAAGCTGTCTTTGGGCTGGAAATACCATATAAGATGTTTCCAGCCTATACCCAGAGCTGTATATTTGCCCTGGCTATGTACTAGAAAAACAAGCAGGTGACTTAATTTCTCCTTTCCCTGTCAAACTGCTGTTTACTGGTTTATGGGTACTAAGCATATTTAACAAAGTTACATATATCTCTAACTGGATCAAGTGTTTTTTCTTTTTTCTTTTATTTAGGTGGGAAATTATGTAATTTTATGTACAGAGGTTTATTGTCCCCATGATTTTATCAATCTATTCTTTTTTTCACCTAAGTAAAATTTCTCGTAACAAAGCTAACTCAATAATATTTGTTACATCAGTAATTGCAGTGCCCATGGGCTTTGTAAGTAAAACACACTCCATACTGAAACAGCTGTCCATTCTAATCCGGTGTTTGCTTGTACCTATTATTTTCACAAAAGCTGAGACTGGAACCTTTATGGCTAGATTCTCCTTCATTCCTCTCTTTAAAACTACCTATGACAGATTGTAGAATCACTCTGTAAGATTGGAAGTTCTTTTATTTGGGGAACTTTGTTATAATTTTAATACATTAATTATTTTTAAATTATGAATGTATAACTATTCTTTACATAATAGTAATAACTACCAAGGTGTGGTATATGTGGAAAACATGTACTTTCAAGAAATTATTGAAGCTGATAATAAGGGATGTATATCAGCTACAGTTGGAAGATCAGATGTTCCGTATGCTAAGAAGAATAGAAAGCTGAACTAATTGGAAATATTCTCTCCTAAATAAGCTTAGGAGTAAATAAGCTTACTAATATTATGCCCATTCTATCTGTTGTAGATAACAGGTTAATTGCTTAACAGAAAATCTTTTTTTTTCAGGGGCTGCAGCATTTGCATGAAAACAAGATAATTCACTGTGATATTAAAGCAAATAATATCATCCTAACCACTGAAGAAGCAGTTAAGCTTTGGATTTTGGTAAGTTGTGGTTCTTTATATCTAGAAGGGTCATTATTTTCTTTTCAAAAAATTACAGTGTGAACAGCAATAAACTTAGGGGTTTGAATTAGTGTAATTTTAACAATTTGTCTGTCATGCCACCTACAAGCGGAGGGAGGGGGTGGATTGCATATTACTAATTTTAATGCAATTATTTAAAATATTGCCCAAAACAAAATAATTCTTGTTTTAATATATTCAAATTTCCCCCTTTTCTTCTGGTGATAGAAAATACTTCTGGCCTACAGGATACAATGTTTTTTTGATCTGCTGAATGAACCTGTTTTAAAATATAGGGTTTTTCTGCATATGTTTGTGGAAGAGTCCGTACACGTATAGACTCACAAAAGTGCTAGTATGACTCGGAAAAGAATATGAGAGCCTAGAAAAGAAAGTATACCATGTATGTATCGACTCCATACATTATATACTTTCTTTTCTAGGCTATCACATTCTTTTCCCAGTCATACTAACACCTTTGTGATCATCAAAATCATAATAATTAATGGCATCTGCATTTGGCAAAACCATGTTCTCAGATTTGTAACTAGCTCCACTCTGTTTTTTAAATATGCATTCAAAATGTGCTAGACTTTTTTTCTCTTGGTGGCTAGGCACAGGTGTTCTTCTAAACAGCAGTGGATATGACTGCTGCTTCTGATAAATTGAAACAATTTCTGCAGAAGAAGGAAATGCACCCACTTTCCAAATTTTTTGTCTGACACATATCTTATGCTGTTTTTACAGTTTTTGTATTGTTCTTTGTTTTTAAAACATTTTAATGTTTGTTACCCGCCGAAAGTCACTGGTAGTCAGGCAGCATTTATACTATTATTATTATGGAAACCATAGCTAAGGTTTTGACCACTCATTCAGCAACCATTCAAATCTGCAATGGCACTAAATGAGGGGGGATTTACGGCTTGGAGTTCCAGCTGTCACAGCAGCCTTGCAGTCTTGTGCTTGTGATTTCCAACATTCCCTGCCAGCTTCCCACAAGCAAAATCAGTGGGGAAGCTGGCAGAAAACTGGAAGCCATGGTCACATGAAGTTTTCTCTTAACAACCTATGTAGTGCTCGCTTAACAACCTGAACTGGGACTGCCAGAACTACAATTGCTAAGCAGCGCAGTAATGTGATGTCACAGTTTCAATAAAGGAGATATTTGTAGCCCAAGGTTGAAACAAGGGGTTCTTGGTGCTCTCTGAGCTTGGCTGTTTTCCTGCAGACGTTTCATTACCGAAACTACATAAGATCATCAGTGCTAGATGTCAGTTTATGACTGTATCACTTAGCAATGGCAATTCTAGTCCCAATACCTGTCATAACCCAAGACTACCTGTTTTGTCAAAAGTGACTGGTTACATCATTCTAGGTAGCATTTTGCTTATTCATACTTTACTGAATAAACTAGCTTTCTCTGTTTACCTAACAGGTTAAGTCAGGCATTGAGAAAAATGAACACCAAGGGCCAAAATAAAGCCTGCCACATTCTTTTTCTCTCCTCTCCCTCAGTTTCCTTTCTGAGTTTATACATGGTATTTTGGTGGATTGGGAAGCAAAACAAATCTCTTAATCCATACAGAAAAGTATAGCACTCATTTTACCTCTATCCCTCAGGCCTATAACAAGCCACACAAGCCCAATGCATCCCTCAAGCTGACAGAAGTTACACAGTAAAAATACTGTCCACTTGAGAACAGAAGTTACACCTCGAAACAAAGCAAGGGCATTATTGGCTAATCCAGTGATTCTAGGCACTGACTAACAGTGGGTGTCCAGGATTTTACAACTGAATTTTTGAAACTCTACTTGAATTAAACTATGAGTTTTGTGCTCAAGACATTTCCTCTTTGTTTTTCTGCCTGGGAGCCTCTTTTGATCTATGATTAATGCTATCATTTACTAGGAATAATTTAGTTTAGGAAAGAAAGGTAGTAGATCAGGTTGGACAAAATATAATATTTTATTATGTAACATTTAATGAATTATAGAATTTGGTGCATTTTAATTGACAACTACAAAATACATATTATGCTCTTAACCCTTTTGTGTTACAATATTTCTATCTGCAGATTCCTCAGGGATTCTCAGCCATTTCAATATATCATAGAGTGATAAAAACCACAATCTAAAATAATCTTACTTTCCCTTAAAGTGGGGTACAGTCTCTCCCTTAACAGATGTTGATACACCATCCCCTTTTCAGAATGATTTCATTGTCATCAGTTTCTCAAAGCTATCAAGGAGACAGCAGTTGGGTCTCCATGGAAAAACTGTTCCATAGGGATAGAACATATATTGTTGGGTAGCACCCAGCCAGGCAGGGAGGAAGGAACAAACACACAGTTAGCCTGGAGTCACCATGCAACCACGAAAGGGCTAGGACTGATCTCCCTATGGTCCTTGGAGCCTTTTCTAATTGTTTCCAAATGTAGGCTGCCAGACAGATTCTGTACTATAGGCAGAAGAAGATAATGGTAGCTAGCTTGACTTGTGCACGTGTGGGTCTTGTTGTTCACACCTGACATATATTGAAAAATAAAGTTTCCTAGTCCCTTCTTCCTAAATCTCACACGGAGATGGGAAGGCACTTTTCATTCTATTGTCAGTGCATGCACTATCCGTTTCACTTG
This sequence comes from Thermophis baileyi, assembly GCA_003457575.1. NCBI lineage: Eukaryota > Metazoa > Chordata > Lepidosauria > Squamata > Dipsadidae > Thermophis > Thermophis baileyi. The sequence goes on along the minus strand of QLTV01001318.1, from coordinate 3,750,304 downwards.
AAACAGACAGTTCTGAAATTAGCAGGACGCCAAGCTGTGAAAATCTTGCATATTAAATTTTACTCATAAACCAGCACACACAACATTGTATTATGTGATTCTGCTGGCTCTCACTTGCTGGAAAATGGGATGGTGCATTTTGTATCAATTGCAGTTCCAGCTGTTCTTTAAAAACAACCCCTGTAGGACACATTGCTATAATACATTATAAACATGACTGTTTACAAAGCTTTCCACTCCATGTGGGACCACAATTCATGCACTGCACCAGATAAAAGATCACAGATAAAAGTTACCATAACTAAGTGCTGTTAGTAGTGTTACAGGAAGTCCTCAACTTAAGACCAGTTGCTTAGTGATTGTTCAGAGTTACAATGGACTGCCCAAAAGATACAACCTCATTCCAAAGTTACAATGGCCATGCCTCCCAGTCACATAACCACATGTTGGGTCCTCAGCAACCAGCCCACATTTATGATCATTTGCAGCATCCTGTAGTCATGTGACTATGATTTATGATATTTTGCCAATTTTCGACAAAACCGGCCCATAGCGAACAATGGCATCCACTTAATGACCACCACAAATAATAGTTTTAAGTTGATAATTACCTGTATTTCCATTTATCATTAACTTTATGAAACCATTATTCTGATTTGTTGCACCATTTTTAAATAAAAGAATAGTTCTACAAATATATTCAGGCAACTGAATCACAAAATACAAGGGAGCAGAGTTGATTCCATTTTAATCATATAATCAACTGTAAAACATGTAAATACAAATCTGTAAATCAACATCTGCTCTTACACAGAACCAGTGTATCCATTTGTTTGAAGTTCCTCAGGATTCCTCTTAGGGGATAGTATTTCTAACATTTTATTCAGTTTTCTTATAACTACTTCTCAATTTCCATTGATAGGCAGAGAGGCACACAAATTTAAAAAATTATTTAATAAGATTCTCATCCATTCTGACCCATGTCTGATGACCTGGGATAATCTAAACCAGGGGTGAAATTCAGCAGGTTCTGACAGGTTCTGGAGAACTGGTAGCGGAAATTTTGAGTAGTTCGGAGAACCGGCAAATACCACCTCTGGCTGGCCCCAGAGTGAGGTGGGAATGGAGATTTTGCAGTATCCTTCCCCTGCCACGCCCACCAAGCCACTCCCACAGAACCGGTAGGGGAAAATTTTGAATTTCACCCCTGATCTAAACCAAATAGAGCAGTTTCCTGGATATTTACAAATATTCTTGCTATGTATACTTAAATCTGTATGTTCAAAATTATATATAATTTTTTTTTGAAGGGGAAGGTCAGGAGTTAACAGGCCTTTGCCTTTATGCCAGCTTTTGGACATATGGAAAAATTGTAATGTATGAAAACTTTCTCTGATATAACCTTTTCTGATCTTTTATGTTACACAAAAGTATTTATGTATTATTGTATTTATGTATTATTATGTGTCTTATAGTATTTATGTATTATTGTCTCCTCACAGTATTCTAGATTTTATAGAGCTGAGGTGGCGCAGTGGTTAGAGTGCAGTACTGCAGGCTACTTCAGCTGACTGCTAACTGCAGTTCAGCAGTTCAAATCTCACCGGCTCAAGGTTGACTCAGCCTTCCATCCTTCTGAGGTGGGTAAAATGAGGACCCAGATTGTTGGGGACAATATGCTGACTCTGTAAACCACTTATAGAGGGCTGTAAAAGCACTATGAAGCGATATATAAGTCTAAGTGCTATTGATATTGATATTGATATTGCTATAGTTTTAAACTCCATACTTAACAACCTTTGCAGCCACTACCTTAATTTTTGTTCACCGAATTTGAGTTCTTCCTTCTGCTTATTATGAAGGGTTTATTATGATTATTTGAATTGTTTCAATTTTTAATGCATCAGATGTAGCATATAGAAAACACTAGTCATAAATAATTTAAGCATTTTAATTAAAGTAATTAACTTAATTCAACTTGATCCATTTAATTTTGTTTTCTATCTCATAATATGCTTTGGGTCTGTAAATTACAAAATAATGTATGAGAAACAAATAACTCATTGCTAATGAAGTTGATGTCACAAAAAATAGATATATTGTTTATGTTAGTTTCAGAAAATTCAAATGCAAGAATCAGCTTATAAAATATTTCCAAGTAGAATACTTGAAATATATTTTTCTGAAGCACTAGGAAATAAATATTTTACATGTCCTATAATAAGAGGTAATCTCCTAATATTTAGGCATAGAATCTTGAATTCAGAAATAAGTATACATAGCCCTTGATTTACGACTATTCAAAGTTACAACGGACCTCTCCAGGGCTACTTATCACCTGGATTTGAAGTTCCAGCAGCTCCCCCATCCCCCGCAGTCCTGTATCGTATTTTGGGTGCTTGACAGTCGGTCTGCACTTATGGTGGTTTGCAGCATCTCACAATCACATGACCATGATTTACCTTTTTTTTTTGCCAGAAACCAATGTTTACTTCAGGTTTCTGTCAAAAAAAAAAATCCCATTGCAGATACTGGATTCACTTTATGGCCATTGCAAAAAAGGTAGAGTCAGGTGCAGTCATTGTGACCTGCTTAACAACTAGCACAATTTATGATCATAATTCTGGGCTCAGTTATAGCACTAGCACTAGCACTAGCACTAGCACTAGCACTAGCACTAGCACTTAGACTTATATACCACTTTACAGTGCTTTACAGCACTCTCTAAGCGGTTTACAGAGTCAGCATATTGCCCCCAACAATTTGGGTCCTCATTTTACCCACCTCGGAAGGATGGAAGGCTGAGTCAACCTTGAGCCTGGTGAGATTTGATCGATCGATCTATCTATCTATCTATCTATCTATCTATCTATCTATCTATCTATCTATCTATCTATCTATCTATCTATCTATCTATCTATCTATCTGTCAAACATGTACAAGATAGCAGGTATAGGTATAAACATAAACAAAGGAAGTAAGTACAGATAAATGGGGACAGTAAGACAGGGACGGTAGGCATGCTGGTGCGCTTATGCATGCCCCCTTTACGGACCTCTTAGGAATGGGGTGAGGTCCACGGAAGACAGTTTGAGGTTGAAGCTGTGTGGGTTTGAGGATGTAACAATGGAGTCAGGTAGAGCATTCCAGGCGTTGACCACTCTGTTGCTGAAGTCGTATTTTCTGCAATCGAGTTTGGAGCGGTTTACCTTGAGATAGTATCAATTGTTTGCCCGTGTATTATTGTGGTTGAAGCTGAAGAAGTCGTTGACAGGTAAGACGTTGTAGCAGACAATTTTGTGTACTATGCTTAGATCGGACGCAGGCGGTGCAGTTCCAGATTGTCCAAACCTAGAATTTCAAGTCTGGTGCATAAGGGATTCTATTGTGAATAGAGGAGTGGAGTACTCTTCTTGTGAAATACCTCTGGACCCGCTCAATAGTTTTAATGTCCGATATACAATGTGGATTCCAGGTGGATAAGCTGTATTCAAGAATTGGTCTGGCAAAGGTTTTGTATGCCTTAATTAGCAATAAAATGTTACCGGAGAAGAAGCTTCACAAGATTAGGTTAACAAATCTTAATGCCTTTTTGGCAATGCTGTTACAGTGAGCTCTGGGGCTTAGATCGTTTGAGATGAGTACTCCTAGGTCCTTGACATAGTGAGGGTCGTCTACGAGATCGTTTCCGCCCAACTTGTATTTGGTGTTCTGATTTTTTTTGCCAATGTGTAGCACAGAGCATTTATTTGTTGAGATTTGGAGTTGCCAATTACGCGACCATTCAGATACATAGTCAAGGTTGCTTTGTAGGACAGCAGCATTGTCAGTGGTGTTAAATAATTTTACATCATCAGAGGACACAGCTGCTTTTAATATGATCACATAGGTCATTGATGTAAAGCAGAAAGAGTGTGGGTCCTAAAATGCTGCCTTGGGGAACACCGCTGTTAACAGGTGCCGGATTTGGATGGGCCCTCCCTATTTTGACTATTTGTTGCCTGTTGGACAGGAACATGGCTATCCACTTGTGCAGGGATCCAGAGATGCCGTAAGAACTTAGTTTCAACAGTAGTTTGTCATGCACCACTGAGTCTTGCACAAAGGCTTTACAGAAGTCTATGTAAATTGCGTCTATTGCTTTACCCTGGTCAAGATGTGTGGTCCAAATGTTTCTAACCACTGCACCACCGTGGCTCCTTATATGTTGTAAGTTATGGTTGTAAGTCAAGGACTATCTGTAAAAGCTCATGTTCAGTCCTGCTTAATCTAGTTCTTCCTTTGCATGATCATGTCTTCTGTCTCTTACTTGCTCATATATGTACTACAGTAGAGGTAACTTAATTTGTCATTCCAGATTTTCCCAAAATCTAATTTTACTGATCTTAAGTTTATTTTGGTTTTATAGCCAGAGAAGGAAGAAAGCACCTAAGCCTGATCATTGTGGCAAAAGTATGGTGGTTCCTACTTTGTAAATAAGTTGTAAATCAAGTCAATGAGTTAATTAGTTAAATGAAAAATTGACATTAAAGGCGCAAGATAAGACTAAGAATTACCTACACGAATTAAGTAGTCTATCAAAGTTAGACAGTGAGCTATTGCAAGGGTAGCCAAAGTCCAAGCATATGAAATGTTTGTTTTGCAAACATTTACTTTGCTTTGTTCTCCCTAAAATTCTAGGAACTCACAGCTGAATCCTGTGCAAAGGAGATGAGCATCAAATGAGAACAGGGCATTTTGAAATGCATCTCAGTCTAGGACTTAGTTTTCAGTGTCCGAATGGAATTTGTAGTCCTTTCACACATGTACAAAAACCAGCCCAGGTTCCCTTATTTCTTCTTCATTGGAATATACTAACATTGGAGTATATTATTATTATTATTACTATTACTATTATTATTATTATCTCTTTTATTCATTAAACATGAAACTCAGTCAACTGAACATTTAAAAGTGTCACAAATACCACTGACTGGTGCTAATGGTTGATACGGGTTGCTGCCAGCGTCCTGGGTATCAACCAAGTATCTTCTTAAAATATATGATGTTCCGAGTAGCGCAGTCTTTTGCAGTTCCGTTGGTGTTATTGCAGGAAGCTGCAATTTCTTGATGTGTTTTGTGAAATTCTATTATTATTATTATTATGATTCACAATTGTATCACAGTGGCCAGTTGTTTCACCGGATTTGGCATTAATTACTAGTCGAGCCCCATCCGGGGGCCTAGGACGTCGTAATGTATTTCCGAAGTATATGTGCGGAACCGAGCAGTGCGGCTTTCTGCATTTGGCTGATGGTGATTTTGTCAATTTTGAGCTGTTTCAAATGTATTTCCAGTGTTTTGGGGACAGCACCCAGTGTTCCAATCACCACTGGAATTACCACTGCTGGTTTGTGCCATAATCGTTGAATTTTGATTTTTAAATCCTGGTATTTTGCGATTTTTTCGTGTTCTTTTTCATCGACCCTGCTTTCACCTGGTATTGCGATGTCGATGGTAGTCACCTTGTTTTTCTCGACCAGCGTGATGTCTGGTGTATTATGCGCCAGTACCTTGTCCGTTTGTATACGAAAATCCCACAAGATCTTGACCAGCTGAGTTTCAGTGACTTTTTCAGGCTTGTGTTCCCACCAGTTCGTATAAGTATGGATGTTATAGTTTTTACATAAATTCCAAAGGATCATTTGTGCAACAGAGTTGTGCCGTAGTTTGTAATCCGTGTTTGC
>QLTV01001318.1:3707326-3736563 GCA_003457575.1 Thermophis baileyi | reverse complement strand
GAGCGCGGCGATGTATTGATTGATCGTTTCGCCCTCTTGCTGCATCCACTGCCTGAATTCATAGCGCCGGACGGCCTTGGACAGGGTGGGCGCGTAGTGGGTCTTCAGCGTTGCTTGAAGAACTTGCCACGGAACGCTCTGGACCGGAGTTGGGTCTGACAATGACTCCGCGGTGTCAAACACCTCGGGGCCACAGTGACTCAAGAACACAGCTCTTTTGCGGTTGTCGGTCAGACCCAGCATATCGTTCGCCTCTAGAAAGCAGTCGAATCACCGCATGTAGGAGTCCCATTTCTCCCGGGTCAGGTCGAAAGGCGCCGGCGGGTGGAAGGTGGACATTGCGGCAGAAGGAGGCAGGAAGATGTCTGCCTGGCTGGTTGAAAGTGCTGAAGAAGCTAGTCACAGTTCTCCTGGCCCAAGCCCTCATCACCACTGTTAGATAGTGGGTAGAGATGACAGGAGACAGACTTCCCAAACAGCTCTTTATTTCAGCTCTTGTATCCGCAACCAGCAAAGAGCAGTCTGACAGCTTGCCCTTTTATAGGGAGCTGTCAGACAGACCAGCCAATAGCATTTGAGCATTTTCCCGCTCAAACGCTGGACCTGGTTGGAACCATGCAACACAGTTATAACAGTTAGAACATAACAGTGGGCAACAGGTGGGGCAGTAACAGGAGCTCACCCCATTGAGCAGAGTTCGGGTCTCAAATCCGGTCTGTCAGCTTTCCAGCTGTCAGGGTTCCAAGTAACACCCCCAGCAAAAGAAGACTCCGAGGCTAGGCCGAATCAACCCTGGTGATCAATGGGGTGACAGATGTCGCAGCCAGATCGCCCTCACATCCGAGGCTAGGCATTCCTCAAAGTTTCATTTTATTAGAGATGTCATATTGGCACATCTGGGAAAACCCGAATCTGAACGTTTCCGGGTTTTCCCCACCCAAAAGAAAGTCCACGTCCCTGCCCCAGCACCCCCATGTCCATCACATGGTCCAATCAAAGCACCATTCCAATTGGAGATGCCTCCCATCCACACCCCTCAAGGTGCAGGGCAGAGTGGCCTTGACTCTCGGAGAAAGGGATTTTATTATGACTATATATCTCCCCAGCTCCATACAATCCCCCCTCCCAGTTTCCCACAGCACTAAATGTGGCAGGCCTGAAGATCCAATCCCAAAATGGTTTCCAGGCCTGACATTCAGCATCTTTAACCGCCGAGCCATTGCACCCCTTTGATATTAGCTGAGGGTATTGGAAACTCTAGATCTGCTCATCAGAAGGAACCAAAGGGTTAATGCCTTACAGACAGTTAATATATACATGTAGTCTTCAGTTACTGACTGCTCTGTTTAGCAACTATTCAAAGTTATGACAGAGCTAAAGAAGTAATTTTACAACTGAACGTTCAACTTATAATGTCTACCGTGTGCCACGGTCATATTATCGCCATTTGCACGCTTCACAGCTGGCTTTCAGCAAGCAGAGTCAATGGAGACACTGGCTGTAAATTTATAAATTACAGTCACGTGATGTCTCACTTAACAACCATGGCGGTAGTGAGGTTGTAAGTCTATCATGCTTTCATGATGTCTCACTTAATGACCAAGATGTCTAGCAATTTGTGGTCCCATTTGTGGTCATAAGCAAGGACTTCTTGTACTTCCTTGGAAAGAAAAATAATTTCAAAATTACGTACCAACCTCTTCCACTCTCCCACCCCAAGAAAAGCTGTTAGAAAATTTGCAACTCTGGCTTCATGCTTGACTGGCTAATGAGGTGCAGAAAGAGAACATTGCCAAGTGTGGCATGACATTGTGATCCTTTGGTAAAAAGCAAGCGCCTTAGGAGATCTCGTTCAGCTAATGGTGCAGACTTCAAAGGCCAGCCTGCTACCTCAAGGAAAAGGTTAATAATCATAATTTTGAAAAAACAGCCTTAAGGAAATCCATGTCCTGCAATTAAAATATAAAACATACATATTTCTGAACATAAACAAATTATTTATACGCTTTCATTATTTCAGGTATTTTTTTATTAAAGGAGCAGGATGTGATTTCAGACCGAGCCTTTTCTGCAAATCAGCATTGGTTTTACGCTTGCTGTTTTCCCTGTAAAGCAATTTATGATAATCGAATGTGACAGTGGAGCATAATACAGGATTTCAGCCCTTGCCCTTTTCTTTGATAGGATGGCCCAAATCTGCATCCTGTTGTGTGATTGAAGTGTCTCTCTAGAGCAGTGGTTCTCAACCTTCCTAATGCCGCGAGCCCTGCCCCGCCCCCTCCCCGCGTGCGATGAATTGACAAGGGGTGTGGCACCAAGATGGTGGGCTAGCGCGCGCTTAGGCGACCCCTGTGAAAGGGTCGTTCGACCCCCAAAGGGGTCGTGACCCACAGGTTGAGAACCTCTGCTCTAGAGCATAAGACTGGGTGCCTTTCTGCAGAACCTGCATTAATGACTTAGTTGTAGTTATTAAGACATGGGTTGTATTATAGTTCGACTGTTGAATGGGGAGGTGGGTGTTCCGTATTATGGCTTTTATCACTATATAATATATTTAAAGTGCTGGGAATATTTGTGGAGTCTGGATATAGAAACAGTGTAATAAATAAGGATTTTGCAGCTGTCAACCTAGATAATAGCAGGCAAATTACCTTATGATCACTTGACCACCCATTTCTGAGATAAATTGACCATAAAAAATGAAAAAATAATCCAATTTTCACACACACCACATCTTTTTGATGAATGAGAATTTAGTAAATATGTTTTTCATACTTGGGTTCCAAGTAAACCTTGTGGATCCCTATAAAACCTATTGGATATTTTGTTTTGGGAGGGGGATGCCTTCAAGTCAATTTTTGACTAGACTACCTGGTCTAGTCTCTGAATTTTTCTTGGCAAGGTTTTTTTGGAAGGTGGTTTGGTTTTGCCTCCTTCCTAGGGCTAAGAAAGAGTGACTGGTCACCCAGCTGGCTTTGTGTCTAAGGCAGAACTAGAACTCACAGTCTTTTGGTTTCTAATCTGGTTCGTTTGCCACTATACCAAATTGGCTGTCAAAACTTATTGTGATTCCATATTAATAAATTGGTAAGGACAAGCAGGTTCTCTGAAAACAAACTGGCCTTCATATTTCATCAGTTGCCAGAAGGCATTGGTTAATGTATATTGTAGCATGTATCTACAAATCTGTGAATTGTAAACATGTAAGATGTCTTTGTGCTTAGTTTTCTTGCAATATTTTTGTCATTCTTAAAATATTATTTTTTTAGTGGAAAAGCAAAGTTAAAAATTGAAATTGGTAAAATATTAGCCTGTGTCACTTGAGTGCACAGTCTGTAACATGTCTCAAAATTTTCCGCAACTCTGTAGAAAGAAGAATGTCTTCTTTCTGAATGTAAACTTTCTGTTACATCCTAATTTTCAATCTGTCATCCTAGTAGAATTTGGGACATAATCGTTATAACAGCAGTTCTCCCTTAAGAGGAGTCTGGGTGAGTGTCATATGCTTTTCTTTAAAAACTGTCAATAGTACTTTTTAAAAAAGGAATAGATTTTTAATATTTTTCAAGATTGCAGTTAAATGAACAGTTAATAGTTGAAGGTGAGATTTCCCCTTCTCCTGACACTGGTATTGTGTCTTTTTTTGAAAACCCTGCTGTGTTCCTTATAGAAAAAAATATATACTGTATATACTATGATTTACATAAAAAGCTAGTTTGATCCTTTCAGATCCTTGCTGGGATTTGTTGCTGCTAAGAAAAGGATGTGATAATAACTGTAATCATCCATCTGAAAACCTTGCAGTTGGATTGCTTCTAAAAACCTAATTTACAATTAAATGTTAACCCCTTTCAAGTCACTGGCAGAGGGGGGAAAATGCAAAATGGTAAGAAAACAGTTGCCATCATATAGTGTAAGGTATCTGGCAGAAAACTGCAAATGCTACTACAGTTTGTAGAGTCCTTGGTGCTTTTTAATCTTGATTGTTTGCTTGCAGAGGTTTCGTTATTCAACTACATGACTAACATCTGCAAGCAAACAACCAAGATCGGAGAGCATTAAGCACTCCACAGTTCAAATTATGAGCTACAGTTATTCTCTTCTACTGATGCCACTAGAAGAAATGCTTTGATAAGAAGTGATACCTGCCAGTGGGAACTCTAAAAATTTTACACTGCTGTCAATTTGCCTATTTTCTTTAGATATATGTGGAATTTCATCAATTGTTTATTTTTTTTCCTCATACATCTTCTCTATTTGTATTTCTCTATGTATCCATCACATGGCAATTCTCCCCACTTCTGTCCCTGTTGCTTTCATTACAGTGCTTTTAAATATTGAGGCCAAATCCTATTTTTAATATGGCCTAAAGTTATTAAAATATACCTAAGATTCTGTTTTTATTCATTAGGGTATAGTAAAATATCTACCTCACATTGAAATTGTATTCTATCCTATACTCAGTAATGTCCATTGTCATAAAATATATAATATGACTTCTTTTTTAAGTGTATTTTAATATCATCCTAGACAATTATCAATTTATTTATTTACCTGTTCTGAGTTCTTTACTCAGGACAACTTTTATACAGGTAGTTCTCGATGTACGACCACAACTGAGCCCAACATTTCTGTTGTTGGGCAAGATAGTTGTTAAAAGAGTTTTGCCCCATTTTACGATCTTGTCACAGTTGTTAAGATAATCACTGCAGTTGTTAAATTAATAAAGTTTGTTAAGTGAATCTGGCTTCTTCATTGACTTATTAGAATGTCACAAAAAGTGATCACATGACCCCAGGACACTGCAACCATCATAAATACATGCCATTGCCAAGCAACCAAATTTTGATCATGTGATCGTGGGAATGCTGCAACGGTCATAAGTGTAAAAAACAGTCAAAAGTCACCATTTTAAAGCACCATTTGTAATTTTGAATGGCAACTAAATGAATGGTTGTAAGTTAAGGACTACTTGTGCATAGTAGCTGAAGGAAAATCTAAATACTGTGTGAAATGTTTTGGTAAAACTCTTCAACCAAAGGTGTAACTCAACATTGCACAGAAATGTATTTAAAAACATAGCGAGTAGGGATATCAACTTGTTTCACTTAGTAGATGGTTAGATCTTTGGATCCTGCGGATCTAGTGTTTTTAAAATCCATGCCATTCCCCGCCCCAGTCTACTCCCTTTTCATATCTCCCAGTAAAGAACTTTGATACCAAAAATAATAACTTTCTATGTAGTCAGGAAAGTTCTGCAGTCGTATTTGTCTCTGAATTTGAGACTCTGTCCACCAAACCCATGGCAGATTTCCAATCTAATGTCCAGCTTCTGAATACCTCTTTCAGTGAGTGTGTACTTCCAATATTAGTCTCTTTCATCCTATTTCAAGCTAAGTTTCCTATTTTTTAGAAAAATCTGCATGAAAGTTTTCTTGCATGCTTCTCCTGATATGTGCATTATTGTGAAATAGGCTAATGTGTTCTCCTTTGTAACCTTCACAAGTTCCACCTAGAGACATCCTAACCACTGGCTCAGACTCTGTAGAGCATTGGATACCTATTTTTTCCATACCAGATAAATTCTACTGTCTTAAACTTTATGTAGCCAACTATATTTTAATTTAGAATGATGTGGCCACATGTGTGCCTCAATATTTTATTGGAATATTATGCATGCCATTCCTTGACATTGACCATGCTCACTAAAAGTACTTGGAAGGAGAATTCAGCAACATCTGGAGGGCCATCCCTTGCCCATCCCTGCTTTAAAATGTTCCATTTTAAGTATATTACATGGTCTGTGGGATTCAATTAATAATAGCCATCATTATGGGATGGCTGGCTACAAAACATGTACAAAAATTTGATGCTCTAGAAATGCTTTGTGTATCATCACCTGCCCAAATCTACAATATGTGTCAAGGAGCCCTTCTGTGGGTCTCAAGATGTACTGCTATAGTTTAAGATGAGAAATTGGCAATTTAACAGTTCATCAAGTCACTTACTGATTTATCTCATTTTCAGCTATATAACTGGTTGAGTCCCTTTTTATACTGTGATGAAGAGTCTCTTTAAGTACTTATTCATATGTGAAGTGCCTTACTAGAGCTTCTTCAGTTATTGCCCATAGCTGGTGTGTGAATTATAACAAGACTTGGTATCAAAGCCTACATTGAATCTTGAAATGTATGCATCTGGTCTTGAAGAAAGGGATTTAAGTGGTCTTTAGATGCTATATTGCAATAAATGGAAACAAAAGAGGTCTTCCCTCTGCCATCTGATATCACTGCAATATAGAGCTATGATGTGTAGTTCTGTGGTTTCACGGCAGCCATTTTCAGCAAAATTATCAAATGTTATTCTCAGGCACTAGGGAAAATCAAATAATTTGAATATGTAACCTTTCAGAATGTTTCTACTTCTTAGGTTGTGGCATAAAAATCTTGAAATCATAGCTGTCTTTAAAAGCTTTAATTTTTTTTTTTTTTTTAGAAACGAACAGCATGATTAAAGATAGAATGGATTGTCAGATCTCTTTCTGAATCAGTATCAGTTTCATCTGTGTTTATTCATATATTTGTTATACTTCTGGATCAGTCTTGCGCATGTAAACATGCAAATATTTGTATGTTACATACAAACCTATCTTGTCACAAAATATCTATTTTAAAGATTATTTTTTAAATGTGTTAACCTATAATATGTATTTTATTGCACATTGTAGCCTTTATATATTTTTGACTAAGAGTTATTTTGTTGAGGTTTATATCATGAAATTTGGAAATGCGCAAAAACTGATGGGTAAGTCTTTTAGCCATTTCGTCTTTCCCAAGCTGATAAATTCAAGATTTCCTGAAATTTATCTCACATGGTTTCCACCCAAATGGCCATCAAATTAGTTGGGAACTTAGGGATTGACATTCAAAATATCTCAAGACACTCAAGATACTTTAAGATTAGTTTGAGGAATGCAAATGAAGTTGAAGCACTTAAAAATGCAAAGTGAATGAGGACTTGAGCATTTTTAGACCTTTCCCAAAGGGACTTCTAATCCAGTTCTTATTTGTTTATTCATCTACTTTACCTCAGCAGGTGCTTGCATGCAAGCAACAGCAAGATAGTGCTTGTGATGTTTGATCTGAAAGATGGGCCCTGGGATTAAACTGTATAGGTGATGGAAACCCATCTTTGGCTGATTTGCATCCCATGAGAATTTGTTTTTGAATACAAAGGTAAGGACTTAGTAAAACTGATCTATACTTTGGGTTTTTTAACAGCTCTAATAGCATTGAAAGAAATAAGTCAGAAATAAAAAATTTCTCAACCCAATGCAAAGTTCTTAAGAATGCCACAGCCCATTACCTCACTAACTGGAAATTCCTGGAATCCTGCATGAAAGCAGACAGAAATGAAAAGCTCTGAGTCAAGGATAGACTTCCTAATGTTGACTACATTCTCCATCATCAGCTGGAGTGATAAGGTAACAGGATTGGCCATCCAACAAAATTTGATAGTTTAAGATGGGAAAAACTGAATCTATGCTTTCACAATCTGTGGTTGTGCTTTCCCATAATATGAGTACCAGCACGAGGCGCCTTGAAATAACAGGATCTTTTCTCTGAAGAGCTCAAGGTTTGGGTAGGTATATTCAAATTCTAGGATGCAGTGTTTCACAATTAACATTTTATAATTCAAAAATCACGCTGTCTAAATTATACATGTATTTCTGGTGTTAGAGGAGTGTTGTAATTCAGTGATATGTTCCTATTAACATGTAATTAAATAAATTGTTTTTACATTACTGTAGCAAAAAGTAGGACTTATAGAATGCTACTTTCAGATGTGTCTGTAGGAAATAAACTTTTCCCCATTATATTCTGATATAAGCATCTGAAGTTGTATTGGTCTTTGTTTTTTTTTTCTTTTCTTCCTTTTCAACTTCACTGCAGGTAGATGGGGGCAGGGTCTATCTGCTTTCAGATATTTTTCATTTATTTATTTGAAAACAGGTACAAAATGTTAAGACATTAAAACATTAAATATTAAAATAAACAGAGACTAAATACATTAAAAACCAGGGTGGGGTGGGATGTTCTTCTAAGTCCATTAACCACTTCCAGCATCAGGGTCCCAGGCCAAATGTCAGAACCAGGCATTGAGGCTCTGTCGGAAGGTCAAGAGGGTAGATGGGCCACATGTCACCTCAACGGGTACAATGAGGACGGGAGTCATGGCAGAAAGGCCCTTCTGGATGCCGCCAGCTGTGGGAGGATGGTGTAAGGATGTAAATGGTAAATTGGATATGTCTAGATTAATGAAAAGGACTAGGGGTGACATGATAGTAGTCTTCCAATATCTAAGGGGCTGCCACAAAGAAGAGGGGGGGTCAACTCATTCTCCAAAGCAACAGAATGGATAAACTAATCAAGGAGAGAACCAACCTAGAATTAAGAAGGAATTTTCTGACAGTTAGAACAATTAATCAATGGAATGATTTGCCTCCAGAATTGTGGATGCTCCAACACTGGAGGTTTTCAAGAAGAGATTGGACAATAATTTTCTGAAATGGTATAGAGTTTCATGCCTGAGCAGGGGGGTGGGTTAGAAGACCTCCAAGGTCCCTTCCAACTCTGTTATTCTGTAATTCTTTTAAATAAGGATTATAAAGGATATTATAAACCTTTTGAAGTAGAGACGTCTAATCTTTTATTGGTGAATCCCAAACATATATTAATAATATATTTCTTGTTATTTCATCTAGCAGTGGAAAAATCCAGATTATTAGATTATCAAAAACTCTGCATTAGTCAATGGATTAGGGTAATATTTCTCAACCTCAGCAACTTTAAGAGATATGGACTTCAGCTCCCAAAATTCCCCAATCAGATTTCTAGCCAGGAAATTCTGGGAGTTGAAGTCCATACATTTTAATGTTGAGGTTTAAAAATACTATTTTAGAACATGGTCTTCAACTTGATTATAAGTAAATATATTTTTCTCTTAATCTGATAGAATACAAAGAACTGTTAAGCTAATGGCTTTTAGGATTACAGGGAACTTGAATGATGCGTAAATAATAAAAAATAAGTCATTAGCCATATTTATGGTATAGTATGTTGTTAGTTTGTAACATTAAGGCAATGAGTGCTGAATTCTACTTTTCTAAAAGGGCTCCTTATAAATAAGAAAAAATCAATTTTTAATTAGTCTTGCAAATTCATTACTCAGTTTGACTATTCACATTTTAATGGGGGGGCTAGCTTCAGGCCTGTTGTCTTAACATATTAACTTGTTTTAGTACCATCTTCTACAAGAATCCATCTCCAGTATTACAGCAGCAAGAACACGGGTGGGTTCTAACTTACCTCGCTGCCGGTTCGCTTCCTCCTGCACCGCGTGGGCGCACCTCGTGGGCGCATGCGCGCTTTGCACGCGCATGCATGCGCAGTGGAAAAAAATCCAAAAAATTCCAAAAAAAAAGAAAGCCGAAAACAAGATGGCGACGCATGCGCAGTGCTGGAAACTCGGCTTCTGCACATGTGGAGAAGAAGAAAAAAATCCCCCCCCAATTTCCCCCCCCCAAAAAAAAGATGGCGGCGCCCACAGACCGGCACCGACCGAACCGGATCCGTGACATCACCGTGACATCACCAGCGGGTCGCTACCGGTTCGGGCGAACCAGTCCGAACCGGGAGGAACCCACTTCTGAGCAAGTATAGTCAGCTGAATTCAATGATTTTATCAGCAAGTGAATAATAGTCAGATCATTTTTAAAAAGCAGTATATACGTTGCACATAAACACATTGAAAATGTTTTGGTAATATTTTTGCTTGCTATAACACCTGCCTATTATCCTTGTTAATGAAGGATTTGCCCTACAGTGTATGCACAACAGTGATTTTAGGTCAATAGGTATTTATTGTACTTCATATATTTATATTCAACCTTTCTTTTATCAATCCCATATAAATCCCTTTTTTATAATCCCATATAAATGGGATTCTTAGTCTTTCAGTGTCATAAAATGACCTGTTCCAGACCTGCTTAGCTTTTTCAAGATGTCTAGATTATGTATCCATAGTCTGTACCTCCCTTGATCCTGTGGCTTTAATCTTAAGTAGCCTTCTGCACAGATAGAAAATAACTTGGAGAGATTTAAACCCTCCTTCTCAGAGTAGTCACCCAGGTGATTCCAAAGGGCCCCCTGTTCTTATAGAGCAGATTTTCAGAAGAGTTAAAGAATGTAATGCCAATCTTTCTGCTGATGGAAACATCAGTCAGGCATTGTAATAGACATCAGTCTATTTGAAGGAACAAATATTGCTTATTAGCCATATAATAGTACATGGCAACATTGGAAGTAGGCAGCGATATAGCCTAATTTCTACAGTAATGGTTCTACCTTGACAAATACAGGTAGTCCTTGACTTACAATCGATCACTTAGTGACCCATTCAAAGTTACAACAGAGCCCTCAAAAGGTACTACTACCCAGGGGTGAAATCCAGCAGGTTCTGACAGGTTCTAGAGAACCGGTAGCGGAAATTTTGAGTAGTTCGGAGAACCGGCAAATACCACCTCTGGCTGGCCCCAGAGTGGGGTGGGAATGCAGATTTTGCAATATCCTTCCCTCAGGAGTGGGGAGGGAATGGAGATTTTGCAATATCCTTCCCCCAGGAGTGGGGAGGGAATGGAGATTTTGCAATATCCTTCCCTCAGGAGTGGGGAGGGAATGGGGATTTTGCAGTATCCTTCCCCTGCCACGCCCACAAAGCCACGCCCACAAAGCCACACCATGCCCACCAAGCCACGCCCACAGAACCGGTAGTAAAAAAAATTGGATTTCACCACTGCTACTACCTGATTTCAAAGTTACTCTGAAACATATTCAGAGTAACAATTCTGTTAAAATAGTCAGTGAGACGATAATAGTGGGATTTCAGCACAATGTGGTTCTTTCCCAAATCCTTTCATTGCTTTTTAAAATATTATATGATATATGTAAAATATGACACATTGACAATAAAGCTAAGTTATAGAAAAAAATTCCACATGCTAGTCCTATACCTAGGTGGAATCAAGCACCCCTTCTTGTCTGATATCATTTTGTCATACTTCAAAATATTTCCTAGAAATTGTTCTTTTAGCCAAATTCAGGTGTTTAACCAAAGACTATGAAAAACACCCCGGAGTGACTGACCAACCGCAGCACAATTTTATGAAGCAGGTGGAAGGCAAAGAATACAGCAAATACAACTGATGGAGTCTATTAATAATCACCAGCACATGGGCGTTCCAGAAAAAGCAAGGTAATTTTTCCCTGCATGTAGCAAAGTATGTTTTAAGATCATTTAATTTAATTTTGACAAGTAAGCTTTAACTAGCTAACATTTATGTGAAATGAATAATGGAGGTGGGATGTTATCCAAAATTTGCCTTCATTGGAAGGGATAGAAAATCCCAAGATATGTTTTCCTATCATTGTAAGAGAGGACAAACAAAACTATGATGTAAAACCTAAAACAGCTGTTATAAAAACTAAAAATATTTTCTAAACGCTTCCTGCCCCGTGAAATCCAGGAAACAGAGGAAAACTCAAGCCCCAGTAGAGTTACTGCCATGTTTGAGTTGGCAGTATAAATTTATTTAATTAATAAATAAATAAAATGTTTGTGATGCAGTCCTGATCTCTTCCATCATCATGTATCCCACCATTGCTTTGGCCTAAACCTGCAGTATTGGTGAATCTGAATAAAGATATGAGATTTTGGAGCCGGATTGCCCAAATATGTGAACAGTCTTGCTGGAATGCCCTTAAGTTCTAATTCATTCCCTAAAGATCAAAGAGCATATTGGGGAGGGGGGCTACAAAAAGAAAGATGCAGCCAATTTTCTTCTAGCTGTCCACTAGAATTCTCTTTGTTCCTCTGACTAAATGGTGACTATGTATCCCCCCCCCCGCCTGAGATAATTGATTCTTGATCTCTGTGATCCCCAAAAGAAGTGATCATATTCAGTTTTTAAACAGAAGGAGGAAATAATTTTTCTTCGTAATCTGCTCTTTGCTACTTCATTGAGAAGATCAGGAGATCCACATGGTGTAGACACAAGTTTTTCTGAATATGAGGATTAAAAAAATTAAAAGATCCAAAACTGCATTCACTTAATTTATATTTAGGAAAACACTTTCTCATTTCAAAATAAGACCATCCTATCCATCTTTCAACTGTTTAATAATTATATAGTTTTCTTCAGTAATGTCTTCTGGTGTTCTGCTTTGGATATACATTCAGCTTCAAATTTGCACTCCCTTTTTAGTAAGGATAATCAACCAACTTTTCCTTGTCCTCTAAACTTGATATGAGCACTTTCAGCAGTTTCTGTCTTTGTAGCAAACCCCATATCTCCAACCCATAGAAGAGGGTGAGAAATGTTATAAAGAAATAAAGCTTATAATCCAAAATGTAGCTTCCACTGTTCTGGGAAATGGTGGTGTGATATTTTGGTTAACACCACCATTTACATTCACAATTTACAGACACATAATATTTCAACATGTATAACATAAATTGGTATCTTATCAATGGAAAAATATACTAAGTCAGGAATTGGTTTGGTTTAATCTTACGAATTCATCCATGAATTTGGCCATATTTTTAAATTTTTATTTATTTATTTGTATCCTGCCTTTATTATTTTTATAAATAACTCCAGGCAGTGAACATATTCAATACACCTTCCTCCGATAGTGGCAAATATCTAGCTCAGGCAAAGGATGAGGGTGGAAGTTAGTCAGCCAAGTTTGTGGGTTGGTTTCCAAGCGTTTCTATACCAGGTTCTTCAGCGGAATTTAGGGGCTATCAATGTCGGCATTCTTCTTATAAGGACTTTGTGTGGTCAGTAGGTCTTGGGATGGGGAGGTCACATCAAGTGAGGGTCATTGGGAGGTGAAGTGCTGGTTGGGGAGGTTGCTTCAGTTGGTTGAGGGTTGGTTCAGTTGCTGGTTGGCTATGCAGTTGATTTGAATTCTGAGGGTTTCATAGGCTGGTTGTAGGTTGATGTGTCTATTGATGGAATTGCCAGGCTTCGATAAACTTGTGTGTGTGGCGAGTCGTACCTTCCTCCTCCTATTTTTCCTACAACAATAATCCTGAGAGATGAGTTGGGCTGAAAACGTGACTGGTCCAAAGTCACCCAGCTGGATTTTATGGGTGGGGTGGGACTTGAACTCATGGTTTCCCACTTTCTAACCTGGCATCTTAACCACTAGACCAAACTAACTTCAATGTGTGATGAGGCCCTTTACAATATTCCTTTTGCTTGAAAAATCTATGCATGTATTCATTAGTTTAATAGTCAGATGTTGGGATTGCTTTCTTGTCATAGGTATAATGTCAGAAAAACTCCTAGCATGAGTGCTGTAATATACTCAAGTTCCCATTTAGCAAATGAAGGAAATAATATTGACAGAATTACTATGGCTTGCATGATTTTAAAGGACATTTATCAAGATAGCCTGTGCCTCATGAAGATGAAATTGCAAGAAGTATTTTGCTTCAATGTCAGGTTTCCTGAAACAACTTCATCAAAATAATGTGCTGAATTTGAAATTTAGTTGTTGATGAATATTGAAGTGTCTCTTCTGTTTCAAGGTAAGAAATAACAGATTATCCTTTTTTTAAAAAAGAAGATAGAATTTAAAAGACATTTCTTTAACACCATCAATTGTTGATGCCACCTTTTTCTCTATGTCAAATGACTTGAATAGAGAAATCCTTCTAAAATCAGCCCCATTTATTATTAATATTGGTTTTTATGACAGTTTAATGCTGTTTTTGTTTGCAAGCTCCCACTGAGATTTAGGAATTAATTTTGCTTTTTTTTTTTGTCTGCTTATCATTAATCTGATAAGGAGGTAGTGTGCAGAAATGTAAACAGTTCTCCTTTTCAGCATTTTGAAGTACCCCTTTCCCTTCTTAAAGCTCATTGTTGTCAGAATTAAAGGTATCCTATGTCAGTCCATAACAAAGGGCAAATCTAATGAATGACATTAATAGACAGGCTTAAAGCTTATAGCCGAGAAGTCAATCTATTAATTGATGCAAACAATAGAGTTAAATGTTTCCTCAAACAACCACTGTTCAAAATAAAATATGTTCAATATTATAACTGATCTGTTAAAAAGACTTTTGATAATTGTCCAAGTTCGTGTTTTTCCAGCATACAGTACAATAATTTATTGCTGGTTAAATGTGATATTCTACTTCCTTGGCTTGTAATTATTTAAGAAATAGAAAGAAAATTAATTAACTCAGGAATACACAATAGGCACAATAGGCACAATAATGAATATGTCCCTTAAGTAAAACATCAGAAAACACTGTAGGTTCCACTTTAGGTGAAATACATTTAAAAATTGATGAATTTTCCACTTCTGTCACAAATTACATCAGTTGGGGGTAACAATTCCTGGTCAGATGGGTATGATTCCATTAGATGCCGAATTTCTGAAAGGCTGGTTTGAAAGCTACAAATATTCAAGATTTGCATTTCCCCCCCATCACAATCCTGTGGAAGTAGATTTCCTGTTGTCCAATATCTGGTTTATCACTGTAACATACAACTGCAGCATGGACACCAATATTTGATTACACTGATCTGTGTTTGTAGTGGTTGTTGTTGTATTCCACCAAGACAAGCTGCATTTTGCTATTCCACTAACTTTTGAGCCATCAACATCTCTAGGAAATTCTTGTTGTTTTCATCAGATAATACCACAGCAAACCCAGTTTTTGAATATCCTTAGTGTAGTCCTACAAAGGGCTCTTATCTTTTCAGAACATTATTTCTCCTTCTTTTCCTCCAGTATGCCCATAAAAAACAGCTTGGGCTATCCTAACATGCTCCAGTGCATAGCAATTAAGTGACTAAAAGTGACACTCAAGGAAAGAGGTTATTTCATCAAGTGCTGCCTGACAGATTAGCTTGTCTTCTGTTGCCTTATCTGTCCAGTTGTGTTTGCCAGTCAGGAAGAATTGCAGTAATGTTTGTGGTTTGCGTAGCTGATCCAGTTAGTTTTTATTACAAAGATTTGTCACACCCACAGATCAATCAGCCCTACAACATTGGGCCATGATTAACAAGGTGACCTTTAGAAATTACAAAAGCACTGGAAGTTATTTAAGCATCTTGATTAGACTAGGTCTTCAATAAAACAAGTCAACAAGATATGTAGACTACAAACTCTTTGCAATTCAGAAGACTGGCAACCTAATAATGCTTAATAATAGTTAGCTGAAATTGTTGTTTTAATTCTAACAGATCTCAGAAGTTTTGTGAAACAATTTCATTTATTTTTTTTAGGTTTGTATGCAATAAAATTGGAAGTTTGTGACCAAGTCCCCTTTAAAAAGAAATTGGACAACCATTTGTCTGAACTGGTATAGGGGATTACACTAGAAGAACTCCAAGGTCCCTTCCAACTCTGTTATTCTGTTGTTCAGTATCTTTGCCACAGATTTGTAGCAGTTTTATATTACATCAAATTGTAATATAAGTCCTAATCTTTAAATATTTTTTCAGTGTTATAAAAATGAACACAAAAATCCACCCTTCAAATGGAAAAAAAGGAAACTCCCTAGTTCCACTCATTTGTGTTGTGATGAAATGTTGCCCTTCAAAAATAATTAAGTGTATCCCCCCTGGGCTACCAGCTGGTTCTCCATTCTTGGTAAAATGCAGAGATATAAGGAGGGTAGAAACAAGTTGTACAGGGGGTAAGGTGGGATCTGTTATTAGTCCATCAACCACCTCCAGCGTAGCACTCCCCTACTGGGACCCCAAGCCAAATGGCAGAGCCAAGTTTTCAGACTTTTTCAGAAGGTCAGGAAAGTGGGAGCAGATTCAGGTTTTTTGGGCCCCTCATAGTCCAAAGGGCATGACTCTGAATTGGAAACTTCCCTCAGCTTCCGGGCAGGTGCTGGACAAAGGATGACCTTGAGAATCTAAAGGAATTTGTTATGGCTACATTTCTACATCCCTCATGCAATAGCCCCTCCCAAATCCAACCCTGACAGTTTGCTTATTTAGAACAGTTGGGAGAGCTTTAATAAATACATATCTTCAGGAAAGAGACTGAAATAAGTGTCCTTACTTTGGTTCATTCAGAATGTCATAACAAGCGATGGGGAAAATATGGAACATTTTGCCCCAAAATGAGGACAACAGAATGAATTTCTACCTCCCACCAAGAAACATAATAGGAGTCCTTGACCAAAAATTGGATCCATAATTTTTTTTGCCTCAGTTGTCCTTAACTTGGCCTGCTCTATAGCCTGTTAGGACTATAACACACTGTTAGTTGGAAATCCTTGAAGTTGCAATCAAGTGTCAAATTGGGGGTGATTGACCTAGTTAACATCTAAGTTCCTCTTGATTTCTCTGTGTGATGACCCAATTTTATAACACCTCCATCATAACCTCCAAGATTTATTTTTCTACTCTTGCATATAAATTATTTTAGAATATAAATAGCGATTGTTAAGTTGGCCTAGGATTTTTTCCTATCAGATAAATAATTCTAATTTCTGTACACAGGACAAACATTTACCAAGGACTGGGCTTTTTCCATGCTATTTTGGGAGCCATCAAAAATCCCTTTTGTGCATTTTGACAATTGGGCTGAAAGTGACCTCCTTCTGCTTTGAGTAAGATAGGAGGAGGTAGGTGGCTGGGAATGAATAGAAAACGAGCTGGAACAATAAATAGTTTGGCTCCTGCTGTCAGTTCAGCCTCAAAGTAGTTGACTGTCACGCTTTGGAAATACTGAAACAAAGACTTTTCCTAAAACTGACAATAGTAATTGTGCAGATTGAAATAGAAACTGTCAAAGATTTGGTTGATTAGTCCTATGAATATGATGGTAATGTCTAATGAGAAGTTTTTGGGTTGTGAGAAATTTACTGGCATGGCTTGAGAAATTCACTAACCTCCTTCCCCTAGAACAAGTCTTTCTCTAGCAAGAAAGCTTGGGTGGGGGGTCCCAAAAAGCTAAGGTAGACAGTGACTATGCACTCAAAGCATAATGCCACTTTTTTTTACATTCCTCATGCACTCGACATATGTAAAAAAAAAAAAAAAGGCAAGGCTTTGATGGTGGAGACATTGTTTTGACTTTTGTTATTTCCTTCCCCTTGGACTGCCCCAAGAACAATAAAAACAGCTGAA
The DNA here is from genome assembly GCA_003457575.1 of Thermophis baileyi. Lineage (NCBI taxonomy): Eukaryota > Metazoa > Chordata > Lepidosauria > Squamata > Dipsadidae > Thermophis > Thermophis baileyi. The sequence goes on along the minus strand of QLTV01001318.1, from coordinate 3,719,333 downwards.
ATACCTAAATTTAGCCTAAAATTAGGTTAGGTTTCATTAGGCTACCTAAAATTCAGTGAGAGGCAGCACACACATTTTTGTAAATAAATTATTTATAAATTAAATAAATATATTTGAAGAGAAAACCCTGATGTTCTAAAAAAAAAATCCAGATAATATACATAGCAGGAAAAATAAGAGTAATCCTCTTGTTCCTTGGATTTCTCACTTTCCCTTAATTCGGCAGCTGCTCAACCCTGTAGGCTGAATGTGATATCACCCTGGCAACACATTACTGCATGTTTGACTGTGTGGTGAAAATAAGGTGCTATATGCAGTGGTTAACATCAGACATGGGAAATGACAGGCTGATTCAAGGTCCCTTGGTTGAAGAAAAATAACAGAAAGGGAACAGATTAGCTGTCAGCTCCTGCAGCTGTCATTTGTGTCGCATATGCTTGACTTGGTCAAAGTCACCCTGTCAGCAGAATCCGCATACTGCTGGGGCAAGCCAGTTGCTTCAACATTTCAGATGTCTTTAAATGCCAAATAATGCTTGCCCTCCTCGAAATGCCTGCAGCTTAATGCAAACGTTGTTCTTCCTCAAGCCATGCACAAGACACAGAGCATTTGCAGATCTGTTGGGAAGATGCCACCTTGCATTTGTCAAGCCTGAATTTGATTGGGGTGTGGGATTGTTTGTATCCTTGGGCATTCTGACATGCCTTCAGCTTGACACAGTTTGGAGCTGAAGGGGGGAAGGAGCCTTCAGTCAAATCAGCATTCCTAACTGATGAGTCAACCACATTCCAGCGCCTGGCTGACAGGAGGAGGAGGAGGAGGAGAGATGTCGCTGAGCAACCAGCTCCCATCCTGGTTGGACAATGTGTTAGTTGTTTTGGAAACTTGAGAAACTGAAACTTATATTGGGGTGAAAAGCCCGGGAACTTTAGTACTGGCTTTTCACCAGTAGCGCCAAGATGATGTATCTAAATAAATTTGTCCTTTGAGGAAAAGCAATGCCTCAGAGTTCGATTTGTAATGGGTGCATTACTTGGAGCCTGACAGCATTAACATTGGCGGAGGTTCCCAAAAGATATTTTAATACTCAAGGATTATGTTTAATGCCTAACTCATTGACAACATCTAGGCCAGGGGTGTCAAACTCAAGGCCCGCGGGCCAGATGCGGCCTGCAATGTGGTTGGATCCGGCCTGCAGGGCCATCCTGTTCTACCCAATGCGAAGAGGAAAGATCGGGCCAGCGTGACTTCGGCCAGGTCTACCCAGTGCGAAGAGGAAAGATCAGGCCAGCGTGGCATCGGCCCTGTCTACCTAGTGCAAACAGGAAACATGCCAGCAGTTTGGGGAGTGGCATCCAGCTGGCCATGCCCACCCAGTTGGCCACACCCACCCGGCCCCCTGAGGTCAACCACAGCCCTGATGCGGCCCTCAATGAAATTGAGTTTGATACTCCTGATCTAGGCAATCTTGCTTAATCTCAAAACCCTAAGCAAAATTAGTAGTTAAGATGTTTGACTAGGAATGGGGAGACCAAGGGTTTGGTGTACCCTTAGTCACAGAAGTTCTCTGGGCAACTTTGTACCACTCACTGTCTCTTGACCCAACCTAGTTCATAAAAATGCTCTTGTAGGGGAAAACAGGAGGAACATTATCTGTGCTGCCTTGAGCTCCTCAAGGAAAGGCAGGATGCAAATCAATGTATCAACAATGTGGAGCTGAGTTGTCTTTGCCTTCTTACAAGATTTTTGGTATTGTTTAGCTTCCCAGACTAGCTTACAGACCTTGACATTCCTGATTGTCTTAACTCCCAGTACTAAAAAATTAAGTGTCATGTATGAGAATAAGTTATAAAATGGAGAGCAAATGCTTAGAATATACTAGATGAATTATATTTCATTATAACCAGAATTCAGTCAGGTTATACCTTGAGAATCAGATTAGTTTGTTTTAACCAATCTCGCCTAACTGGTTATGCTGGAGGATTGGAAGGAAACTGTAGAATTTTATCTGGCTAGGTTAATACTCTACTAATATTGTTTTTCAGATGTCAGCAACATTACCTGTACATTCATTGTTGAGTATAAGGAAGTAGGTTTTTGCACATTGTTATAAGATTTCTGAAGGAAGAAAATCCTAGGTGAATACACAAGATGTTGTGTAGCTAAACTAGCTAGTCATGCGTGATCAGCGGTGATTTAGATCTATGTTCTGCTTTAAGAAATATCTGAACTCTTGTATGAGAACATGATGTACAATTGTGAATAATAACATATGTTCAGTGGACCATAATGATCACTGTCTGCAACTTGTGGGTGATGGGGGTGTTGCAGAAAAAAATGCCCTGTTTGGCTAGAGCTTGGTGTGGCATAATCCTAACCTCACTCTAAGAAAAAAATATTAAATCCTTCTAACCTCAACCCATATCAGCATCTCTGTAAACTATAAGAAGAGTCATAGGAGACTTTCTATAACAATCAATTATAGTTTAAAAAAAATGCTCATCTCACTACATTCTGCCCGTAACAGTAAGTAAAATATAACTGCTATGGCCACAGAAAATTTGATTAACCAAAGTAAGTGGGGGTTGAACTCTTAATTCAGCTCCTTGAAATGGGGCCACTTGCTCCTGAAATGTAAAAAAACAACAACAACCTAACAACCTATTCTATGTCCATATGAAAGTAATATCTTTGTAAAGAATGTGGAGATCTAAATCTATGTTTATCAGAGTATTCCTTTACTTTTGCACTCCTAAGCAGCTCAGTGAAAATAATATTCAAAATCTTTTGTTCATGCTCTCAAATATATCTATCCATATTTGTTTTCTTACAGAGTTGAACATATTCGTTCTAAAATAGAGAATTTGACTAGGTCTCTAACTGCTAATCAGGAGGAGGTGGATGATTTGGCAACCTTAGAAATATTAGATGAGGTAAGATATTTTTATTTTGTTAGGAATGTTCTAAATTGCAATAAAATGCGTGCTTTAAACAAATAATCACCTTTAACTGTTTTGTACAGTATGTCTTTCTTTCAAGCCCATCTGCCTTTTGCTGTGCTTAGATTAAGGCTAGACAGCATTGAGGGAGAATCATTGAATCTTAGAACTAATGTACAAACCAAAACAAGTGACTTCCACACTTTATCAAACTTCATTTGTCTATTAAGAAATATACAATAATAAGTAATATTTCTTCAAATGTACAACGGTACATTATTTAAAAATGCATGTATTCATGAAATCAGTGTACTGTTTATATCAGACAGCATTGCAACCAAAACTATGTTTGGAATCATGCACATCAAAATTCATATATTACTGTGAATTTAGAAAACAACAACAGAAAGTTCAAGAGGCAGAATTTGACAGATTGATAAAAATGAGAAACTGACAGAAATAAAATTAATATATCTATTCATCACTTATAGCTAGATATTATGAACACAGTCCATATAGCCCCAAGTTTTGTTTTCTCCCTCTGTCTCAAGCTTGATAATCACATTCTAAAGCCAGAATCCAGTTCATGAAAGGATTAAAAAAAATTGTAGGAGTCCAACATTCTCAGAGGTAAAATGGAAGAAGCTTTTAATTGGCTACACAAAAATATGATGACCATTTCCTGCATCTATGATGTCATTATAGCCCTGAGATTAAAGATTTCCCACCAGAAAGAATAGAGGAGAAAAAAGTAACTTTTCACAAGATTTGGAACCATAAAAATCTCATAGTGGTGAAGTTATACTAAGATCAAACTCTCACTTCATATTGCAGTATAAGATATGAGTCCTTAAAGAATAGTAGTCTGACTCAAATCATCCGTAGATTTGTATGCTAAATGTCTCATAAGAGTCAATCCTAGATATCTCAAATTAAATGTTTCACAAATAATAAGTTAAGAAAAAAGCAAGATTTTTGATTGACACTGCCACAGCAGAGAATCTGGATAAGTACAGAGTTAGATCTCATTGGTAGATCAGAAGCTTGGCAATTTGAAATCTCCCAGAGTCAGTGCTTGACATTTTGTTCTACTGATGGGTTGCTGATGATGAAGACTTATGGATCCAAAAGGTTATCATGCAGGTAGAATTCAAAATTAAGAATGTTGGTATCACAGCTAAAGAAATCTAAAATATCTTCTTCTTAATCTCTCTTCAGTATAGGTACTCCTCATGGGTGGGTTCTAACTTATCTGGCTGCCAGTTCGCTTCCTCCAGTGCCGTGTGGCCGCGCCTTGTGGCCACGTACATGCGCAGTGCAAAAAAATAAAAAAATCCCCCCCCCCAAAAAAGCCAAAAACAAGATGGCAATGCATGCGCAGTACCGGAAACTCGGCTTCTGCGCATGCACAGAAGGAAAAAAAACGAAAAAATATTCAAAAAAAAAATCATTTTTTTTTTAAAAAGATGGTGGCGTCCACGGACTGACACCGACCAAACCGGATCCGTGACATCATCGTGACATCACCAGCGGGGCGCGACCGGTTCAGGCGAACCGGTCCGAACTGGGAGGAACCCACCTCTGGTACTCCTTTTAAAAAAAGAAATGTAACTAGGTTTTTTTTCTTCTTCTTTCTCTCAATTTCAAACAGAATACAATAACAGAGCAACTCGAGAAGAGCTACGCCCGAGGTCAGATCTACACTTATGTGGGAGATATCCTTATTGCAGTCAACCCTTTTCAGAACTTAGATCTTTACTCTACAAAGGTGGGAAAATTAGATTAGTTAGTTTGAAGGGAATTTGGAAAGGTCAGAATTTGGGCATTGAGCACTGAAGCATCTTAAAGAGAAATTCTTTTTGCTTACTATACATTGCAGGCGTCATGGCTTGTTTCCATGTCCACAGAAATTTCCTTGGGGTGTTTGCTTAGTTTGTTAGAAGCAATAACTGAATTAAAAAGAGGTTGAAGGTGCCAAGCTATACTGTATGTGTGCAAAGGTATCATTTCCTATTCTTCACTATAGTAATAGTTGAAGAGGATATAGAGAAAATAAAACAGAAAATCTGAGTGTTATAATTAAACAAATTAGTGTTTCAGATTAGTTAATTGATACTCATTGCCACTCAAAACTGGAAACAAGACAAATTGAGAAATTAAATTGAGAAATGCTTTATCCCAGGAGTCAGGTTTGCCAGGCTCTTAAAAATGTGACATGTTGTAGCAAATATTTCTCATTGTAATAGTATTTTGATTTATCAGGTTTGTTTTAACCAATAGAATACATAATATTTATCTTTTCTTTCCATCAGCATTCCAGATTGTACATGGGGGCTAAACGGACTCGCAACCCTCCACATATTTTTGCTATGGCTGATACTGCATATCAATCAATGGTCACCTATGGGTCAGATCGGGTAATGCTAATAATTCTAAGTAGAAATGTGTAGCGATTAAATCCAAAGCAGAAAAAGAATATTGGAAAAAGTGTTTCTCAACCTTGGCAACTTTAAGATATGAAGGAATTCTGGGAGTTCTTAAAGATGCCAAGGTTGAGAAACGCTGGCATAGGCATCATGCAACCTGTGCCCAATCCCCCTCCAAGGCAAACATTTATTTATTTATTTGTTTGCTTGCTTGCTTGCTTGCTTGCTTGCTTGCTTGCTTGCTTGCTTGCTTGCTTGCTTGCTTGCTTGCTTGCTTGCTTGCTTGCTTGCTTGCTTGCTTGCTTGCTTACTTGCTTGCTTTTGAGCCAAATCACGACAGATCCCTAATTCCAAGGCCAAAATGAATGCCCATTTTGATTGCATAGAACATTAATTATAAAATATGCCTGACTCTTAATTTCAGTGTATTGTCATTTCTGGAGAAAGTGGAGCTGGGAAGACTCAAAGTTCTCATCTGCTAGTTCAACAGTTGACAATCCTTGGAAAGGTAAGACAGATTTTAAAAACTTTACGGGTTGGGTTCAATTTATCTCTCAAACAGTTTCAATGCCAAATGATCTCTACTTATTCTTTAGTAGGCTGGGAAATTAAGAACTCTTATACAGGCTATCTGTCAAAAGTAATATTGGGTGGAGATGGGTTCAAATAAATGTGTTCCCATCGGGGAATTAAAATGTGAGCCAACAATTATCTAAACTATCACAATTAAACTGACAATTACATACCAGTTATTTTGCGGTATAATGGTAATTAAATAAAATTTGCCAAAAAAAGTTCCCTACATTAGAAAAAAACAAACCACATTCCCTTCTAGCACTAAAGATGATACCTAGTTTGGGTAAACACCTGCAAGAAAGCAATCAAGCTCAGAGAGCATCAAGGACTCCACAATTCAACCCTGACTACAAATGTTTTCTCCTATTGGTAAAGCATGTATTTTGTACATAACCTAAGAAGATGAGTTTTTAAATGGTTTATAATTTTTAAAATTATTACTCAGGCTAATAACAAGACTCTTCAAGGAAAAATTATCCAAGTCAACAATCTCTTGGAAGCCTTTGGAAATGCAGCAACTATTATTAATGATAATTCTAGCAGATTTGGGAAATATCTGGAAATGAAATTCACTTCTAAAGGAACTGTTGTAAGCACTCAGATTTCAGAATATCTTCTAGAAAAATCTAGAGTCATATGTCAAGCTGGGTAAGTGAAAGGAAAGGAGCATTTTACCCAAAAGGAAAATAGGGATGTTTAGAATAAAGTTTTGGTTCAAATAAAAGCATTGTGTGATAGAAATGAATTCAAATGGTATGGGCATGGGGTGGGATTAGATACAGCATTTGCACAAAACCTTTGACATGACTTGCATTAATATAATACATGAACTATGTATTCATGTCCTAAATTTTATATAATCTAATAAACGGGTGGGCTGCTATGGGTTCGCCCGGGTTCAGGCGGACCCATAGCTAACGTTATGGCTGGTTCGGCGAACCGCCAAATCCTACCCCTGGCTGGCTCCGCCACCCTGCCCCTCCCAGGAGTCTCCATGCGGCCTGTTTTGGATGCAAGGTAAGTGCAGGGCCTGCACGGAGGCTCAGGGAGGGGGGAAAAGGCCTTCCGGAAATTCTGGAAGTCTGAAAACGGGCTCGTTTCTGGCCTCCGGAGAGCCTCCAAAGCCCGGGGAAGGCAGTTTTTGCCCTCCCAGAGGCTCGAGGAAAGCCTCCGAAGCCTGGGGAAGGTGAAAACGGCACCCCCGCCATGGTGCAGGAGGCAGACTTGGCCACACCCACCATGGCCACGCCCACCCAGCAACCGGGCAGAGAACCTGTTGCTGAAATTTTTGAAGCCCACCCCTGCTAATAAACATGCATATGACTTGTATACACTCTATCTAAGTAAAATCATAAGTGAATTGGTAAATGTGGGATAGGCTTAAATAGCAGGCAAGTGTGATCAACCATTCACCCTAAACTGCCTGATTCACATGTTTTTTTATTAAACATTATGCTAAAGGAGATCACTAAAACATACAAGAGTAACATATAAATAGTGTTACAAATTTAACAAGTCTATAAACTAGGCAAGAGATTATTTTTCTCAACTTTAATCTGCTTCTAGGTCAGGTCTGTTCTTATATTTTATCAGCGTGTAAGCACTTCGCTTTAATCCCTTCCTAAAATAAATCTTAATATTTAGAAAGAATTTAAATGTTTAAAATGCAACATGAATTTCAAAAGAGGAACAAACAGATAAAATAGGAATTCTTAGGTTTTATTTTAGTAGCTACAGCACTGTAATTTGTTTGCTTGCTTTGTTTCAGTGGGGAGAAGAATTTTCATATTTTCTATTACATCTATGCTGGATTGGCAGAAAAGAAAAGATTAGCTCATTATAAATTGCCAGAAAATGAACTCCCAAGGTAAAAAAAAAAAACTTTGTATTTTCTTGCTCTAGTTCCTTAAATTCTCAAACAATTTTTTTCAAGTTAATTTAAACTGAAAGCCCCCCCGACATGCCTTGTATTGATTTTCCGTGTGAAAATTTTCACTTTTCCCCCCACCATTTAATTAGTTATCTACAAAATGAACTTCTGACACCAGTGCAAGAGGTCCTGAACAATACTTTTTATAAATCCAAGTTTGCATCGATTGAGCAGTGCTTCAAAGTGATTGGCTTTACAATGGAGGTAGGTAATTGGCTGGAAATATTTAATTGGATTATTTAACAGAAAATATTTAATTGGCTGGAAATAAGGCTGACATTCTGACAAATTAGCCATCAATAGACACATAGATATAAACAATATCTACATACTGTGTGAAAGAGACAATCAACAAACCAAAAAGGGAGAAAAAGACCAAAACACCTCCCCATCAGCAACCCAAATGTGCATAGATTAACTCCAAGATTAACATTAAGCCAGCAATCAAGAAGTAAACAATACCCCAATTAAGGAACTGCTAAACAAGCTAATAGTAAGCAGCCCAGCCAAAGAACCTCCAAGACTTCTCCTACCAACACTGACAAGACAAGCCACTAGAATATAAACAAAGAGCAAATCCTACTCCTTTATAGCCCTGATGATGTTACTACTTTGTTTAGGTAATGAAACATCTGCAAGAAAACAACCAAGCGCTAAGGACCACTCAAATATTTAATTATTTGTGTTTTTTAAAAGTTATACATTATAATAACAATATGAATAATTTATTTATTATTGGGGCCTCTGCAGCAAACTGAAGTTTCATTAAAATGGCAAAACATGTAACCTAATATCAGAACACAAGCTCCACACCACTTCTTAAATAGAAAAAGAGCAAATTTAGGTCACGGTGCCTATCACTGCATTTGCTCCCTCATGGAAGCCCATGAAAACAGAAGAGTTGTAAGAACTAAAAAGTGTGTGAACATAAGAGCCAGTAGGATGGGAAAGTTCCATTGTTGGAGCAGGACTAAACCATTCAGTTTTTAGTTCAACAGTTGGCATGGATGCTGACTGGATGACTGTAGGCCAATCATTCTTTGTATGTTCAAGCAGTTTCACAGGTCTATTATCGGAAGGGGTGGGGAATGGAGGAAAAAGTCATTTGTCTGCCTTCATCTTGCAGAGGAAAGATCAAATAAAATCCAAACAAATGGTACATATTGGAGAGCAATCATTTATTTATTTATATCCTGCCTTTAGGGGCGTGTGGTTCAGTGATTAAAGATGCTGAACATGTCAGTTACTCAACCAGCTCTTGCTAACCTAGTAGTTTGAAAGCATGCAAATGTGAGTAGATAAATTGGTACCACTTTGATGAGAAAGTATAAGCATTCTGTACGCTTCGGCTTAAAGTCATGGCCACATGACCATGGAAGTATCTTCGGACAATACTAGCTGCCTCGGCTAAGAAATGGAGATGAGTGCTGCCCCTAGAGTCAGAAACTATTGGGCAGGAAATCTTTACCTATCATGCCTTTGTTATTTTTATCAATAACTCAAGGTGGCAAACCCACACAATATTCCTCCCTCCTTCTATTTCCCTCACTACAACAAACCTGTTGAAAAAGAATTTTCTTGCCTAAGGTGGGACTAGAACTCACAGTTTCCTGGTTTCTAGCCTAGTGCCTTAACCACTATTTAACCACAATATTGATATTGCTGAATTCCAGGCCTTGTATCCATTTTTTGGCATGCATTATTTGGCCGGGTTATTTTGAATTCTAGAAATTTCAACCCCAGTATATCAAGAAGGAAGAAGATTATAGAATTTTGCATATTGATCTCGGAAATATTCCGGGGTTACTGAATAAAACACATTGATAGGAACCTTCCCTGATCATGCCTTTTCAAGGATGTTGGAACCTGTAGAGTTTTCTAAGACCATCTATGCTTAGGAGATAGATATTGACCAGTAGTGGGTTCTAAAACCCGTTGCTACCGGTTCGTGTGCGTGCTTGCGCGCGACACTTCTGCGCATGCGCAGAAGCATCCGGGCGGGTGGGCAGAGCCTCCCACCGCTACCGGTTCTAAGAACCGGGCCGAACTGGGAGCAACCCACCGCTGATATTGACACATGGCTAGTGAATAAAGGTTATCCCAAGAGTTAAGTGTAATTGAATACACAGGGAAATCCATGTTCGTGTATTTCTTTTTGTGGTCTCTTACTTACCCACCATTAAACCAAGAAAAGAAAAAAAGAACAACTGAGCAATAATTATTGCAAGCATGATAGTTGAAGGTACTTGATCACTAGCTCCTTCCAGATCAAGCAAGCTCCTGAGTAGAAAGGTAATGAAGAGGGTGAGACTTCTTTATTTAGGTCTCATGAAAGTGGGACCTAAATAAATAAATCCTAGAGTTGTAAGCAGATGTAAAATCAACTCGACTTGACTTTTTTGGTCTAATTATATTGAACACTGTTGAAATCCATTGGGTGCAATACAAAATCTCAAAAAATCAATAAGTATCTTTTTAGACTCTTAATCTTCTCATAGTGTTTAAGCTCACCTTTATTTAACAGCTAGTTGCCTGAAGAGTTTAGAATTATATAATTGTACTACCATAGTTCTAATTATATTATTTTGGCATCAATTCACATTAGTTTTGAAGAAATAAGAAGGTGGGATGAGTATGCCTTAACAGAACATTTCAGGTTCTGTTTTTATTTTCCCATTTACAAAAGGCTGGATTGTTTAATTTACCATCCCCTTGAATTTTTAAGATATTTGCAAATATTATGTCTCCATTGACAGCCACTTTAACTAGGTGAAAATAAACAGAAATGCCCACTACCAGAAAAGTGACATCTGCAAAAATGTAACCGTCAAATCCAAAATTCTGCTGTATTTAGATAACATCCAACATGGATTACAACATAGACAAACTAATCTATTTAAAGAAAACATTTTGTTTTTCACAGGGAAGCAGTGTGTTCCACTAATAAATACATTTAAAGGCCAGATGTCACTTTGCATCATAAAATCAGACTAAAAGTTATGTGGCAAACCCAATTAAAAGTGGGGGGTTGGGGGCAGGGGGAGTGATGCTGGAAATAAATGGCATTCATGCCATACAAATTAGATTGAGCCATATTTAATGTAATAGGGGACTAGCACCAAGATGTCAGCTGCAATATATATGTTACTGTGAGATGACCAAAATTGGCGTAATAATCTCAGTCAATCCTACAATAATTTAGAAAATAAATACAATGGCTAAATGGCTATTTTATTTAAACACCTACTGTATATTGCACAGTGCAAAAAAAAGCAAAATACATTATACATTGGGTTCCAGAGGTGGGTTCCCCCCGGTTCGGACCGGTTCGCCAGAATCCAGTGCGCGCACAGCCACGCAGCGTGGGAGGAAGCGAACCGGCAGTGAGGTAAGCTAGAACCCACCCCTGTTGGGTTCCCAAACACATTGTTATAACCAAACACATTGTTATGCTTAGAAGTTGTACTTAGGCAGGATGCAAACTTGGGCTAGATTAAGATTTACATGTAATTTTAAAAAAAACAAATAACTTTCTCCTCTACTTGTCATTTACTATTGCAGCATCAAGAACTAGCTTTCAGTAAACAAAAATCCAGTTACAGAATAAGAGAGAGAGAGAGACTGAAGTCAATTTTCTTCTGTGGGTTTATTTCAGACGAATCAACTAAATGAGGTGTATTATTATAAGCATGAGTGATGGCAAGGTTCAGAATTACATTGTAGTTCAAAATAGCCAGAAGAAGCCAAGGTGGGAATTGCAGTCCAACATATAGGGAGGACTAAGAGAGAGATCTGTCAAAAAGCCATCCTAATACATAATACTCTGAAGATACCTGGATAACCCTACCCACCCCTGGATAACCCTACCCACCCCTTAAAGGACCTAATGGTAAAGACTATAACGATGAAACCATTAAAGCCAACCTCTTTAACACATTCTTCGGCTCAGTCTTTGTAAACAGCAATGGCTCATGCCCAATATTTCCTAGTCGTACCACAAATAATTACAACGATCTAACACAAATTGATTTTACAGAAGATAATGTTGAAAAGGCATTACGCAACCTAAAACCATCTCTATCTATTGGACCTGATGGACTATGTGCATATTTCTTAAAAAAGCTCTCCACAGCCTT